>CM032884.1:662500-682500 GCA_019176425.1 Megalops atlanticus | reverse complement strand
AGCCCAGCCAGGTGACGGCGCTGTAGAGCGAGGGTGAGATGCAGCAGCTGCTGCAGTGCACACGCAGCACGTGCGTCAGGAAGAATGGCAGCCAGCAGATGATGAACACACCTGGGGACACGCAGAAACACAGCCTGTGATTGGCCAGGCCCAGGCCCACCCCCACACCTGACTAACACTCACAAACAGGCTGCTTTAATGCCTTTGCTTTCTGGTTCTTAGTCCTTTTCTGCCTTTCTTCCTCCATTCCCCCTCTCTCACTGTCCTCCCTCCTCAATATTCCCTCATCTCTCTCCATTAGCCCCTCCCCCTGTCCTTGCCCCACCCGTGCCCTGCCCCTGCCCCGCCCTCACCCAGCACAATGGCCAGCATCTGGGTGGCCTTCCGTTCCTTCTGCTGGGACAGCCTTCCCCTCACCCTCTCCTTCACAGCGGCTCCTTTCTCCTCCCTCTCTCCATCCCTCTCCCGCCACCCCTCCCGCCCCCGCATGCCCTCCTCAAACTCCGCCCTCCTCGGAGCGAGGGATGAGCGGGCGGCAGGGGGGAGAGGTGGCGCAGGGGCCACGGAGACGGACAGGGAGATTTTAGGCCGAGCGGGTGCTTGCCGGGTCTGGTCCGCTTGGGTCAGGAACCGAACCGGTTCTGCTTCTAAGGGGTGAACCACTGCCTCCTTCACCAGGGTCTGTAACAGAGCAGGGTCAGAGAATCAGCCCTGCATGCAGCACTATCACCTCCCTCAGTCTGAAAGCTGAAAAGAGACACTAACCACATGCAGTCTGAGGGCATTAAGCTGAAGGCGTGCATTTTTCCTAAACCTTTCGCTGTTTTACGATCTGTCTGAATACCAGTGTGGTGCCTCAGCTTTCAATTAAATCAATTTGTTGTGGCTGTTTATTTGCATTTATTTATGAATGTGTCTGTATCACGTAAATAATTCATGTCCCCAGTTTAAAAAGCGATGATGTTCAAACATGCACCAAAGTGAACTGAATCTGAGCAAACTGAGTCTGTGTTCCTGTGAAGGCTCTCTCCCTCTGTGAGAGACCATCCTGAGTCTCTGTTTCACAACAACAGCAACAATAATAATAAGAATAAGAAGCCCAAAGTGCTTAAGTGGAATAAAAGGACAACACTTCAAAATAAGAGTAAAATAAATACAAAATCAATTAAATGAATGAAAATAATAAAACATCAAAACAGAGGAAAATCAATACCAATTACATAAAAGCCATCTTAAGGAAATAATTTTGCAAGACTTAAAGTTGGATGTGACTTCTGTTACATAACTTCTGTGGAAAGGATGCTTCACCACTTTGCATGTAATTCACTTTCGGAACACACTAGAGCATTGCTTCAGGAGATCTTAAAGTTCTCATTGGCTGATAATGAGATAAACAATCATAAATTTATTCAGGTGCTGGTCCATTAAGAGCTTTAAACAAAGTAAAAGAACTTTAAAATCAATTCTAAAACTAACCACTAGCCAAAGTAGTGAAGTAAGTACTGGAGAAATATGCACTCTCTTTTTGGTATGTTCTTGCAGCTGAATACTGTACAAGCTGCAGCGGGTCTCTCGACTGGAAAGCAGAGCTTTACAATAGGCAAACCAGCATGCATTCATTTTTCTGTCTGTAACTTTAGAAATGTTTCTTAGATAAGAAAAAGCTTTTTTGTTACACTGCTCCTGTAAAAACTCCTTCTGCCGCTCTCTCTCTCTCCCTCTCTCTCCCTCTCCTTCTCCCTCTCCCTTTCCCTTTCTCTCGGACACTCACCACCTTCTTGCGGTGGGGGGCAGCTGGGGGGGGCTTGACGATCAGAGTGCAGAGCTTTACATCCTCTGGGTGGGTGCACTTGTTCTGGAGCGAGGAGAAGAGCGTGATGCCAGGGAGAGAGAAAAAACGACAAAGAGATGAGGAGATAAAAAAACAGGATGTGTAGAAGAAGGCAAAGAGAGACGGTGAGATGAAGGGATCAGTGATGGAGACAAAGAGGACGGGGGAGGGGTCAGGAGGGATGAAAGAGTGGACAAACAGAGACAGGAAATGAGAGAGAAAAAATGACAAGTAAAAGAGAGATGGAGCAGTAAAGAAAGATTAGCATTTTAATTAAGACATACAAAACACATCCTACGGTGAGTAGATTCACGTGGATGCATGGCTAACAATACTGTGTTAGCAATGGTACAGTTCTTTGGCTATGCATATTGCATTGCTCTTACACGTTAATCTAGGCATGCGCTTGCAATCTCAGCATGTTTGGCACTGACGCTTGTTTATATGTGGCTAGTGGTGCCGCGTTTGAGCAGATTTTCATGCTGCTTTGTAAGATGCAGTGTGTAGGTGGGTCTGGGTAAGAGCATCTGCTGAAGAGCGCTAATGCAGAGTAGCAGCGTACACACATCTCCTGCAGGTGGAGCCATAGAGCACACGCACCTTCCTGTGCCGCTGCCCTTCCCCCGGCTCTGC
The DNA here is from genome assembly GCA_019176425.1 of Megalops atlanticus. Classification (NCBI taxonomy): domain Eukaryota; kingdom Metazoa; phylum Chordata; class Actinopteri; order Elopiformes; family Megalopidae; genus Megalops; species Megalops atlanticus. The sequence continues at coordinate 680,036 of CM032884.1, read as the reverse complement.
CCCCGCCTGCGCATGCAGCGTGTGTCTGCGCGCCGGGGCGGTGCGTCTGCCTCGTCTGCGCAGCACCACGCAGATCTGCGCATACACCAGCAGCGTCACGATGAAGGGCACGTAGAAGGAGGCCACTGAGGAGTACACCACGAAGGCCGGGTCTGCGATGCTGCACTTCCACACCTCCCTGCTGGCTGTGGGACGGACACACAGAGGAGCAGCTGCAGCTGGAACTGTACTCTCACCTACAGCTACAGCTGCACTGCGTTCCAGCCAAGCAGCTCATTGAGGTGAGACAGGATGGAGGGCAGGCACCTGTGTTGTTGAGTCCGAACAGCAGGGGGCAGGAGATGGCGAAGGAAAGGAACCACACCACAGCGATCATCAGCGCCACCCGCCTCCGGGAGCTGTACCTGGTGTTATAGAGCATGGGCATCGCTACGGCCGTGTACCTGAGAGAGACACACACACACACACGCACGCACGCACGCACGCACGCACACACGCACGCACACACACGGAAACACAAAGAGGGAGAGAGAAATAATGTTTCTTTGACTCTGTAAAGTGCTCATATTGTTATCGAATTGTTTAATGCTTTGGCAGCACTGCTTTTGACTGTCTTGCCAGTGAATTGAACTGAGAAACACACACAGAGGGACCACACCAATCGCATTCCCAGCCTCTACAGCAAGGTGGTGCTAAAGAGGGATCTTCAGTGACAGACAAGGAACAGAACAACTTAAGAATTCAAGTGCAAAGTTTCTGTAAGGTTGCACTGTTAGGAATACTGGTGCAAAGAGAGATTCATGAGTACTTATGCAGCAAAGCCAAGTGGCATGTAAGAATCGCTGGCTACAGAAAGGTGACATCACCCCTACAGCCTCTGAGCAATTGTGTTTAGCTAACAGAGATCAGATCTCCTGTTACGGCCTGCTGATGGACAGCAGCAGCAGACTCTGCCTGTTTTTATGATGCATTCCATGCGTAAGAGCTGCACCCAAAGCGTTGCCCCCTGAAGTCTGCTTTGGTTCTATTATTCCAGACACTCTGCTCCATTCCCAACACAAGGTCAGCCATTCAGAAGTGAAGTGCCCTGGACATAATAAAAGCGAGTATATGGTAATGGATGCATTTATGTTATCTATGACCCAAGGCCTACATGGAAGGTTGTGGATTTGAGAAGAAAAGGCTTCTGTATGCAGGGTTAAAGAAAGAAAAGGTGTGAAAATTAGACAAGGTGCTATCTTAACCATAAAAAACCTACTTTTTACAAAACTCTCTTTGTTAAACTATACCTACTCCTCAGAATAAAACAGGCAAAGACACAATACACATAACCTGCAGAGCAGGCTAGCAGTTAATGAGTGCAAATGCAAAGCTGTATAAACACACTGTAGTGCAAAGGTCTCATACATACGGCAGCTAAACATTTTGTAATATTTAGCCTTCTAGCCTTCAGAGAAGTTCTCTTACTGCCACACAATGTTTAAGCCATACTGAGGGATGTGATTGGCATCTAACCTTCTCTGTCCTTAATCTCCTATTCTTTCCCTGAAGGGCTTTCAGTTGCTTCTGTCAGTGGATTTCGTGCATGTTCACAGGGAAATTCCACCTTGATCACCATGTTCCTGAGAGACCAGAAACTCAAGCAGTGAAAATGCACTCAGTGTGCGACTCGTCAACCTTGACAATAAGTGAATTCTGCTTGTCAGGGAAAAGGTTAAATGCTGTTATATTTCCAAAATGCAGGTAGCTTAGCACAGCAGCTAAGGACGCACAGTTTCAGTATGTTCAGTATGTTTGTGTTTGATACCCAAGATATGCCACTTACCTGTAATGTAATACATTCACGAGATTATAAATAAATTATACTTGCTTAAATGTATCGGATTCAGATGAACTCAGTTGACCTCAGTGTGCATTAGTAAGCGCTGAATGACATGCAGCTCGCTAGCTTTAAAAGCATGCTGCAGCTGAATGTGCAGCATATTTCGGCTTCCTGTGTCTCTGCTGCAGATCACCGTCCCACTCCTGTCCCGTTCCTGCCTCACAGTGTTCTCCATCCCTGGGTCTCTCTCTCGCTCTCTCTCCCTCTCTCTCTCCCCCTCCCTCTCTCTCCCTCTCTCTCTCCCTCCCTAACTGCGCTCAGACACCCAGGAGGCCCTTTCAGTAGCATGTGGCAAACTGAACTCCTCATAGCCGAGGATGAACGCATCATCCGGAGGAAGCACGCATCATCACTATGACAACCCTGTTGTGTTAAAGCAGATGACACTGACAGGGCTGAACCTGAGAGGGTCGACACCTTTGTGTTTCTCCTCTCTGCTACGGCAGCTTCCCGCTCCGCTCGCACCTGCAGCCGATCCCTGGCAGCTTCTCACAGCTTATTCACATGTAGCGTTCATCCAGTGAGACTCATGGCCACTTCCCTCATTCTTGTTGGTGTGCACTAAATATCATGTCATGGTGTTGTTAGATTAAAATACCTACGAATCCAAGAAAGGTTTTACTCAGATTTAACAAACTGCAGCAGTGTGGTGTAGTGGTAAAGAACAGGGATTGTAACCCAAAGGTTGCCGCTGCTGTTATATCTTTTGTTGCTTAACCTGAACTATTTATGGAAAATCCATGGAAACTATACTAAACTGTGAGCTGTGCAAGCCACTCTGGATAAGACTGTCTGCTGAGCAAAAATCTCTGTGCTTCAGACAGGCAACAGAGAAGCTCACTCTGTGCAATTCCAGGGACAGACTGCATTCATGGAATCCTGGCACAAATGAAGCATAACGCCGTGCTTCAGTGAAGCAGCATTCTACACAGAAATGCCTGACAAAGCAAAAGTGTTTTGGCTGCCCACCTAATTTTCCATCTATCAACCATGACTAATGTTTTGTGTGTCTTGTAATATGATAAGAAGTTAAAATATGGAGATAAAGGAAATATTATAATAAATGTACAGGTATCCCAGGAGCAGCCAACTGGATATTTTAGTTAAGATGGTTAAACACCCCTTTTCACTACGACCTCCAATCATTCTATCTACCCATCATTTTTTTCCATTTTGTTTATCATTTCAGTCTTTGCTTAAAGCAATCTTTCTATGCAGATATTAAAATCAGTCAAATCGCACATACAGTGGAGTAACAGGGAGGCCATGAGGAGGAAAAGAGGGAGAATCATGTGATTATGACAGAACAGGGAGAGACAGTATTGTTATGCTTATCATTGATGATGTCACAGAGAGAAAGAGAGAGAGAAAGTGAAAGAAACCTTATACCACACAATCTCAATCCAGAATTCAGTCCATGATAGATGGTAGTCCATGAATCTGTAAATTTGTATTGTAGTTTTGGCAACACTGTCTGATGCATAGACAGACAGACAGACAGCAGATGTGGAGGTATGAGATCAAAGAGCCGCAGTCTCACCTGTCGATGCTGATGGCGCACAGGTTGAGAATGCTGGCGGTGCACATCATGACGTCCAGAGTCAGCAGGATGTCACAGTAGATTGGACTGAACCTCCATCCCCCCACCACCTGAGACACAGAGAACAGAGACATTTCAGACAGTCTCACAGAGAGAGGAGACATCACAGACTGTTTCACAGAGAGAAGAGACATCTCAGACAGTCTCACAGAGAGAGGAGACATCACAGACTGTTTCACAGAGAGAAGAGACATCCCAGACTCTCTCATAGACACAGAGCACAGAGACACCACAGATTGTCTCACAGAGAGAGGAGACATCACAGACTGGCTGACAGAGAAAGGAAATACCACACTGTTCCACAGAGAGAGCAGGCAGGGTTATCAGACTTGCAGACACAAACATGCTAGCCACATGCTATCCAAAACTACCTTACTGTGGCACCTTTAAAAAATGGCTATCAGTGAACATAAATGTACACAGCAGGGAGAGCTACATTCAGGAGACAGTGAGATGGAAAAACATGCGCAAGAAAACAGACATAAGCTGTAAGGGCCTTCCTGAGATACATACAACAAATGATAAAACTACGATGAAGGAATGAGAAGGGCAGTGCACTGGAGCAGAGGAGGACGCAGCCGCGCAGGTGAGAGAGCGTGCTGTGGACACACACACCTCCAGGTACACCCCCCAGGGCATGACCAGCGTGGCGAGCAGCAGGTCGGATACGGCCAGGGACACGATGAGGTAGTTAGTGGTGGTCTGCAGCGCCCTCTCCCGGGACACTGCCACGCACACCAGCACGTTCCCGAACACCACGCAGAAGATGAGCAGCACCAGCAGAACTGCGTAGAAGTTGTAGGGAGGGGAGGAGGGTGAGGGGGAGCTGGAGTTGGAGGGCAGGGAGCAGGGGGGAGCAGGAGGGGAGGGAGAGGGGCTGAAACTGGCCTCCAGCGTCGCGTTGAACAGAGCCATCACCCAGCACTACTCCTCTGCAATAACACAGAGAGATGGAGTCGGTGTCAGCAATTCAAAAAACAACTTTTTCTCTTCCTTTTATGAGTTTGTCCTGCTATGAACGGAGAGGCAGGTAAGAAAAGCGATGTGGTGAAAGGAAAACTCTCTTACGCATGCCGAGGGACTCACACAGAGAGGGATTGAATATCCACATTTATACAAGTTAATAAGATCACAAGTTCTTTAACTCAGGTGCATTAATCCAGTTCAAAACACTATTTAAAGTCTGTAAACCACAATCTATTTCACAACTACTCCAAACTGCTCACAGTGTGTTGTATTTACCTGTAACTGAATAAATGCATATATTGATGCATCCCTTCACAAGCCCCTCTGAATGTGTCACTGAGCCACTCTGGCTGCTGCTCTGCACTGCTGTCAGGTCAGTACATCAGCATTCATGCTAAGAAGATCAACCTGCCAGTCACAGCACAGGCCATCACTGCAGGGGGCCCCCCCGGGGCTGAGAGGAAACATTCTCTGTCCCGCCCCCCCGGGGCTGAGAGGAAACATTCTCTGTCCTGCCCCCCCGGGGCTGAGAGGAAACATTCTCTGTCCTGCCCCCCCGGGGCTGAGAGGAAACATTCTCTGTCCCGCCCCCCCCGGGAGGCCGCAGGGAGAGCTGCTGACTGATGGCATCAAAGACGGAGGGAACTGTGATCCACGCAGGTGGCAGTGTCCTGGACAACCTTTAGCGACTTTGCCGAACACGTCATGCCGCTCTGAGGTGACTGGAGACGCAGCCATTATTAGTGATCGATCGCTTGATTATGAGTTATCGATGGCCTGATGGCCATTTGTAACAGTCACTGAAGCCCTCTCTCCCCCTGCAGCATGGCCAGTGACCCTGAACACTGGAAGCCAATACAATCACAGGCCACGATGCACTCAACTGCACACACACCATCCTCATCTGATCCAGGCTTTCAGAGGTGCTGTGCGGGTCAGCAAACATGTCCAATCACCTGTGACTACAGCAGTTCTGCAGCAGGCCAGACACCCTCTGAACACATCTCAGAATCAAAGTATCCATCCTTTTATCTAACAGGATGAACTGTGAGATTCATAACTTTAACATAACAGTAGCATGAACAGTGCCCCCCAGTACACCTCCCCTTCCTGCACATTGGGTCCTTTGTGCACCAGTATTTATGGTGAGGAGACCAGGGCTTTGCCTGTGTCCATCCATCCGTGTCACAACCCTGTTATTCCAGCTGGAATGAAGGGGTGTAGTTTCAGCTGCTGACAAACTGATTTACTCATTCTACCACTGTGAGTGAGGGCTGTGTTCTGAATATGTCCAACAGCCGGTTAGCCCGAGACATCAAATTATGTGCAGCTTAGAAGACGTCGTTTTACCTTCAAACAGGAACATTTCTGTAAGTAAGAATTTGACGATGCACCGCAGTCCCTCGTGGTGTAAGCCAGGCTCTGCAGGACACTCAGCTGACCTCCTGGCAACAGGGAAGGTACAAATTAGCCTCGTCACCGAGCACAGCGCATCTTCCCTTCATTTTCCCTGTTTTCCCTCTTAAATATATGACTGGAAACCGCTGTAAAGAGAGGGCTATGCTGCAGATCTGAAAGGACAGCAGACAGGGAATGGCAAAATGAGAGTGAGAGTGACAGAAATGAACACATGGATAAAATCTACAGCATTAGGCTGAACTGATTTGACAGACTGAATTGAGGGGAGCTTTGAATGTTCGTCAATGAATTTGTTTGAGGGGAGCGTTTGCCTGCTCTCTTAAACTGGACAAAGAGAATCCTCACATCCAGCGGTAATGAAGAGGAGAGGAGGGCAGGACATGCCCACCCGACTGCAGGGAGTCTTGCCTTAAATCCACCAGAGACAGATTTATATGGCAGCAGCAGCAAAGACATGCGCTAACAGAAGAAATGCAAATGCGCATGCAACATTCTTTTGCACAAATGAATGTGCAAAGTGTAACGCCACCAAGAAGAATTGCCTGAAAGAGTTGGATCTGGTATTTAGCCAGGGCACCAGGGATCCACAGCACTGATCCAGGACCTGTTTGAGGCTGTTTAGAGTCTCCTGCAGCACAGTTACTCCATCACAGCTCTGGGGAATTTATTTTATACCTAATTAAATGGGATGACTGCCCCCTATTGGACAACTAACACAATTTTCTTCAAGAGCTTGATTGTCCTTTAGATTGAATATGCATTATATTTGACCACGGATTATCCCAGGAAGTGTTTTATCCATATGCTAATGAGGCCCCACCCACTTCGGTTAATCCATGAGGCAGAAGGAGGCAGCAGGATGGAAATTTTCTCATCACCATTTCTGTCACTTACAGCCTTATAAAAGAATGCTTTCACTCAGTGCAGGGAGAGACTCGACCCCACGCTGTCCCCTGAACCCCTGTTCTAATCAGTGCGATATTGGGTTACCTGCTCTGGAATGAGGCTGTAATGAAAACGTCCAGGTATGAACTGACTGGGTGCTGCAGTTCACACCATCTCTTATATTAGCAGTAAATTGCTTTTAGGTGCAGCTTCCTCTGTCTGCCCGAGCATAGGGCCGCAAGGAGGGAAACGGCAGGCAGAGAATAGACGTTCCGCTACATCAGATCTGCCAATGACTCCGGTTGCTTTCAGCGTCTGACCTTGTGTGCTTATTGGAGCTGCCTTTGGAGGCACTGGGACTAACAACAGCCAGCCGCACACAAAGGACGTCCAGGTATCAAAGTACAAACGCTGGAGGAAACCAAACTGTGCGAACCAATGCCACATCAACAGCAAATACACAGGATACAGTTTACTGCAACCTCTCCTGGTTTCCTGGTGTTTTCATCTTTCTTCTTATCAAAACACCACATTTGTTTAAAGTTCAGAGCTCCTCGCTTTCATCAGAGCATATTAAACATACAGAGCACATTTAAAAGAAAGTGAAAAGAAATTTTAAATTACCTTGATGTGTTTGCATTTCAGTGCCATTGCCTCTTAAAGCCACTCTTAATTAAAATGAATTATGTAAATGCAGATGCTAATTCAAAAACAGCTAGCTGAAGTGGATTGTCTATGCATAGAGAACGGCTTTGAAAAGGTTAGCGTCATGGACTCCTTCATTTCCTCTCTATCTCCTACACCTCTCCAGTCTAAAAAGGGACAAGCCACATCTCATCTTTTATCTCATTTATTGCCTTTCTTTCTAAATCTCCCTTCTTTTTTATACATCCATACCAAGCGATTTTTCTCAGTTTCCATTGCTCCATGTCCATAATACTGTTTGTTGTCTCCTGTATTTTTATGGTTCTCCTTTCAAGACAGATAAAGATTTTCAGTTAATACCACTGTTGGCAATTTCGTCAGAAGTCCTTGAGAGATTTAATGCAGTTCAAGTGAAATCAGTTCAAGCAAATTTACATTTGTATTATCACGTTACCAAATAAACTAACATGCGATTGATGAGTCTGTAAATGTCTGAAGACGCAGACACCTGCAGGATGTGGACACACCGGATGTAGCACAGCAATGCTGTTCAGTGGCACATCAGATTAAATTATCAATGTTTATTTGATCTCTTATTGGGTCACTGTGCCAATTGTTTTGCCAAAACTTTTTCTAGGATGAAGGACTATGTAAGATTTAAAGATTTAAAAGATTATTAGGATATATAAGGATATATATGATTTAACATCAAGTTCTTTTTGAGATTAACTTCTGTTTTTAGCCATTGTATGAAAAACCTAAATTTGCCATGGCCTGCATGAAATTCAGTGAATTCTTCATCAGAAGGCAGGCTGTGTGAAAGAGTGGGAACTCAGGGCACATGAATTAATGCACAGCACTGGGAGACAGACCCAATCCCTCTCTCACATGCCTCTCCTTTCATTTCTCTCATTCAGACTGAAGTCCCTGGTTCTGATGGAGAGGTTTTCTCATGGTAAACAGTATAAATCAATGCCATTCTCAGCTCTTATTGTAATGATACATATATGCTGGATGTTCATTTAATTTAACATTACAATACATTACAATATTATTACCACATTTCCAAATACCAAAACTCACATGGCACAAAAATGAGAGAAATTCTCATTTCGTCTTTTGGAACTGCTCGGTTCCGTTCCAGGTAGATGTGAGAGAAATTCAGCCGTGACTGACAGCCGCACTTTCAGAAGCCTCAAACACAGACAATCAAACAGCACCAGAGAGACAGGTAGGGCTCCAATCAAAAAAGGAAAAAATGGTTATTCATTTTTTATTGCTCATTAAAATTGTATTATGTGGCTAATGAAACAATCTCTGTGAGAAATGGAAGGAAGGAAGAGATAAATTAAAATTTTTTCAGTCCTTTTCTAAATCCTAGATCCTAAATCACAGAAAAACCAACAGCATCAAAAGAAACAGAGAAATGAAAAGGAAAAGATGCAGAGGAAATAAAAGTCTGAAAAGCAGAGACAAAGGGAAAGAGGACAGAGGATGAAAGCTATCACCTGACATGTCACATCTGAGGAGGATCAAACTGACCCGGGTCCAACTCCAACCCCAGACCAGCTGATCCTCCGGAGATCCCAGTCACTCTCGCAACACAGTGACTGAGGACATGACCAGACAAAGACCAGGAAACAATTCCAGAGCTTCACAGACAGTGCCTGGCAGATATGCAGAGAGTAGAGAGACTGATTTCACTGAATTTAAGATAAAAAAAGATATTGATGGATGGTGGATGAAACACAGAGAATGACAGACAGAATGACAGAAAAGCCAACAGCACTTACTCTCAGTGTACTGCACTGCTTCTCAGCTCCATGTCCTCCCAGAGATATGAGCACCACCTAACATGGGAACACGCTAACAAATAACATCAATAACACTGATAATATAATATATATTCTCAGATACTACAGATATCAACTTTCTCTTAATTCTCCCCTCATTTGTTCAGTTTAAACAGGTTTTTCAGCTCAGTCCTCTCTCTGTATTCACACATTCCCCTTTTCCCCACCATCTCAGACTGATAACTCCTGAAGTACCCAGTGCCTGTCTGTCTCCCTCTCTCTGGGTACTGCCTTAGAAGTGTCCCCCTCTCCGTCTCTCCCCCATCACTCAGGCCCCTCCCACCTCTCCAGCCACTGGGGTGAGTGCTGCTTGCAGCAGCCTTTTCAGCATGCTGAACACTGAAGCAGCCACACTGGCCACCGCTAGCAGCTCTTAGCAGGAGCTCACACAGAACGCTTATTAAAACAGTTCTGTGCAGTTGGCTGTAACATTTATAATAAAAAGCTATAATTAACTGGATGAACAGAGATGTATTTACTTGGAAATGAGGGTGACTGAGCATGAATAATGATGAGGTCAGAACTTGTTAATAATAATAGCTAATTAACTGTAAAAGAGGGAGAGCACAGAGTGATGTGAGTAAGTCCTTGTGACAGGACCTCTGAGTAGTTTTGGTCAGACACAAAATCAGAGGTGTGCATTGCATCTGCGTGCTCTGAAGTCCACTCGTTTCTTTTTATCCACCCAGGTCTTGTGCTGCAATTTTCTTATCAGAAACAGGACACTGAATCCCATATTTCAGATTCTTTACCTGACAGGCAGAAAGAAATTAAGTTGGTTAATTAAGAGGTTTTTATAGCCATTGCTTAGTAACAAAACACTCTATACATTAGAGTTCACTGGCAGGGACTCTGACTTCATCCTTCATCCTTTCTGAAGAGAACACCCACAATCTCTCCTACATCTGCTTCTACTTCCCAACAACCCAGGGATTGAAGGGAAAGAAACAGAAAAAAAACAAGTGCTGGAGGGATGCAGAGAAGGAATGATGTTATGCATGGGCATCTACAAAACATATTCCTGTAGTTGCATTAGAACAGGTCCTCCTGCATAACGGGTTCCCCTGTAGAATAATCCCCCTCTATAACTGGTCCGCTGTATAACTGGTCCTCCCTTGAGAACATGTGGCCTAGCTCCTGAGGAGCTCAGTGGTAAAGGCGATTGCTCTGCAGGCAAGATGAGCTCAGGACTCGGGTTCGACCCTAGTTGTGTCATCAGATGACAGGGACAGGGAGCACTGAGGGGCTGAACAAAATGGGTTTGCTCTTCTGTGGGCGGCTGTACTGGCTGGGGTTAGGGTTAGGGTTAGGGTTAGAGGATAGGGGAGGGTGTACTGGCTGGGGTTAGGGTTAGGGTTAGGGTTAGAGGATAGGGGAGGGTGTACTGGCTGGGGTTAGGGTTAGGGTTAGGGTTAGAGGATAGGGGAGGCTGTACTGGCTGGGGTTAGGATTAGGGTTAGGGTTAGAGGATAGGGGAGGGTGTACTGGCTGGGGTTAGGGTTAGGGTTAGGGTTAGAGGATAGGGAGGGTGTACTGGCTGGGGTTAGGGTTAGGGTTAGGGTTAGAGGATAGGGGAGGCTGTACTGGCTGGGGTTAGGATTAGGGTTAGGGTTAGAGGATAGGGGCAGCTGTACTGGCTGGGGTTAGGGTTAGGGTTAGGGTTAGAGGATAGGGGCAGCTGTACTGGCCGAGGTTAACTCAACACTCCCGGGCACCCTGCGATTTGTCAGGCATCTGCAGGCTGTTTGGATGATGTCAGTGAAGCTGCTTCCATCCCCCCCCATCGGCACTGAGCCCACTGCAGTGTGCAGGACGCAGTGCGAGGCACAGTGGTGGTGGCTGTGTGAGGATGGAGGGTTGCAGTCACGACAAACAGAACACATCATACAACACAGGGCTGAACGAAGGGGAAAAGCATGAAAACACCTGGCCTCTCACTGATGTCACAGGCAGGGAAACGAGCCAATCATCTTTCACTTCACACGCTAATTATCAGTCTGGGCAGACGACAAAGCCCTCACACAGACCGCACTGCACAGCTGCTGACAGACACAGGGAGCGGGAGGGAGGGGCCAGGGAGAGCTCCGCCTCCACGCCGCCGCCTGTGTCTGCAGCATCTCCCTCTGCTCTGTCAAGGACAAACAAACACCCAACTGAGACTTTTTATGATCTCACTCAATGAAACAGAAGAAAAGAAGAAAAAAATTCTGTGGCTTAGCCAGATAAGGTTCTCGTTCCCTAAGCACACTGTGCCCCACTGTTTCGTTCTGCTGGAGATTGGGGCAGCAAGGTCATCCAGGGTTCCTGCATCACACTGTGTCACACCCAAGCGTCGATGAGTCCTGGTGCATGCTGGGACTTGTAGTGTGCAAAAGGCTGAGGTTGGAATGCATGCAGGCACACTGGGGGACTGCATTTGCCTCACCCCAAACTCTGGAGAGGCTGCCATGGTCACACAAGCCTGACCACTCAGGTGGAAAAGGGTGATATAATAGCAAAATATATTTTGCTATTATTTTTACTATAACACACTGAAGGAAGCCAATCAGAATCAGGAGCTCAGATCAGTGGAACATAGCTGACATGGAAAGCCATGCCCCTTTCATGGAATATGTAACATTATTTAGCAGATGTTTTTACATTATTAAGTTGCTCTGGATAAGAGCATCTGCTAAACTAACATTACATAGATGTTAAAAGACCCTACAATTATTCATGTAATGTTTTTTCCCCTTTTCTGCAAGCCATTACAATTTGAACAGCCAGCTGTACATCTGGCTGGTCTCACTGTGACCTCTGAACTCATGCAGGAGCACCGAGACTAGATGAAGTCCTCCTACACAGAGGCGTGCAGGCAACTATTTACTATGCACTACAGCAGCACGCGTGCTCATTGGATAGGCCCTACCCCACCAGTTTCATCACAGTTATGAAAAGAGAAACCCCTGGTGACATTCGCACCCCTACCTCTGACCGAATCAGGCCACACAGGCTGCTGTGGGCAGAGGACACCGGCCAGAGGGCTCAGGCGCCACTCGAGATGAGCCCCTTACCAACCCAGCCACCGGGACCCCTACGGCCAGATCTCACCAGAGACACATTAACAACACGAGGCCAGGAAACCAGAACCAGAACCAGTCAGAGACCAGACTGGACAGGAGAAAAAACACAACACTGGCTTTATTTCAAAAATATTTTAATCAGAAACAGGAATATAAAGATACACACAAAACAAACCACAGATAAAAACAAACAATATTAATACTGAGAGGCAGCCAGACCCACAGAACCATTTAAAATAAAATGTAAATGACTATAAAACGGAGGAGAATGCACTGGTATGGGGCCTTCTCCTTCCCCATCTTACGTCATCCCTTCTACATTTCAAACAAGGAACACAATTAATACCATCAGAAAGAAATAAAATTAAGACACTACTGTGATCTATCATTTACACATGATTACCTGAGACTAACCAACAAATACTTTACTTAGAATTTTCAAAAACATAAAAACAAACAAAAACTCAGAACTGCAAGCCGCCATTCGGATGCGGTTGCTCCTCCCACTCCCGCTGAGACAGACAGCCTCCCAGCCCTCTGCTGGGACAGCATCAGTGCTGCTGCATGGTGTGTTACTGCAGTCAGAGCCGGTGCAGATGCACTGCACAGTAACAGAGAGCGAGGCAAACTGTGCTTGCGTCACATGCACCCCTGCATGCCTCCTGCACCTGCTGCAGCCATCGGCCTGCGTGCAGTCCTCCACCTGGGTTACGGTTGCCGGGGAAACGGCAGGATGCAGCTGAGCCAGGTTTAGCACTGTGTAATAATGTAGTAATTGCGTTATTGCTCCTTATCCCCCTGATGTCAGGCTGTGACCACTCCCACACGCCGGCTGGGCTCTGGCTAAGACGTGCTGCTGCAGCTTTGGAACTTGACCCCCCAATCCTCTGGTGCTGAGCTCACGGCTGTAGATTAACAGCACCCCAAAACACGGAGCAAGGATCAGCTTCATCCTTCTGCATAAAATGGTCAAGAGTTAAGTCAACTGATTCTAGATCAGTGCACAGGAGTACTAAATCCCCAAAGCTAAGTGTGTGTGTCTGTGTGTGTGTGTGTATGTGTGTGTGTGGCGTGAGAGTGTGCGTGTGTGTGTGTGTGTCTCTCTCTCTCTCAGGGCACCACACTGTAAGGCTGGTAAGGCAGCATCTTCTGACGTTCATTGATGGCAAAGATCCAGGACGGCTTCACAAAGCTCAGACTGCCATTCTCCATCAGTGCCTGCAAGGGAGAAAGGGAGAGACAATGTTTCAGAGAGAGAGAGGGAGAGGGAGAGAGAGAGAGAGGCCAGCGTTTCAGAGGGAGAGAAGGACAGAGCGGGGACAGAGGGAGAGAAGGACAGAGCGGGACAGAGGGAGAGATCTCAGGGGAACAGGGTCCTGTGTGCTACCAGACTTCAGTCGGCAACAGAAATAGGGCAGTAAGTGGGTCAAAGCCTCCTTTTCTTTTCAGAAATGCCTGCTTTGGCTGAGGCACTCTGAAGTGCTAATGTCAGTGTGTTAAATGCTACTCTCATCGTACTCTCATAATGTCAGTGCTGTCAGTACACTCAATGTTTCACAGAACACGCTGATGGATGAAGCACAGGGCCTAGCCTCTCATTAATACCACCAGCTGGGAGCTGGGAGCAGCAGGTGAAGGCTTCAGTTCACCATTCCATTATAATAAAAAGCTTACATAAAGGGGCACTCACTCACATACAACATTCACAGGGACCGTTTCACAGCCATGCTTTAAAACATGAGGACCGTGCAGTGACCGCGAAGCCCTCCCCTCCCCACCCCACCAAACGCTGCAATGAGCCCCTAACAGCTTCCGGGGCAGACGAGTGAACAGGACAGAGGGATAGACAGGGTCACACTCACATCCTCAAAGGAGTCGTGCCAGCCTTCACTGGTGACCACAAACTGCACCTTCTCACTCATGTACTCCTCCACAGCACTGAAACAAAGCAGAGTCACACAGCCTGTTTCTCTCTCTCAAGGCCCCGGCTCATTCAGATTAAAACACTTAAGTTGCTTCACGTCAGTCACCCTCTCACCCATTGAAGGCGGTGATGTATCGTAGCAACAGACGTCTCTCGTTCTGCGGGAACTTGCCATACAGGAAGAAGCGTTTTCCACTCAGGAAGTCTGAGAGAGAGAGAGAGAGAGAGAGAGGGAGAGTGTGAGAGAGGGTGAGAGTGATCAGCACAGAGACACACACAGGAGAGCAGGCAGACCTGCAGGACTCTCCCACACGCCTGGCAGAGACACACCTGGTAACTCTGGGATGGGTTTGTCCTCCTCTGCCTCGACGTCTGTGTTCTCATCTGTCGATCCCGCGTAGGGGTCATCATTGGCCCCGCCCACTCCGCCTCCCTCCTCCCCTCTCCTCCGCCGGCTCTCACCCTCCACCCTAACAGACAGACAGACGTGAGAAACAGACTGTCTCCGTGATAAAGCTCAAGATAAGTGAGGTTACTGTCAGAGTGCCTCACTCTGACAGCATCTGCTCAGCCTGGTCTCCAAACGTCTCACAGAATGACATTCCCATGCAGGTCACCTCTCTGCCCGTAACCCGTGGCTTCCTGCCTCTGTGTCCTGTGAAGAGATACACTGAGGGGGTAAAATTCCCCACTCACCTCTTCAGCTCATCTTCTGTGTCCATCCCAGACTCGTCCTTCTCTGTGGAGGTCAGAGCCGAAGGAAAATTACAACACAAGAATTACAATGATAAATTGTCAGCAGAAGCCTTTGATTACATCCTAAAGCTACACGGTCAAACACAGGCCGAGGCTCTTGGTTGTGTATACTGCCCATTGCGTCTATCTGTCTCTCTGGGAGTTGCTTATCAGTACCAGTGTGTACAAACAAAAATATATTACAAGCCTGATGTATCAAAACCTTTATTGCAGTATGGAATACCAAACTGTCCTTGCTGACGGACGGCAGTATCTGCTCTCTGACCCCTGCTGCATAATCCAGCCACACACAGGCTCACAACACGGCATCCCTGTAACTTTAGGGTGTTTAAAAATATGTTGAACTAACACCATGGTCGATATTCACGAGCATGAAAAGCCAAGCTCCCAGGCCCTGAAAGATGCTCTCGGACGTCATACACATTGATATTGTGTTAGTGTTAAAAAGCAGACGGTGGTGCAGGTACTCTCCAGCACACTCCGCCCTCATTAACATAGAAATGAGAAACATGCACAAGCCTCTTCATGCCGATTCCTCTCAGAGCTTATCCCTTCCTCCTCTCCTCCGACGGCCTGTCACCTACCTGTCCATCTCTATGTGCTCTGCTAAGCCTGATTCTACACTCTCCCTGTACTTCTACCTCTCCCTCTGTCTCTACCCTTATCTCTGCCTTTACCTGTACGTCTACCCCTCTACCTCTCCCTCTCTCTCCCCCTCTCCCCCCCCCCCCGTCCCTCTTTCTCTCCCCCTGTCCCTCTCTCTCTCCCTCTTTCTCTCCCCTGTCCCTATCTCTCCCCCGTCCCGTCCCTCTCTCTCTCTCTCTCTCTCTCTCTCCCTCTCCCTCTCCCTCTCTCTCTCTCTCTCTGTTTATTTCTGTGCTGCACCCGGGTGGTGAACACACTGCCTCCCTCAGCTGGTTTGCCTTTTCATTCTAACAGCTGCAACGCAAAAATACCGACACTCGTGAGATACGTGACTCATCCGTCAGTGACCTTATGAATGCAGAGAGCATGTTTCTGTGGGGAAAACAAAGCGGACCTGTCCCAACGCCTGTCTGTCCTTCACAGCACAAAGCAGGCCCTGCACTCCACCACGCTGCTGTAGACACACACCCCCAGGCCCGCCACCACCTGCCACTACGCCTGCAAGAATCCAGCCAATCCACTGGCCATTTCCACAGACGCGGGCGCTGTGTCACACAACCCCCCACACAGGGACTTTCACAATGTTCCTTATTAAATGCTGCAGTGATCCAATAAATATGTCATAATTCACATCTATGTACAACATAAACCTCATACACAGACCTCTCCACAGGGAGGAGGTGTGCCCCCCCCAGCCCAATCCACTCGTTCTGATGGAGAATCCTGTCCCTCAATCCTTTGATCCTCTGTCTCTCTGTGTGACTCAGGTGCAGTGCAGGCTTTTTTAATGAAGGAATTAAGGAATCCGGACTAGCCTGCCTGCACCCCCCTCACCTCTTCACCTCCCTCTCGACCCCCACTTCAGAGACACTGCACTCTCTGTCCTCCCATCCCTCTCCTCCTTCAGCTTGACCTAACCAACCTCCCCCACGTCCTCTGTCCATCAGTCCAAAGGGCTTTACATGCAAGCTAGTGTTATCCTTACTGTCCGCAGGGTCTCTGAGCGTGACAGAGTTAGCCTCACTGCCTGAAAGGTTTATGATGGACAGAAAAGCAGGGCAGAGGGAGAGGAGGGACGTCACGTGTTTACAGGTGGAGTTCATTTAAAAGCTGATGCACAGCACTGACCTGCGTCTGTGGAGCCCCCATACTCATCCTCCTCACCCGCCTCTTCCTTCGGTGCCGGCACCTTTTTGGACACGGTTGGCTCTTTTTTGGGCGTGGCTTGTCCTTTTTTGGGTGTTGCTGGCTTCTGCTGCTTCAGTGGGGAGAAAGGGTCCGCATGAGGATGAGCCGTGCAGAGAAGATCTTCTCCCACGAGAGACTAACATGGATATTCTAACCAGGAAGCATGCGCTGTTTCGCCAGCCCTCCACGTACTGAAGCAGTGCTGGAAATACGTAAGAGAGCTGCAGGGTACAGCAGTAGTGCCTCAGTAGACAAGCCCAACTCCTTAACCACAATGACACTCAATCACCCCAGTATGGCAGGCCTATCAGTGCACTGTAACACACAAACCCATTTATCTGGTGCAGGTCTTTCAGTGCCAGGGTTCAGAGAGGGACGTGCTATCAGGTGCTCAGCACTGAGCAGTGTCTTACAGTAAAATGCAAGAAAAAGTGATTACCACCCTCACCCATTCCTCTTCACTCTCCTCCTCTTCCTCACTCCCCTCTGAGCTGGACTCTGCTCCATCCATCAGGTACCTGACAGCAGGGGGGAGTCAGAAAGACAGCTTGCTGACTGCCCCTCAAACAGGACTAAGAGAGAGACACTACCACAGTCACCATCACCACCGCACTGCCAGCACACACCCAGCCAGAAAACCCACACACACACACACACACACACCCCAGCCAAGCAACTACAGACACACCCACCCACCCACACACACACACA
>CM032884.1:557500-657500 GCA_019176425.1 Megalops atlanticus | reverse complement strand
GCTCTGTATGTGCGTGCGTGTGTCTGAGCTCTGTATGTGTGTGTGTGTGTGTGTGTGTGTGTGTGTGTGTGTGTGTGTGTGTGTGTGTGTGTGTGTACGTGTGTATGGGTGTATGCGTGTGTGTGTGTGTGAGAGAGAGAGCTGTGTGTGTGTGCGCGCGTGTGTGTGTGTGTGTATGGGTGTGTGGGTGTGTGAGAGAGAGCTCTGTGTGTGTGTGTGTGTGTGTGTGTGTGTGTGTGTGTGTGTGTGTGTGTGTGTGTGTGTGTGTGTGTGTGTGTGCATGCATGCAATGCGCTCCACTCACTCACCCTTGGCTGTACCAGGACTGGGGGTACTTGTCGGTGTGGGCTTGGGTTTAGGTTTTGGGGTGCTGGCACTGGGTTCTGGAGAGGCCAGGGGGCTGGGTTTTTTGGAAGGGGGAGGAGCTGGTGCAGCCTGGCGTTCTTTACTGAACTCAAACTTCCTCTTCACTGCAGTCTGGCAGGCAGACACAGCAGGGAGAGATTCTGTTACAGTAACAGCACCACCAAAGCCTTACTGAACAACTCTGACAGTGTCTAAATCCATTTCACTGTGACAGACAGTTCACAGCAGCTCAGAATGATGCATGCAAAAAGTTAACAGAAAAAGAACCTGATAAGAAAAGAAAATGTGTATATTGCAAACCTTTAAGAGAGAGAGCCAAACTCACAGAGAAACAAAGAGAGAGGCCAGGTGTGTGAGAGAGAGGGGCAGTCACAGGCCAGGTGAGGGTACCTGTGCAGGTGCTGGGTTTCCGGGTGCAGGTGCAGACTGCAGGGCAGCCGCTGCATAGCTCAGCCTGTCGTTCTGAGGGGACGCTGAGGAGGACACACCCAAAAACCAAAGAGCAGAGCAGCACGTTAACGGCACTGAGTGCTGGGACGCACAGGCCGTTCCGAGCCTCACGCTCAGTACAGCCTGCCTTACCTTTGAGCGCCGTGCTGGGCTTGGAGGTGCTCTCCCTGCTGAAGAACAGGCTTCCAGGCTGCAGACTGGGGCCTGCGGGCGGAGCTTCCTCCTTCACACGGAACTGGCCCAGCTTAGTGAGCTTCTGCCAGGGCACACAGGAGGGAGGGGGGTCAGGGGCTATGGAGTACTGCTGCTCCTTACTGCTACACCACACTGCTGCTCCTTACTGCTACACCACACTGCTGCTCCTTACCACTACACCACACTGCTGCTCCTTATCGCTACACCATACTGCCACAACTTAACGTATTTAAAATGATCATTGAGACATTGGGATCATTGAGACATTTGAATGCTTTTCCCATGAAATTTCAGTTCTGTCTCCTCTTAACCTCTGAGGGTGCCTTGCCTTGTGACACAGATGCAATGAAACGCAGACGTAGCTTTACCTAGCTAGCGGCACAAAATTCTTACAGGTATAATCACCTCCCTCCTGCAGACCTACCGTATGTCCCTGTAAATGGCTGACAATGGAGATGACAGCAGACATGTATAAACACGCCTGAGACAGGCTCCCCTCATGTTTGACTTTTTAATGACATTGGGGATAAATGTGAGATTTCGAGGATTACTGCTAAGATTATTTTGCTACAAATTCAATATTCCCCAAAGCGTTTAGTGTCTGTGAGGTTACACACTGCATGGTTACGCACACAGTGCAGTTAGTTACACACACTGCGCAGTTACACACACTGCATGGTTACACACTCTGTAGATGCTTCTCGGTAGAGGGCTGAATGTCAAAGCCAACAAGCAGGGCAATCTGCTACACTGACTGCACTTCACAGTTAGTGACAACAAGCTTGGGATTTCTCAAGACCAGGCCCAATGTGATGGATGTAGAAGAAATGAATTTTTATTTGTACATGTTTCTATATGTATATATACGACTTTTTAGCAGCTGAATATGTTCAGTGACCATGGGCACCATGCCACGAGCACTGCACTTACTGGGGGGGTGGATGTGGGCAGGTCACTGTTGTCTGGCGGAGAGTGGAACTTCACGAAGGACACTCCATATGCAATAGTCTGAAAATGCAAGCAGACAGCAACAGAAATATTGCATCGGCTAAACACTGTTCTCTGCAATCACCACCTCTTACACACTCCTGTATTCCTGTAGCCCTGTGCAAATACACACATACGAGGGCACACGCACACACATAGGCTACACACACACACAGCCACACACCTTGCTGTAGGGCTGGCTGCAGACGATTTTGACTCGGTCCCACTTCTCCTGTGCAGCAGCCTTCACCAGCTGGCTGGGCCCAAACAGGCGGACCCGGTTAGTGTTGGTGCCGCCACGGCTCTCCGAGGGGGACATGAAGGAGGAGGTGACCAACAGCACCTGGAGAGAGAAGACAGCGATGACACAGGTGCATAAGGCGGTATCCTTCATATGTGCTCAGTGGGTTCCATATTTCTACCACACTTTCGACTGCCACATTCTGAGTGGGATGAGAAGGACAATCATGCTGGGGATCTGAGTATTCTCAATCACCACTTTCAGAAAAACACAGTGGCATTAGTTAATCGTTACTAAATGTCTGATTGGGTTACTTAATCCATGTTAAAAAAGCAAAAAACCAAGACAGTCTGCAGAAGGAGAGAAAGGAAGGAGAGAGAGAAAAGAGTGGAGCTGAAGTTGATGTACCTCATAGTCCTGGTCCTTGACTGCGGTGGAGCGCCCCACTAACACCTCGATGAAAGCCGACCCCTCATTTCCGATGTCTATGCTGTGAACCTGCTCCTCTTTCTCAAACTGAAACAGCAGGTCATACATCCACAACAACATGTCAGCAACGCCCGCAACAGAGACACTGAATCTCACTCATAGTGATCAGCATCTCTCCAGAGCCAGAGGGAGGCGCAGAAGCGAGGGTGTTTTCACACCATTATCTCCCGAGTTACCTGCAGTATGACAGAAGTCTGTTTCTCCCCGGGCCTCGCTGCCTTCCACTTTCTGTAGGTGTCCGAACTTAGAAGATTTTCCGCTTTGTGAGTCTGAGGGAAATGTACACACAAAACGCATGGGCCAGTCTGTCAGTTATAACGCCCTTATTGCATTTGCTACGTCATTTGTTATTTAGTTAGCACATTAGTTATTTTCGACGTGGAACTAATTTAGATGACCATAGTTCGCCATCGAGCTACTCCATGCGATAGGAAGCCGGGTAGCAGTACTCACACTGTCCTCGCTGCTGCAGGACACGACGTGTTTGAGTTTAATCTCCGGCATATCTGTGCTTGCCAGTTACCCACCCAACACTATTTATTTACAGTACAATCTAGCTACATAAAGCGATAGCAACCGCTATGAAATTACCAAAGTATTCGGGTTGCGGATCAACGGCCAGTTTACCAGCTAGCTAGGAAAGCAGCTAGACTACAAGCTACGTTTGCAAAAGTAATACGCAAATATGCGCCACAACCACATCAAAGAGTTATCAAATGGCCAGGTTAACCTGCATGGCCATATAGCGGAGTGTAATGCTTAGCAAGCTAGCTATGTAGCCAGTTAAGTGCATGCAAGCGAGCTACACTGTTCACCACACAATAAACAATGAGGCTAACCAGCTCGCTAGCCAGCTGCCAACCCCCACAAACACGCTCTATTTCCAAACGCCTAGTTTCAATGTACAATTTTTCTAACAATCTTTCTTTTAACAGCTGGGCTGTTGTAATTCATGTAAAACGTTATGTTAAGCTTTGATTTCTCTCCACTGAATTCTCAGCACAAACTCCCTCTCAATTCGTGTCCCCTGATGTCACTTCCTCGTTGTCAAGTTTTACAGCCAATCGTGTAACACTTCCGGGGTCAGAGTTAATCAGATGTCGCGATGAGCGTAACTTTTTATTTCTGCATAGAGTGGATGCTGGCTGACTCACATCTTTTGTTTGGGGAAAAGTATTTTTGAAAAAAAAAAAAAAAAATACAATGTAGGATTAATTGTCCACAATGGTAAACAAAATTCTATATAACGGCATTGTTTCTGAAATATATAACATAAGTGGTGTCCTGTTTGTCGTGCCACTTTCTGAGATGTGCTGTGTATGTCGCTCTGGATGAAAGAGTCTGCTAAATGACAATAATATTAATGCAGAGCAATGAAACATTCCATATGGCTTTCTTTATGAACAATTAGATGGCCTTCCTTTTATGTTTATGTTTTCCTGCAACTTCCATTGAGACTGCTAAACCCCCAGTTTACATTTGTAGTTTACATTTGTAGTGAAACTTGTAGTCTTATTTAGGAATTAAGTCAATTTCACACATATATAAAATGAAACTTAACATAGCAAACCCAAAGTCTTCCTTTATAACTGAAGAAGTACAATACTTTAATGACAACAATGACACCAAATGAACAAAACTGTCTTTAATATGTTTAATTTGTTTAAATGACAAAATTGACAAACTGATCTCCATCTACAAGTAATCTCCATCTGTTAACTGTTCTGTAATGTGGTACACTGCAGAGGTGTAATGGCTCTTTTGTTTTTTTAGCATATTTATGGATTGGTATATTACTTCAGCCTTTCGAATACAAGAATGCAATGGGCGTGACCTAAATGACTGTTCATTATTTTAAACATCCAACATCCAATTAAATGTATTTGATTACAAATGCATGTGTAAAAAAGTAGTATCACACTGATATAAATTTGTTACACTGTGACATACTTTATGTTTAGCTTCTGTATTCTGAATGTGTAAATTAAAAACAGAAAGAAAGCAATTTTATGAGTCAAACAATCAAGTAAGAGGAAAGTTGTCCTATGTTATGTACAGACTTGACATTAGCTGATATAAAAGTTGAAGATTTTCACAGTTATGTACACGTATTTGTTATGGGAATGCCATTTGTGCTGTAGTCACAGTGGTTATATGAGTATATGTGAGTTAATATTACAGTACTCTCATTCTGACATAATATTATAGAACAGTATATTCATGTGTGGTTATGTGAAGTAAAATATCCTTCAGATTACCATTAAAAGTCGCTTACATAAGTACAGCCTTCTACGACACAGAGCGTAACTGCTTTCTATATGTCCAGTTTTGACTGGAAGTCCACAGGTTTAAGGTCTTTGTTCCAGCTCTGTTCTATTTATTGGCCGGGAAACTGTGTCACCTGCTTTTCCAGGTGGTTGATCATTTTCAGGCTGAGTGGCACCTCAGTACTACAGATTTTCAGGACCAGAAGAGAACACCGCTCAGCAACAATATTGTAGTAGTGTCTGTGAATGTATTTTTTTCATAGTATTCTGCAGGGTCATCTCCCTCATATGATAAAATATCAGATCTTATCCAATGGCAGGAGCTGTTGCATCAGTGTGGACTGAGTGTCAATGTTTAAATGATCTCCAGGTACACGTGTGTTTCCATGTCGGTGTCGGGTCGTGTCCTTGCCCTGCGTGGCTGTCTGTCCGACCAGGCTACGCGTCCCTCTCGCTGCTGCACCCACAACATAGGAAAAGCACATTACTCAATGAGACAGCAGCAAAGGTCAAAGGTCAATGTGGATGATGTCAGCTTCAGCATCAGCTTTTGCGTTGTTACCGTCATGGTATCAATACTCCAGTAATGGCTTTGACCATTTCTGACCTATTGGCATCGGTTTCAGAAAGGTTGGTTGGAGGCAGAGCGTTGCACCTGTGTGTTTCGGACGAAGAGTGGTGTGCAGTTCTGGTAGACGAGCTGGTAGCTGCCATTGGTGTAGATGTGGGTGACCTCGGAGCAGTTGATGTAGAGGGGGGCTCGATCCTGGTAGATTCCCAGGTTCCCCGGATACACAGAGGGTGGCCCACAGTTCAGAAGGTGTCTTTGGTGATGAGAAAAATTAATTTTTTAGTTTTTTTTTCATTTCATTTTCAGCAAGATGAGAACTTTACTGAAAGTCATTAAGAGCTCATTCTAGTAAAGCCTAAACACACTGTAGAAAAGTTTTGTAATATATACTGTAAAGTATAACATTATATTTCTCATCACAAGATTATTTGTTGTAGAATAATTAGAATTATTTTTTCTAGAGTGTTTCTCGTCAAAGGAAACATTTTATAAGTTGGCAGCTATTTTTTCTTCAGTGCTACATTCATTTATTTCAGTATTACGATATTTCTTTGTGTGTTTCACACAAGTGTACGAGGGGCAAATGAAGAGAGGAAAGAGAATCAGCTGAATCCACACCGTCCTGCCTTCCTGCGACAGCGATGGAGCAGCAGCAGCAGCAGCAGGGCTGAGACCAGGAGGAGAGATGCCGGAGCAACCGCTGCTGGAAGCACCTTCCACAGCAGAGCATCTGGGAACAGAAACCATTACATCATCACACACAGCACAGCACACACCATTACACCATCACACACAGCACAGCACACACCATTACACCATCACACACAGCACAGCACAGCACACACCATTACACCGTTACACACAGCACAGCACAACATATCATTATATACAGCACAGCACACACCTGTGAACAGAAACAGTTCTGTATTATGAGCATCACGGACAGCTTGAAAGGCATCTAGTTTTCTGCTCAGCACTACTGAAACTGATTAGACTCTGACCTCAGATCAGTGCAGTGACTGGCTCACCATTGACCGTGTACAGCAGTGTGGAGGAGTCGTTTCCCAGAGCATTGTTGGCGTAGCAGGTCACACTCAGCACCAGCTCCATATCCCCTCTGAGCGTGGCGGACAGCGTGCCGTTTCCTGGGGAAACGGAGGCAGAGGTGTTGTAGCTGTCTGGCGGGACGCTCCCGTTGACGCTCCAGGTGATGGCGGCTCTGGGGTTTGCGTCCACAGCGCAGAAGCAGAAGACCACCTGCCCCTCCCAGCGGCAGAAAGACTGAGGGGAGATGACGGGTTTGTCTGGGGATGGAGAGGGGTGGAGGGGAGAAGAGAAGAGGAAGATGAGGGGAGGGAAGTGGAGAGCTAACATTCAAAGCTTTAAATAGGATGAACGCATATATTGAGGCTTGCATTTTTTAAGGAGTGTCTGAGAAAGAGAGAGGAACAGAGATCAATGTACTCCCTTGTTCTCATGTTCAATATGCTTTGGCAGGTCAAATGTAAACTTTGTCATGCCAATGAAACAAGTTGTGTTGAATTGAATTGAACTGGCCGGAACTGAAGTGGATTGTACTGAACTGAATTAGAGGCAGGGACGCAGAGACGTTATGACAGCATGAGAGCTTCACAGCTTGAAGCTGTGTGAATGTGAGAGAGAGTCTAATAATAAAAAGACACGGCAGACAGGCGTGTTTGTCAGAATGAGTGCACTCCAGCCTGCGTGATCAGTGTCACACACACGCACATTGCACGCTGATGTGGGTGAGGGCGGAGTCGGCCTGGCCCATTGGGCTGCGGGCTGTGCAGCGCACTCTGGTGTCCCGGGTGACGTTGTACAGACGCACGGTGTGTGAGCGCTGGGGGAGGACGAACACCGCCCCCTGCTGGCTGTAAACCCACAGGAAGTCGGTGGCAGGGGGGTCTGCTTTGCAGGAGCAGGACAGCAGCGCACTCGCCCCCTCCTGGACAGGCAGGGTACGGACGTAAACTGCGACATCTTTCGGAGGGACTGAGGGAAACAGCAGAAAAGGTGCGGTGTTGAGGGGAACATCGCTCACGCGCTGACATTTATACCTGCATTTCTGTGCATCATCGCCTCTCATGAAATGTTGTGAACTTGTCCAATAGTATTGTACACCTGCCCTCTGTAGGAGAGCAATACACCAACCTCCCCACGACACCACAGGCCTGAGCTTCAATGGACATTTTGCACTTCAAATTCCACACTTTGCAAATATCAGGACTCAGGGATTGCATTGAGCTAAAATGACCTAATGCCCATGCACCTATGTAATACTTACAATATTATATTTGTGGCCATTTTAAAGCACATATAATCCAACTCCCCATATATATTGCTAACAAATGACTAAAATATTGTGTCCATAAAGGTTTCACTAAAAACTCTTAAATATGCTATTTGCTACACAAGTGCACAGAAGATCAACAGTGCTACCATTGTAATAGGAGATGGCATTATGTAATTATCCAATACAAAGTGCCCTGTAATCCTGAGACTGGTAGTTTGTAGCACTCTGCATCTAACCAGTGCATTCTGGGACCAGGTGTACGTTATGAAATTAAATGTATGCAGTTATAAGTTCCACAGCAATTGGGAATTCACTGGAGTCGCTGCTGATGATATTTACAGTCAGGCTCTGTTGGGTGTTTACTGAGTGCACTGTGATCCCTGTCCTTTGACCTACAGGCTGTCAGGTACACTGCGTCTGTAATGAACACATACACCTGACATGCAGGTCCCTGGCGCTGGACACAGTCCTCCCTCCCTGGTATCTGGCCTCACACCTCACTCTGGGCTGAGCCTGGGAGGAGGCAGTGAAGGAGAAGGAGGACAGCAACAGCTCCCCCTGGGGGAGTGGAGGTCCCTGCATCTGGGGTCGGCTCTCGTTCGCCTGCCTCCCTCTCTCCCACTTCCACCAGACCTGGGGGGGCTGGGTGGGGCAGCTGTTACTGATGGTGCAGTTCAGGGTGACTAATTGCCCCTCAACAACTGCCCCAGGGTCACTGATCATGGGCTGACTGGGGTTATCTGCAGAGACAAATTTGAGAAATAGCTATAACAATAGTATCTCTTTGTCTATCAGTCTCTTGGTTGACATACAGGGCAAAATAGAGCAGCACTTTTGAGAAATTAATGAGATGGTCGTACTAAATTTAAATTAGATTTTTTACATGTGATATGAAAAGAAATTTTCTTAGAAATTTCTTTCCTACAAAAAATCAATTACAAGCATCCTGAATTTATTGAAGGCTATTTTGCAGCCAACCTGGATTAACTGGAAAGATAAGAGGTAGAAACTGTTGCAGGGCAGAATGATTGTCCACTCGCTGTTCTGAGATCAGCTCACCTGACACGTTGAGGAAGACCTTCTTTGACTTCCTCCACTCCGAGGCGCCGGGCTCCTTCACTCCCAGCTCATAGTAACTCCTGTCGTCCTCCGTCACCCCCTCAATCCTGACCGAGCAGTCCCCCTGCCGGGGGTCCCCCACCAGGGCTGCACGCCCCCTGAACTGGCGGCTCACCTGGCCCCCCGCCTCGCTGCTGAACACCGTGCTCCTGAGCGGGAAGAAGGAGGACAGGGAGCGCACCCTGACGTGGTACGGGCCGGGGCCAACCCCCGGCGGGCCGGGCCGGAAGGAGCAGGGGATCACCACGCAGGAGCCCCGCAGTGCAGGCACCCTGTCCGGGACGGAGATGTGGGAGGAGAGAGACGTCGCCCCCCTCCACAGCCCTGTGCGGGTGGAGAGCAGCCCGTTAGCATGGAGTCCGGGATGGGAGGAAGACCAGTGCAATGCAGTGTGGGATAGAGCAGCCACACAGCCCACATCTGCACCCGCTATTAAAACCCTACACCTGGTGCTAATATGTGCCCAATCTGTCCCCTGCAGCCGCATTGCGATCGGATCTCACTTTCCCTCCCTCTGTAGCCACATCACGATTGGATCTCACTTTCCCTCCCTCTGGAGCCACATCGCGATCGGATCTCACTTTCCCTCACTCTGTGCAGATGAGGTAGTGGTCCTGTCACTGGCTGACCAGCAGCAGCTGGTGGGGCTTCTCTTAATTTATCTCATTATAGGAGCCGCTTAGACCTGCATGGCAGCTGCAGCTGGGCTGTGGGGTGGGGTAAGTACTGTCCTGTTCCACAATCAAGGCTGACTGGATGATTTTCACATGAGGAGGGACACGCTGGAGCCTGCTGTTAGCAGACACACGCACATGTGAGTACTGCAGTATCCAGCAGGGTGAGGAGTTGACGCTGTTCAATTGTGTGCCTCCTGTGGCCAGATGTGTCTGTACTGAGTTGCAACACGGACCAAATGTCCATCTTCAGAGGTGCTCAGTGAGAACCAATCACGTTCTAATCATAAAGCCTTCTATTCCGTTTACACCTGGCCGGAAATGTCCAGTCTCATTGGATCTGGCCACAGTCCAATCCCTAGGTGGATTTTAATACCACATGTAGATGGAGTGACAGTTATTATGCATTGTGGGATATAATGGAGATTGATACAGTGCATTGTGGGATATAATGGAGATTGATACAATGTAGCGTCTGGAAAACAGATGGTTCAGGCTCAGACTTCAGGTTACACACTCTGGCTGTGCCTTTGAACAAGGTTCGTGTCCTGAACTGCTTCAGAGAAAATATCTGTACACATATTCAGCATGTTCAAAATAAAATTGTGTTAAAAGTGTTATATCCTGACTGGGTATAAATTGAATTTGTTTTTTCAGGCTTCACAGTTCAAATAAAGCACTCAGAGGGAGCAGAATTCATGTAAAAGCTTCAGCCTCTTTCCCCCTCTGTGCTTCTCGGACAATGTGACTTTTCTGGTGATGTTTCACAAGATGGTTAATTTAGGAAAAGAGGAACTGCAGGAGAAGCATGCTGTGTATCGAATTCTTTCTGATTCTCGATCTGATCTCATCCATTTTACATTTTTTGTTTTACATCTGAGACACATTAAATGGAGTTCATGTGTTGTATTTCTCATGTACTGTGCATTGGCTGTGCTTTTGATCACCCCACTTTAAATGTACGATGGAGAGCAGTTTGCATCACAGGAGCATATGGAGACCCTGTCATTAATGCACATATCAGACACGACATCCTCTGCTAAAACACAGCAGTATAAAATACCATTACCACTAATCTTACACAACACACCATGTTTAAACAGCATAAAAATGTAATGAAACAAATGAATGTAATAGAAAGAGAGTTTTTAAAGTATTAATGTGGACATTACATGAGACATCAGAGCAAATCTGAATACTGTTTAACATAATATTATTTATTCTGAATTTAATCAGAACATTATTTGAAGTGAACATTATCTAAGCGTTCCAGCAGCTGGCGGAGGGCAGAGGATGCAGACTCACCCAGGAGCAGGGCGCCGAGCAGCCAGCCCTCAGCAGCCATGAGAGAGACGGCAGGAAGAGACCGAGAGCCCAGCCGGACAGGAGCGCATGCAGCCGCACAAACAGCTTTTTTAGCGCTTTTTTAGGGAAGTTGGATTTAAACACTGGCTGGTTTCACAAGCTTTCTGTGCAATGGAGACAAGATTCTTTTTTCCTTTTTTTCTTTTTTCTTTCCATTGTTTTTTTTTTTTACATTAATTTGAGTTCTTTCCATTCTACAACTGCTCTCATGCTGGACTATTAGCATTAGTATTATAGTTATTCTATTTACAAAAAATATACATCCATATTAATCCATATCCATATGTTAATCTAAATTAATATATGATTTTTTATGAAATCATTGTGAATAACTCAATTATTCTTCAGAAAAAAAATATCCAAACCAGCAACATATATGACATTTAAACAAAAACAAGTTATAATTATTGACATAATGCAACATTTATTGTGGTGTGACATGTGCTTATCAAATAAAACAGTCAAATCACTTAAAAACACTCATCCTTAACAGCTGAACTCCTGCTGTTACATTTACATTTACAAGAAATGTCCTGAGGTGGTAGTGTCTGAGGTGATCAGGTGAGCGTGGAAGAGCTGTGTCTTCAGATGTTTTCATCTTAATTGGTCTGCAGGTAATTCTGACCCAGGATTTGGCTCGTTATTGTGTTGTAATGATCTTTTGCATTGTTCTTCCCCCTGCCAGCTGAACAGTGTAAGAATACTGATAATTCTAATCTAATTTAGATCAGATAATGTTATTCTAACATTTGCCTTGTTAGTGTTGTGGATGTTGTTGGTCTATAAACACAAGAGTCATGATTAAATAATGGGTGTGGAATTGTGGGATAGGTTGAAGTGCTTGATTCAGCAGGAATCAAACTGAAGAGATGCATGTGGATCAGAGTGAGTCACTCTCATGCTACTGGCCACTTCCTCCCTGTCCCCCCTTCTCTCTCTTTCTCTCTCTCCCTCTCTCCCTCTCTCTCCCTCTCTCCCTCTCTCTCTCCCTCTCTCTCTCTCTCTCCCTCTCTCTCTCTCTCTCCCTCTCTCCCCCCTCCCTCTCTCTCTCTCTCTCTCTGGCTTGTCACCTCAATCACTCTGTTCTCACCTTCTTTCTCTCTCTTTATTTTGGATAAAATCTCTGTAGGTTAGGATTAGCTAGTATGGCAACATTGCAACACTAATTCTTATCAAAACAACAAAATCAGTTAAAAACATGATCAATTTATGTAAAATATTTCCAGTTAATGTAAATGACAGACGGTTTGCTGATAAACACTCTGTCTCAGGAGTCGCAGTGCTTGGTGTCTTGAACTGGAGCCGTGGGCATAAATGAGTATCATTAAAGAACAGCCATAAAAGCAGCATGCCAATCTGAACAGAAAAGACAGCAGCGGAGTGAGAGGCTATTCTGGTGTGTCTTACTTCTTCCATTGCATTTGCCACAGAATACTGGCTAACAGGAGCTGACTGTATTTGACAGTTCTTTTTAACCTGCAGTTTAGCTGCAGTTTTATATCTGCTGTACTTCTCATTCTGCCTTCCTGCAGTCAGGACACACAGTCGCAGTTTGGCCACCCTTCTCAGTGTAACCCCTCCTTCCACCATCAGCTTTTTTATTGCTCGTGCTCTTTTCAAGAAAACTGCACACATATCAACAATACATAAACCACACCTACTTCAAAAACAGTTTACCTAAACCTGCCTCCTCCGCCCCTTTGATATGCTGAAGCAAAGCCCTGAGAGGGACTCTATCAGAGTGCAGGTGTGAACCCATGTGACTTATGTGAACTATGGACCTGTTATTACGCCCTGGTCCTGTGGCTGTTAGTCACTCCCACTGCTGCGTTCCCACAGCGAACAGTATATTACTGAGAGGGAGTGAATGTGACCGTCTGCAAGCTGCCAGAGCTGTCCCTCCAATGTGCTGACGTTCACTTGAGGTAAGGGGTCTCTGAGCCTTGCGGGGTTTGTGATACCTGAGTTTCCTGCTCCTGGGTTCCAGTGTGGGTCACACTTTCATATTCTCTGTGGCGTGTTTTCCGATGCTCATGTGGAGTGCAGTGCTGGAGTCTGTGATGGAAACAGACTGATTTTTAATGCTCCTTGTAATGCAGGTCTCCTACGCACACAGTGCTGCTAGAGGATATCATTGGGGGAGTGCTTACAGACCAGCTGCCAGATTTGGTGTTTCCATCTTTTGAACTGCATTTAAAGGAGCTCACCTTGTCAGACTGGCACAGATACCAGCACAAGAAGTGAATGTGATTTCCCTCCACTGTATCAGGCACAGACAGTTGCTCTCTTTGTTGTCATGTGTTTTACATAATATTATACATTATATTGACACTTAGCAGACACTCTTATCCAGAGTCACTTACAGTTTGTATTTTTCTTACAATGTTATGCATTTATACAGCTGGATACGTACTGAGGCAATTGTGGGTTAGGCCTCCCCACCCACTCAACCATGATGACAACTGCTGTTTTCCACACTACAGACCACACAGCATTGTACAAAACAGACATGGCTTTAGTTCTGTTCAGATTTGGTACTTTTGAGTAAGGGGAGCTCCAAAGGTTTGGCCTCATCCTGGCCTTGTGCAGATGATTGTGTAGCTGTACCATAGATGCAGCTCGTCTGTAAAGACTGGAGACAGTGTGCGAGGCTTGGTCCCTTCAGGAGAAAGAGCCCAGACTGTCTGTCAGACTCATCGCCGCCATTGCTCTCAGTGATTCACATGCATGCTCCATACATTGTTTTAACTGTCTCTGAAGTAGCCCAAGCTATTGGCCATGAGCTCTGCCAGTCAGATCCTCAGGGCCAATGGGGACAGCCTGTTGAGGTGGACCAGGCCAAACCCCGCCCCACTGCTGCGCTGGCTACGTGATGCTGAGGTCATCTCCCATGGGCAGTACCTCTCCCTGCTGGAGCGGGCGCCCAGCAACAGCGTGGTGGCGGCGCTGGAGGCGGTGTGCTCGAGTGAGGACGCCAGCCGCAGGTTCCTGCAGGTACTGCACAACGTGCAGGATTACTACTGCACAGAGCTGCAGGCCTGGGTTCAGCAGAACTGCGCACACACCCCGAAAAAGCCCGAGCCACCAACACCCATCAGAGTGCAGGGTGAGGACGGCCTCCACCGGGGGGGGTTACCTGTTACCTGAGGATGGGGGGCTTATTTCTGCATCCATAACCACGCTCATCTCAGCAGATCACCTGACGTCCTCTGTGTGAGCATGTGCATGGCTCTGCACACCCTGTCACACAGCAATGCAAAGGCCTGACAAAATTTTTCACGCAGAAAGACACAACCACACTCCGCTTCCCGCCTTCCTCTGCGCTCACACACTGCTCCGGGGAAGGGCAATAACTTTCAGGCTGTATTTTTTTTATCTCAAACCTTGTTGTCATTTGGCTGGTTTGAGAGGATTTCTGAACACTGGAGCAGATCCATGGTGCCCTGCTGTACTAGCAGCACTGATAATGAAATGCACCTCACACTGTCTGTCCTCAATAGGACAATACCGCCTTTTATACGGTGCCAGAGTCTCTCTGAAACCACCTGTCCTTGCACTGCAGCAGCTCTGGAACACTGATCTATTGCACAGTCAGGTCTCTCTGAAAGAACTCTGAAAGCACATGGCTTTTTTATCATGCTGATGTTTGCTCTGAGTAGCATTTTCCTGCACACTGATTATGATAATGAATGTTTGAGGTAATATTTTTTCTATCACTTCCAGAAGAAGACAAGAGAGAAAGAAGAGAAAAAAGCTCACTTGCAAAAATTTTCAAATCCAAATGCAAAGCATTCACAGTGCCCCAGGACACAAAAGGTAAGGACTTAATTTCAATAAATTGATTAGTCTTTTGGTTCTGTGCTTGCACAGATGTTCAGATCATTACTTCATTGATTTCCTCGCTTGAGTACTTCAGTATCTGAGATACAGTTACTTGCTTATATTGATTACTTCACAGCCAGGGAGCAGACTATTGGTGATTACCTGTATAACGTGATAGAGCAGGGCTGCCAACATTCATGCATTGAGCGTGAGACTCACGCAATTGACTCAGATCTCATGCTCTCACGCCACACATGCCTTTTCTCACACTAACTTTTCGTCTTAGCTTCCTCCGATGTAAAATTTGTGATTTTTAAGCGAAGGAACAGCAGTGCATGGAACAACAAATCATTGCAATGCGCGTTCCGGTGGCAAGCCGCCAATCACAATGAATTTGCGGTCGAGCGACTAACCGCTGAGCATGAGTGGAGCAAGGCTGGAGGAACAAATACATGAAGAAGCTAAGTGCAGAAGTGCAATGGTCATTTGTCTAATTTTATGAATTTGTTGGGTGTTACTCAGGATCTGTCGGTGTAAAGTTGTAGAGCTGGCCTACGTAGAGCAAGGTTAGCAAAGTTATTGCAGCATTGGAGCACTTATTTACATCATTTTATGCTTAAAAACATGATAAAACATACCGTACCAGACAAACACCTGGACATGCCTAGTAGTTAACGTTAGCTGCTAATTGTTGTTTTCTAAAGAAGACCACGGCTGTCAACGACAGCTCAGCTCAAATAATCTTATTTATATATAATATATTCATTTTCATGCTTCAAGTGGGAGCCATCCGAATCAATGATCAAGGCTGCAAAATCGGCCACCAGCACTTACAACAGAGTGCATGAGAATTGTTGAACCTGTTTCTGTTACACTTTCTGGTTGTGGGTTTTAGAGTTTTAGTGGGTTTTAGGACAGTCAACCTCAAAAAGAAATGTGAATTGAACTTTCTATGTTGTCAATACATTTAAGGAAATACTGTTCCTTAAATGTTCCTTACTGTCCCCCCCCACGGGAACAAATCTCACTCCAAGCTGAACTCAAAAGTTGGCAGCCCTGTGATAGAGTCAGTATCAATGACTGCAGCGGGAGAAAAACTCACAGCATGGACTGTGTCACAGCTCAGGCTCCGGAGCGGCTCAGTGGTGCAGGCGCTCACTTTGAGTTCAGGCTGAGCTCTGTGGCCCGGACTCCATCCCAGCCACGCCCTCAGCTGATGATAATCGGCAGCACCACTGTATCTATTGGCTCATTCTGCCAGGACAGGAGTAGATAGCAGTGAAATAGCGCCTATTCTCCAATGAGCACCCGCTCCTCTGTAACATGTGACATAACTGCTGCATGTGAATGTTGGAGGATTGCGTTTGTTTTGCCTCAGAACTCCTGCATGAGTGCGGAGCTTGTTGTCCTGAAATGAGCCTCCTGCACTATTAGCAATTAGCAATTCTGTAACAGAGTGGCATAAAGGGTGAAAAACATTGAAAGCGCATTGACGGAACTGAAATCTAGTTCATTCATCCTCATGATCAGGACTGTGGCACCGTGTTGTATAACAGTGTCAGAAAGAGGAGTGCATTTCAGTGAAAAGCTTTATTAATTTAGTGATCTGTCATGGTACTGGTGAAATATATTATCCTGAGGGGTGTGACAGTGTGAAAGTCTTTGACCTGTGCTGTTTTGCATGAACCTCACGGTGTCTGACTCTCCCAGGGGTTGAGGAAGGCACACTGAGACCAGGCCGGAGTGCCAGGCAGAGGAACCTGAGAGGTAGGACATGAGGATGAGGTTTATTCATTCTGACTGGTGGTGTGGGGATTCTGAACGATGACAAAGTGTTCTTTTTTAATTTGAATTCCTTTTGAAGCACAAGCAAAAGCAGGAAGCTGTTGATGCTCCTCTCTGATGTATTACCACACTCCCCCTTTCTTCCTTTGTGCCGGAAGCCCATCTGCCTCTCTTTGTGATGTCATTTCCTCCTGTTACCCACAGTTCCTCTGGCCGCCCACAAAACGACGCTGCTGCGTCAGACAGAGCGCCTCCTCTCCCACGCGGATTGGGCCGGGGAGGCCTGCAGCTCGCACTCCCACATCGAGATCCGCTACACCGACCTGTTTGTGACCGAGGACACCGAGGAGTTCCAGAGCAGCCAGCACGAGTACTTCACCCTGGTCAGCCGACGCTCGCGAATCTACGCCCACCAGTCGTACCAGCGCGTCCGGCCGTGCCAGCTGCTGAGCCCGGACAGGGCCACGGGCCGCCCCCCGAGGCGGGTGAAGGTGAAGGGCATCGCGGGCATCGGGAAGAGTGTGGCCATGCAGAGGATCATCCACGAGTGGGCGCTGGGCAAAACCATGCGGGACGTGGCCTGCCTGTTCGACCTCCGCTTCCGCGAGCTCAATCTCGTCACGGGGCCCGTCAGCCTGCTGGACCTGCTGGGCTCCAAGTTCCGCTACCTCACGGCGGTTCTGCCCGACCTGCTGGGCTCACCTGGCTCGCTGCTCTTCATCCTGGACGGGCTGGATGAGTTTAAAGACCGGCTGGACTGGAGCATCCAAGACAAGCACATCGGTGTAGACTCCAAGGTGCCTGTGCAGGAGCTGGTGGTGGCTCTGATAAAAGGCAGTCTCTTGCCTGAGTCCTCTGTCATTCTGACCTCCAGACCCACCACCGATGCACCAAAGAGGTTCTTCCAGAGGTGCTGTGTGGTCCTGGGATTCGAGGAGGATCAGGTGAAGGAGTACACCTCCAAGTTCTACAGCGACACACGGGTGGCGGGCAAAGTCTACAGCTACATCGTGGGAAATGACAGCCTTTTCGTGCTTTCCTTCATCCCTCTCTACTGCTATATCATCTGCACGGCCTTGGCTGAGTTCTTCTCTGCTGGACAAGAGCAAGAGGGCAGCCGGCAGTCACTGGAGCTCAACCCTCCCAGGACGGTCAGCGAGGTCTACTACTGCTACCTGTACACAGCCATCAAACACCACGCACTGAAGGGCAAAGCAGACCGCAGCACCTCCACGTCTGAGGTGTTCTCACTGGTCAGAGCTCAGCTGACTAACCTGGGAAAACTGGCATATGAAAACCTTGTGAAAAGCAAAATAATGTTTGACAGACAAGACCTGGAGAGCTTTGGGCTGGAGCCCAAAGATGTGAACAGCACCTTTCTCAGTCAGATCCTGGTCCTTGTCAAGGAGGAGAAGGTGGAGATGTTTACGTTCTTCCATCTGACAGTTCAGGAACATCTTGCCGCTTTGTACTGTGTGGTCAACCTCTCCAGCCCAGAGGACATTGTGAGGGGGCTGGACTTCTGGTGCTTTGGGAAGCTGCTTCCTGAAACCACCTCCCCTCCCCTTCTGGTCCTGGATTTCCAATTGGACCAAACCAGGGTGGAGAACCTGCAGATGTTCTCCAGGTTCTTTATGGGTCTGGTAAGGACTCGGATGGGGGGCCAGTTAACCGGATTGGTGGAGGGCCAACTGGATAAGGAAGACCTCCTCTCTCAGCTGGGCATCTGGTTCCAGGCCCAGTTCAAAAGCAGGGAGCTGCCCAATCAGACAGCCATGAACCTGCTCCACTGTCTGATGGAGCTGCACATGGAGGATGTGACCAGGAGGGTGTCACCAGAGATCAAGAGGCTGAACCTGTTCAAGATGAAGCTGAGTGTGGTGGACTGCGCTGCCCTGTACTATGTGCTGCAGTTCTCCCCACACCGTCTGGAGGAGCTCAACCTGGGCTACTCCAACATCGGGAACCGCGGCCTGCTTCGGCTGAGACCCATCCTGCACAGATGCGAGAGCCTGTTGTGAGTAATCCTGGTCCTCCCGCTCGCTTACATTACATTATTGGCATTTAGCAGAGCGACTTACATAAATTACCGGTTTTTATAATGTTATCCATTTACACAGCTGGATATTTACTGAGGCAATTTTGGGTTAAGTACCTTGCCCAAGAGTACAGCAGCAGTGCTCCCATAGGGAATAAAATCGGCAATCAAGAGCAGGGGAACCGCCTCATCACCCACCTCCTGCAGGCTGCACTTTCATAAACATCAGTTTCATACCTGTGTGTTCTGTGAGCTGAGTAGGACTATACATGCTGCCTGTATCAGCATCAGGTTTTACTGCTGTCAGGTTTTCATAGCAAGCAGTGCAATAGTAATACTAAAGATAATGTAGGAAGTATAGTAAATTGACTTCAGGTTACTGCTCATTAATCTCTCACTGTTTCTGTCTCGACAAGTTTGCGCTACAACTGTCTGGACACGGAAGCTGCCATTTTGGAATCTGCAGTTCTGAAATCGGAAGACTGTCAGGTGAAGAAGCTGTTGTAAGTCATATCGTGAGGCTCTCTCCCTGTCACAGGGTACTGCCTGGTTCTGTCCTCCTGCCTCGTATGCATCCTGCACCTCTCAAACAGCCCTCTCTTTCCTGCCTCTCTCTCCCCCTCTGTTTCTCTTATTCACCAATAACACATCACTGATCAAACTGAGAGGCCTGCAATAAATGATGCATTCTGTGTTCCCACAATGCACTTCAATGCTGCGTAAGTAAAGGACAGAGTGAGTCACGCCCTGTTCTTTCCCCTGTCAGCATGTGTGGCAATAACCTGGGCTCTGAGGGGGCCCTGGAGCTCTGGGCAGCACTGGAGCAGAACTGCACTGTGGAGGAACTGTACCTGGACATCACCGGCATCACAGAGAGAGGCACGGACAACATCGTTACCTGCCTCAGCAAAAACTCCACCCTCAAAACGCTGACGTAAGAAAGGGGGGGGGAGACAGCAAACAGGGAAGATAGAAAGAAGCAATAGATGAAGGAAAGTCCCTTTTAAATTAATAGCTAATGAATTAATGACACTCACATAAGGAGAGTGAGGGGAATCGGAGGGCAGCAGGAGGTGCTTTCAGAAATAGCTGAAGCTACATTCCTGTCTTGTCAACACTGCGCTCTTGTTTTGGGCTGCTTGATGTTAACACACTGCCCTCTGCTGTATTCTGTTTTCTGTTTTTCATGACAGGAGTGCACTGGCACAGAGTGTTGTAGAGCTCTCTACTGCCATCAAGTGGAAATTACATTACATTGTTGTTCTTTAGCAGATGCTGTAACCTAGATCAACTTAGATAGGTTACAGTTTTTTCATATTATCCATCTCTACAGTGGGATATTTACTGATGCAATTGTGGGTTAAGTACCTTCCCCAAGGGTACAGCAGCAGTTCCCAGTGGCCCAGCAGGGAATGAACCAGAAACACAACGGTTATGAGCCCTGCTCCTTACCACTATGCTACGCTTTCACCTTTATGTTACTTCAGGAGGAAATTATGTGCATGACCAGGCATTAAAAAGCATATGTTTTAGCAATGTTACAAATTTAATAAATAGCAATGCTTTCTTTTGTAAAAATACTGTCCTATCTGCAAATGTAAAACAGCGTGTGACGTGCAGGGACTGTATCACGTGTGTGGAGGAGGAAGAGCTCCCTCACTCCCTGCTCCTGCGTGTCAGAGATTCATGTTGTGTGATCATTCCTTCATTAGGGAGATTGGCTCAAGGGTGCAATGCGTGTTTCTTTCTCAGCATCGTGGGGAATGACATCGGAGAGGCCGGGAGAGAGAGGCTGCGGACGCTGGGCCGGCGCAGGCCGGGGCTGCACATCATCGGGAACTTTGTGGATGACGAGGGTCTGCTCCAGGCCTACCTGGACTGGGTGGAGGAGATCCGCACCGACCGGGACCAGATGGACTCTGTGCAGAACGTGGACGCCCTGCAGTCCGTGCTGAAGGGCCTGAGGGGCGCTGAGACGCTCGCAGGAGGCCACAACGCAGACAAGGCGAGAGAACTCGAAACAAAGATCCTCCAGCTTCTCGAATCCCGCACTGAGCCGACAGCAGGCACCGTCAGCGCAGCAGCTGGGAAATCTTAACATCATATGCATCATGGTTATTGTAAAATTTGCCATCATTGTAATATTTTTCTATGAACTAAGTGATACCTCAGCACCTGCACAGTGTCAGAATTGCACTCAACAATTTACAATCCATTTGTAGGTTTAAAGGCAACATGCAGTTTGTATTCCTTCACTACGCTAAATGAAATATCCTACTATTATGATTTTCTCTAAAATGACACTTTATGAAATACTGTACTGCTTGTCATGATTTGTGCCAAAGGTAGGAATTCTGAGATTTTCATGTCAAATATGATTATCAATGGCTGGACAAGAATATGATGATATTTTTGTTTTGTTTTAGCCCAGGGAATGTGACATTTATCACTGGTTTACTTGTCATGCTGAATATGTGTGATAAGCACATCTTACTGTATCATAAAGTGAATATTCACAGAATAAAAAAAATTGCACAGGCTATTAAAAATTTCACAACAATCAATAAATTAGCAACAGTGTTATTAACTGCAGGCATTTAGATGTAGTAAAACAGATTGTATCTGATTTAGATTTGATGGCAGCATGGTTATGCTGGCTGGCAGGAAAACAGCAAACACAAGACATGGTTATTTACGCAGTCAGACTCAGCTGGCCCCTGTGCATGGCCATAGTGCATTACAGATATAAATTAAGTTCCTGAATCTAAACTTGGGCACTTATGGCTTTCTATTAGTCAATGCTTGAATTCTCATTTACATGTAACATCACTTTTATGTAAATTTAATTTCTAATTCCTAATTCCTAAAATTTAAACATTTAAACATAAAGATAAATAAATATAAAATATAAACAATGTAGCTCTCTGTAACAGCACGTTGTTGAGGCTTATATAATGTCAGTAGATATCAGTCAGTAGTTATGTAAAAACAAGTTGAGCATTACTAAAACTTAATCTAGTCTGACCCTGACAGACTTTATAAAATAAAAGACAAGATTCTCAGAATTAGAGAATTAGAACTTCAAGCGTTAGAATTCTGCTTTCTTGCAGCACCGACTCCTCACTTTGCAGGAAGTCTTTGCTGTTTCACTCTATACAGATGGTGTAAAACCTCAGACCAGCATCTCCACACAATCTACTGAAGACACACCATGTCTGCAGTCAGGATGTGCTTCAGGTGGACTGTTAGAGTTAGGCTTAAAGCAACCCTTACAGCCATGCAGAGAATGGAGGTACAGGTGAGGGAAAGGAATGCAGGTAAAGGTGAGGGAGGTAAAGGTGAGGGAGTGGAATGCAGGTAAAGGTGAGGGAGGGGAATGCAGGTAAAGGTGATGGATAGGAATGCAGGCGAGGGATGGGAATGGACTCTGTAGACTAAATGCAGTCTGAGTGACGTGTTGCTGGCTGTCTGGTAGTGCAGGTAAAGTGGAATCTGTAGGGTTTTGCATTGTGGGTAAAGAGGTGGCTGGTCAGGTCATGTTTGCTTTCTGGAATTAAAACTGTTCTGATTAAAAAATTCATGATATACCAATAGGTTTTTAGATAATCATTTGCAGCAAGACCAGGGACTTGCTGGTCTAACCACTAGTGCACATACAACTTAATATACATGTAACTTACAGTACAGGCCTACACTAACCTAACTTTGAATAGACTTTAATAATATTGAATGAAAAAATAGGTAAATTGCAATGCATAGTACTTCTGTTGTATTACAGTAATAAACTACACTGCATTTATATAATCCATATTCATTATAATCATACAATAATGAACTTAAGTTTTTACATCATGATTTAACCAAAAATAAATATGTTAAAAATATCATGTTAAACATTGAAATGTTTGCTGATGAGTTGTAAAAATGAATAATTTTTAAAATATGTCTTAAAATGTCAATATCACACATTTCTTGGGTACAGTAGATATGTGTGACACTGATGTATTTTTTATATTTAGTGATATGTGCAGTTAAAGGAAGTCTCACAGTGCATGTGGTGAAAATGGCCACATGGTAAAGAGGAAGTGAGAACAGCTTTTAAAATAGCTGCAGAGCAACATCTGAAATATATCTAAAAGACTTCACAGACCCGCACAAAACATTCAACTTACAAATGTGGTATGAGGATGGGTGGGACCAGACTGAAGCCACTCTCAGAATTTTCAGGCACTTAAGACCTATTTCCTATTCAGGGATGCTTGATACAGTTGATCAGTTATACGGAACAATGGATGCTTTCTCTGCAATATCTGCAAAATCTGTCTGTTTCTCATGACGTGCTGCAAAGTTGTTGGCACTTGTGTTTGTCCTGGCTGGACTGCTGCTGCTCTCTCACTGCTGGTCTCCCTGACTGCACCATCCGGCCCCTTCAGCTCATACTCCTGCTGCTCAGCCAAAACACTCAGATGTCACACCTCTCCTCATCTCCCTCCACTGGTTACCAGCTGTGGCCAGAATAAAACACAGATCTCTGGTTCCAGCCCACAGGACAGTGAGAGGAACCGCACCCTCTGACCCTCATTCCATTGTCACACCATACACTCCTGCCAGACCACCCTCTCAGAAAGGGTCTGTTTTCTCTGTCACATCTCCTCTCTTTTCTGACTCCCCTGTAATGGAGTGAGCAACAGCCAGAACTACCAAATCACCAGCCGCTGCAGACTGAGCACTCATCTGCTCAAACTGCACCAAACAACCCTGAAGTCCAAACATTTACATCCTCAAACTTCCTCTTCCCTCTGCTATGGAGCAGAGTATGTCATGAAATGACTGTCTGATTGTGATGCTTATGATTTAGTACTGGCTCTGCTCTGAGGCTTACCTTATTATTTCCACTTTTGTGAGTGGCTCTGGATTAGGTTGTCTGCAAAATGACTAAATATACTAGCAAAGAAAGATGTAATAGCACATCTAATAGTAGATGTAATAATGTAATGTAACAGACCCCTCACCATATGTAAGAGTGGGCATTTTTTCTCAGGATGAGCTTGACAAAACATAACATTTACATTTACATTTATTCATTTGGCAGATGCTTTTATCCAAAGCGACTTACAAGTGAGGCAGAGTACAATACAAATGAAAGCCATACAAGGAGTCCAGGCCTTTATGGGAGCCTCTCTAATGAGGGCAGAGCTGAGCTTACAGACGTCCTGTGAGAGCAGAGACAGAGGGATCAACTGACACCAGAGAGAGACCCAAAAAGGGCTCACAGAGGAACGGAGTTGGGGGGACAGCAGGGTGGGCGGAGCATTAGGGTGGCACAGGCACACATCATTCACTAATATGCTGTGGCTCATGGTGGTGAAACATTTGGTTAATAGTGGTGCTGGTGACACTCTGCATGTTATTTTAATCTTGTTATTATTTCCCTCTCGTCTCACAGTTGTGTTCTCCGCTGGGGTGCTGTTGACTGGAGTATTACTGGGTGGAGTAATAACAGAACCACTGTGGGGTCAGACTCAGTGGCAGAAACTAAAGTAAGAGCCTCACTCACTGTAAACTGTAATCTGCCTTAGATTCCAATTCGATGAAAAATAATTATGATTATGTGATTTTGCTAAAATTATATTACTTTTGTATTCTTTCTTTCTCTGTCCTTTTTTTAAAAAACATGAATTTTTTGAAAGGAAATGGAGAATGCTGGCTTCTGAGAGCCATACTTACTGATGTTTTGGAGAAAGTTCAGTCCAGTGAGACAGCAGAACACATGCCTCTCCCTTTGGTAATGGCAACATGCTGACCTGTCTGTAAGCCTTCCATCACAAATGGAAGGTTAATGGCAACTTCCTTTGGGTCCTCACCTGTAACCATACCATCTTAACTCTCATCCAGGACTGCTGGATGGAACTAAGTTTGGATGGTTTAAGGTATTGCTGAAGTCTGGCTTCTGCAAGGCGGTGTGCACTGCATGCATAGTTAGTTTCCTTAAGTCACAACAAGCTGCATGTTACAGCAATTAAAGCAGCATCATCATCAGGCATTACAGTTTGACTTTGGCCTGTCGCTTTTCACTTTGCCCACAATGCACACTTTCTTCTGATTAGTGTAAATGAGTCATGTGACATGTCCTGGCCAATCGTTAAAAAGTGTGAACTTTGTGACAAAAACATTTCATTATGTTTAGTCATTTAGCAGATGCCGTTATCCAGACATAAAAAAGGGTTCAGCAAAGCCAGAGCCAACACCAAACCATCAGTGTCTCAGCCCATAGCAGCAGTACTTATTTAAAAT
The DNA here is from genome assembly GCA_019176425.1 of Megalops atlanticus. Classification (NCBI taxonomy): domain Eukaryota; kingdom Metazoa; phylum Chordata; class Actinopteri; order Elopiformes; family Megalopidae; genus Megalops; species Megalops atlanticus. The sequence continues at coordinate 632,523 of CM032884.1, read as the reverse complement.
GCAATTCATTCCATAACATACAAGCAACACATCTATTCCCTCACCTGTGCACTCCCTTTGGGTCTCTACAGTCTCAGCTTTACATATAGAGTGTTCACAATATCACAGCCCACATATGTCAGAGTGAAAGATCATTAAAATGGCACTGACTGACTTCATACTGGAATTAATACATCTTTATTTTGTCTTATCTCAGTAGTTTTATAAAATGCAATAAAAGTTGGCAATCAGTTTGTCCTATTGCACTGGTAAAGCAGACATGTTGTTTGTGTCATGCTTATGAGTCTCCTTGTTCTGTAGAATTGTATTTTCTGATATGATCCTGCTGTTGAGTATAATCTGCTGTTGTTTATGAGAGGGAACTCAAAGATGTGCCTGTCTGAAATATCTAATAAACCAATATAAGAATGGAAAAACTCCACAAATGAATCATTTGAATATGAAAATGTTGATAATAAATGGGTATGAATGGTGTGGCTAGGACTATATGTTTGTGTTTGTGCTTGTGAGGTGATTTACTGAAAGCAGGCTTGTGAAATGATCTGTAAATCAGTGAGCTGTAGAGTGTAATTGTGCAGTGAGCAGACTCTCCTACAGCCTGTGTGTGCTGCTCCTGTCCTGAACAGTTTGATCTACTCGCCTCCCTGCTCTCATTCTGCACCATCAGTACTGACTGCAGGATTCAGCTCAGACTGTCAGTCCTGCTGCCCTCTTTACCAATACAAAACCCAGCAAAGCAAATACTCCTGATCTAAACACATAGCAAGACACTCAACCAATGAACATCTTAAAATGAGGCGGAACATTTATAGCTGTATGAAGTATTTCTGTGGTAGCAATTCAAATGATCATTTTAGCTGTGAGATGCAATACAAGCCAAGCCACGAGTTCCGCATTCCCATGCTAACAACACTCTGCTCTCTAACCAGTAAAGTATGATCAATAATGTTAATTATAAAATACATATTATAAAATATATATTTTAAAAAGTCAAATTCTGTGCTTTAATTAAATGATGTCCACTGATGGTTAATGACCAGGCAATATTAAAACAAAGACACAGCTAGGACATGCCTATTGATGTATTGCAGTGTCAGGTAAAGCTGACAATAAAAAACATTGCATATCATATCTTTACTGGATATATGAAATCAGTTTGTTAATCAGTATGAATTTCATTGTAAAGGGTGTTTGAATTCATTGGGGAGAACTGGTCTTATTTATTTCTTGTATTGTCTAAAATGAAATCCACCAAAGTCTGAAGATGGTCATTCATGGATCAAACTTTTTGCTTCTAATTGTTTATGCAGCTTTTTGTTAATGCAGGCAGAATATGCCACACAAATGTCACCTGGACTCTATATGTTTGTGCATCCCAGGGTTATAACAAAATAATGGAACACAGATACACAGACACACAGTATGCCAAATATCAGATGTTTTACTTGATGTGCAGGCTTTTTGCATGCTAATTATTAGAGAGGCTGAGCTATGCTGCAGACACATCAGGAAGAGGTACCTCTTGTCAATTTCTGCTTCTCTGAGTGACACGCAAGAACCAAAGACTGAAAACGTCAGAGCAGCACAGACTCCACAGTGAGGCACGGTGAGCTCAGAGCAGCACAGACTCCACAGCGAGGCACGGTGAGCACAATTTTCTCTCCTCTAAAGGGCTGAAATGCAGGGCCTTACACTCTGATATGTATGTGTCTGAGTGTCCTCCTGTATGTCTGAGTCCTCCTGTCTGTCTGAGTCCTCCTGTCTGTTTGAGTACTCCTGTCTGTCTGAGTCCTCCTGTCTGTCTGAGTCCTCCTGTATGTCTGAGTCCTCCTGTCTGTTTGAGTCCTCCTGGCTGTCTCTTTGTGGGGCTGTGATGTGCATGTGGTCATTAATGAACAGAGTGGTAAGGAGGAGAAAACTACATCAGTTGTTGGAGTATTTTGTGAAAAACGCTTTGCAGGCATCTGAAATGTTCTTAACCTCAACAAACAGGAACACAGGTCTAAGTGAGAAGGGGTCAGATCTACTGTTTTGCCTGTTCTCTTTACAGGATAACCTTTCTTAGACTATAATGTGTTTTACCTGTCACTGTGTTTAACCTGTACTTCACAGTTTTTTACCTGTTCACCTGTCCCCTGTGTTTTGTCATGTTTTACCTGTCTCTAGGAGAGACTCAAAGAGTGGAGACTGAAGAGACTGATATCTGTCAGACCCGCCTCCAGCCAACTCCCTGTTCAGCCACACCCACGCTCTGAGTCACCTGAATATTAAGCACACCTGCAGCAGATTCATGTAATCACCACTGGGGGATTTAAGGACTGCAGTTCAGGCACCTCTTTGTGAGGTATTGAGCCTGCTCTACCCCAAGGTATCCTTGTTTGTTTGGTTCCACTACTCTCGTGATTTTTGACCTGTTTGCCTGTTTTTTGACCTTGCCCTTTTGTCTCGTGATTTGGATTGTTAGCTTTGATTCCTGTTTTGCACTCCTGGCTTTTTGACCCTGGCTTGATATTTGACTTTCCCAAAGGATTTGCCCCTCTGAATTAAAGCACCAGAGCTCTGCACTTGGGCCTTCTGTCTCGTTCATTACAATATCGCCACCTTCCCTCCTTCCCTGTGACATTACTGCCCTCTCTGTGAGATCACCATCCTCCCTGTGAGATCACTGCCCTCTCTGTGATATCACTGCCCTCTTCTGTGACATCATTGCTCTCCCCTGTGCCGTGTGTATGAGTCTGACTGCGCAGTGGGAGCAGGATGTTGGCCATTATCTGCACAGTGCTGATCTTCAGTGTGGCAGGTAAAGTGTCATAAACTCCACAGAGAGCTCCAGGTTGCCTGGTAACACACCTGCCTGCTCATCAGGTAGATGAGAAGTTTTGGGCAGAGGTCAGAGGGTTTGTTTGTGTGTGTGTGTATGTGTGTGTGTGTGTGTGTGTGTGTGTGTGGGGCCGGCAGTGTAGCATAGTGGTTAAGGAGCAGGAGCTAACCGTAAAGTTTCTGGTTTGATTCCCTGCTGGGGCACTGCTGCTGTACCCCTGGGCAAGGTATTTAACCCAAAATTGCCTCAGTAAATATCCAGCTGTATAAATGGATAAAATTTAAAAAAAAACTAACTGATGTAAGTCACTCTGGATAAGAGTGTCTGCTAAATGCCAATAATGTAATGTAGTGTGTGTGTTTGTGAGTATGTGTGTTTATCTGTTTGTGTGTGTGTATACATTGACTCTCATTCTTGGCTGGATTCTCACACTCATCTAAAAATCCCACAGGGGGAAACACAGAAAATGAGACAGATTCCTCAGCCCTCAGCACCACTGCTGCAACACAGTCTGTGGATTCCAGCTCTATGATCCTGTCTAACACAACGACCGCTGTGAAAACCCCCACAGTGAACACTGAGAAGAACCTCACAGTGACCGCTGGGAACATCAGTGTGGCACCTACAGGCCCCAGTGTGTCTCAGGGTGTGACACATACTTCAGCTGCAAAGCCCAGGGTGTCTCAGAATGTGACACATACTTCAGCTGCAAAGCCCACTGTGTCTCAGGGTGTGACACATACTTCAATTGCAAATCCCACACGTAAGTACACTGCAAACTCCTACTTACCTATGCATTTCATTTTTTTGTTTCAGTGTACATGCTGTTGATTTACATCTATGGCTTACAATGACAGCCAGTCTGCAGAGAGGTTGTAGTTTGCACTGAAGATGTAACACAGCTTTTGTGCTGTTTGTTACGTTACATTATTTAGCAGACGCTCTTACCCAGAGCAACTTACACCAGTTACAATGTTATCCATTTATACAGCTGAATATTTACTGAGTTAAGTACCTTACCCAAGGGTACAGCAGCAGTGGCCCAGCAGGGAGTCGAACTGACAACCTTTTGGTCATGAGTCCTGTTCCTTAACCATTATGCTACACTGCCACCCCATTTGTTTTTATTACAAGGCTGAAACACATCACCAGTAGCCAACACTGATTGTGTGTTTATCCAATACTGGCTGTTCTGTTGTGTTTTCTTGGAATGAATTTAATTTTTTTGGGCTTGATGGTAATGCAACAGTAATGGTACATACATTAACGTCAAGTAATATCTTAGATAGCATGGATTTACAAACACATTGACAAAGCACACAATCTTCTGCATTTCTTTAAATTATATTTTCACAGATGGTTTTCTGTAGATAAGTAAGCCCTTTTTAGCAGATTTACACAAAATCTTGTTTTAAAGGTAAATGAATGATTCCTGTTCTGCAGACTGTCCCGCCTCCTCAGTCTTGTATGTGATCATATCAGCTGTCACTTCTCTCTACGGGCTCACCCTGGCGTTTGGTATCTACAAATTTAAAAAGTAAGTACAGTTCAGTGATACATGTGATGCTAAATGGATAAATAGTGATGGATTTATACTAAATGAATTATGTTAATGTTACTGTTCAGTCTGTTACTGTGCTTCTAATAATGGCCCAAGATAATACAAATACACTACATACTATACTGTATGCCTGCAGTAAGGTCAACCCAAGTGAAAAATGAGAAAAACTTTAAAAATGAAGAAGCCCAAATACTCAGTATAGGCTAACAGTCCATTCCTCCCCCATCTACCCAGAACAACCAATCCCGTTCACACAACAGATGCTCCAGCAGAAATCCCACATTCTAACTTCAAATTAGTTGATGATATTACTTTCGAAATGTCAAATCTGCACTCGGTACAGAAAACAGTTTAATTTTGAGCTGTATACTTACAAGCTACTGTACGTACCCACTGGCTACCAAAGCTGCCAAACATTCAAATCAGATTTTCAATGAAAATGGATATTTCTGGTGGAAAGTAAATTTAGAACATGTTCATGGACAGTACAGTTTACAAGATCATATCGATGAAAACACTGGGAAAGTCTGGGCATTGATGGGTTTAAAAGTGTGCTTGGTGACAGTATGTACTGTAGTGTACAGTAATTACTGAGATCTACTGACACAGATGTGCAGGGGCAGTAACATGTTCTCTCTCTCTGTTCTTTGTGTTGGCAGGTTGTCCAGAAGGCTGAAGGTAAGTCTCTCAGGCTGCTCCTCTTCCTAGTCTTCTGAAACACTGTGACTGCAGCTTGGCATGACTTCATCTGTGCTTCACACCTGCATCACTTTACCTTCAAAGGGAGGGAGGGGCGGAGACACGTACGCCACTCTGCAGCTGGCCAGCGTCACCTGTGAATATGACGTGCTACAGGTGAGTGGGCGGGGCAGCTCAGTGGGTCAGATGGAGGAGGTCAGATTGCTGATGCAGCATCGCTCAGTGTGAGGGACGTGTGGAGTAAAAACAAGACACTACAGAGCAGGATTTGCCTTCATTCACTGCTTTTCACACAGAGGAGAGGAGGGGCTGAGGTGGTCTGAGGAGTTTCTTAGTGTGGGGAGTGCTCTGCTGCCCTGACCCAGTGGGTGAGGATGGGGTCACTGCAGGTCACAGTCAGCATGTATCACCTGTGAAAACTGTGTGTGTGTGTGTGTGTGTGTGTGTGTGTGTGTGTAACGTGCTCTCCATATTACAGGTGAAAGGCATGTCAAATGAGCAGAAGACAGACAGGACCATGGCTGCAGAGGGAGAGGATGGTGAATATGAGAACACTGGCGACTGTTAAGAAGCGCAGACCACAGCAACATGATACTGCACATCTACAGCTGAGGCCTCTAAGATGCTCAGTCTGTGGGGCCACTGACAGCGCTGTCTCACATGACCATGACTCCACTTCTGCGTTTTCAGTGACCTCAGCAGGTCAAAGTAGTTAATTGTGTCTGTACAGTTCCTTCTTTCTCTTTTCTTATAGTTTCCTTATTCTGATACACAGGCATATGCATATGCATATGAATAGAATAGAATAGAATAGAATAGAATAGATCTTTATTGTCCACCAGGGTGGAAATTTGTCTTTGGCTCACCAAAACACAAGAACAACAACTTAAGAAACAGACAGGCAGTTAATAAAAGAAATACGTAGACAAGGTCACATTACACATTAAGAATGAATAAATAAATAAATGAATAAATACAGTTCATGTCAGTGTCTGTTGCTTGAATTTTGTCAGTCACTTGCAGGGTTAAAAATTTTGAGTTGGCATTTGGGATGAAGGATTTCTTAAATACATTTTTATTTGCCAGAGGGACTCTATAGCGCCTCCCGGATTTCAAAGGCTCAAACTGGCTGAAGAGAGGATGGGAGCTATCTGCCAGGATACTCCTCGCCTTCTTCCCCGCCCTTTCAGTAAAAAGTTGAGTTAAGGCATCTGGGGTTTGCCAACTATTTTGCTTGCCATTGACACAATTCTAGAAAGTTTATTCTTAAGTCTACAATTTAGGTGATCGTGCCAGGCAGGGAGATAAAAAGTTAAAACACTCTCAACAATAGTTTTGTACACAGGTTCTAAAATCTGCTGACTAACACCGAGGCCGCTGAGTTGTCTAAGAAGATACAGTCGCTGCGAGCATCTCTTGAAATTATGTATGTGAAATATGAAATATTAATGATGTCTTCCCTTAAGATGCATGTTTGAACCTCAGAGTTCACGCTTACTAATACAGATTGTACCTGTTTTCAGGTTTTAGACCAGGAAATTTGAAACACGGTTGATGAGCTCAAACTGCTCATCATATCTGTTGGTCCATGCTAAGCCATGCCAAACATGATGCAGGAACAATTTCCACATGATATATACATACTGTATATATAGATATAGATATACATAGTTCTGTGTGTGTGTGTGGGGGTGTTCTGAAGCACACAGATCCATCCAGTTCATAGTGCAGTTTTTTTTACCCTGTTTTGGTGCATTATTTTGTCCACAGGTGTCAGGCATAGCGGTTAGGGCTGTAAGCTGTCAGGAGCCTCTGGGGTTTATCATTTTTTCAAATTAAATGAGGTAAAACTTAAGTTCTTTTCATCAGCTCAAAAAGACATTTTTTCCAGAAAACTTGGCCATCTGGCTCTATAGAAAAAGATGGAAGTACATATTGTCGCATATTGATCATCTCAGGACCATCCACAAATTACACCTGTCCATCTGCTTGAGACTGAAGTGTTAGGCACTTTTTACTGGGTTACCAAAGAAGGCCATCGCCAGGTTACTTGTTCAGAATGCTGTTGTCAGAATGTAACTAGAACCAGACAGAGAGAGAACATGAGTCCTGTTCTGGCAACATCCCACTGCCTGCCAGTGTTCCTCAGAACTGGCTTTCAGGTTCTTTCACTTGCTTTTAAAGCTCTAAATATTCTAGCACCTGCAGAAATTACAGAATTCCTGCCTGAATAAGTCTCTACTACCCTTAGATCTTCAAATGCTGCCCTAATTAATATCCCAAAGGTCAAAGGTAAAAATGTGGGGAGGCAGCTTTCTGTTTTATGCACCCAATGTATGCAACACATTGCCTCAAGAAATCAGAGTGGCTCTGAATAGTTTTAAAAAGCAGCAAAAGATGCCTTTTACAATTTTTCTCATTTCACATTTTCTTGTAATTAGTTACTTTATGCACACTTATTCTTATTCTTTCTTCATATTATCTTCATTTCATGCATAATCTTTTTTATCAGATATGGTTCAGGTTAGAAGGACTCAGGAGGCTGTTTCTCCACCTGCTGGAATATCTTGTCTTCACATACCATCTCACATCTCACACACACACACACACACACACACACACACACACACACACACACACACACACACACCCACAAACACACACACTCATACTCTCTCTCTCAAACACACACACACAAGCACACACCCACATTCACTCGCGCACGCGCACACACACACACACACTCTCTCTCTCAAACACACACACACGCACTCACACAAGCACACATACACTTACATTTTAGAGGTGACAACAGATCGGAATGGATTTCAATAATACAATACTGTTAAGTACCTTACATTGATACTGACCTAGGAAGGCCAATATCAGTGCAACTCAGTAAACTACAGTAAATTTACCACACTCAGTAGTGGTATCTACAGTATTGTGACAGGCAAAACAACAGATCAAAAAGTTTGTTCTTGGTATCATGATAGCTGCTTGGCTTCAAATATTTATGGGGTGTGGGGGATTGTAGGGGTGGATAAGATATGCTAAAGATTTTTTTCTAAAGGTTCAAGGCAAGGGAGAATGTTGCAGTTAATGTGAAATTCATAAAAATTCATTTATTTGTTTGGTATTACAATATGTACTGTAAACTTTACTTTTTTTGCAATGCAGCACTAATCTATGCAAAAACAGAGGATATGGCAACACATAATATATGCATTTTGCAATGCTTCAAGTTCTTTTTGTTTTTTAGTACACTGCATTTTGAGTGGAAAAGTAGTCTTGCTGGGAGAGAGCATTTGCTATAGTTATGGCAGCACGAGTCACTTTTTGGTGAATTATACATAGTTTTGGTGGTTGTAGTGCATTTTGCACGAAAGATTAACTAATGTGCCCATATGCATGGGTGTTAAGTACACTGTGTTAAGAGTTTTGAAAAAGTGGCCATGGTATTGGCCTAAGTGTGAAAACGGTTGTAAAAAACTGTCCTCAGCGGAAAACGGAAATGTTGGTGCCTCCTCTTTTCTGCGGGAACCGCACATATCGCGTTCAGTTGCGTCCCGTTCCGCAAAGTGGTGCGTGGATTACTCAGCTTCTCACTGACATACACAGTAAGTGCCCATGCAGATAATGATTTATTAGTTACGCATTAACTTCTAATTAGAAAATATATTATCATGTATTTGCTTGACTTAATTTTAGTTATAGCACTTAAATCATGTTTGTAATCAGCGTTGGATTTTCTCACATAAATAATACAACAACCTGAAGGCTAAAAATGTATTATAGAGCGATAATTCATCATTTCTTTTCGCATGATGCATCTTTGTTTACGTTAAGAAGCTGTCGTGATTTTGCAAATGTTAATGGTGAACGTACAACTGAGTTCTTGCTTGTAGAAGATTACTCCTGCTCATTGGTGACCTCGTTCATACTATGTAAGTTTCTTTCCCTGGAGAACGAACTGCGGTTTATAAATGAAACAGCGATATCAATTAAAATAGAAAAGTATCAACCACTAAGGCAGCATTAACAGGAAAACTCACATATTAAAATCACAACACGTTCTATAGTAAAACCCCCTTATAATTGCGTAGCATTAAGCACTATGCGATATTATGTAGGTGCTAAGAGTATGCAAACGACGGAAAGTATGGTATACAATGCTTTAAGGTTATGCGAGGCAAATTACTGGTCATTTAAATAGCACCTTAATATTGCCCAAAACATCTATATAGAGCGTCGACATTCATGAAAATGCCCATCGACGGAACGTGCTACCAGCGATGTTAATTTCACTGAAGCATACTGATAAAGAAAATAATATCCTTTAAAATGAAAAGTCACTGAAAATCTAGAATTGATTGTTTTCTCCATTTTGTCGCCGTTAACTTTCTGTCCGCTTGAAAAGGAAGAGCATTGTGTTCATTGAGTAAAACCTTTTCGGCTGCACACAAACTAGCTTTTATTACACAAGGATCCAGGGATATCTGAGTGTTAAGTGAAGATATTGTGATTCAGTTCATGTGTTAGAGTGAACAAGACCGATATTTTAAGAACAGGTACCAACGACTCAATTTGCAAATATAATTGGCTACGACGTGCTGAGATGAAGTCACTGAGCGAAGCAACAGTAGATAGGCTAAACGTATGGCAACTCGCTTTAGCCTTTAATCACTCGAGCTAATACAAATGATAGATATCTATATTTCATTTATGAATAGTCATAATTCCCAGTCAACATATCCATAATATTATTTAGATAAATTCAAAATATCTATCATGAAATTATAATACAAATATATCTATTCACCTATGACTTGACGTGTATTAAGGTTGCAACCTCTGTTTCAGACAATTAGTTAATTAATCTACAATGACATTATGACTAGTAGTATTTCGAGGTCGACATATCCAAAATAGATTTGACTAGTCATAATTCAAATTCAGGATATCTCTAATTCAATTATGACCAGTCCAAATATTGATTATAGATATTTACAATTTAATTATGTCCGTAATTTTATTATCCCTAGTGGCAAAGGAATATGTAATATTGAATTAAATATTTCTGCAAATCAAAATTGAATTACAACTAATCAAAATTCTTTAAGCTTGCATTAACAGGGCTTGGCAGATACACCATGTCTTTTTTGACAGCGCTTTTCAGTTTTATATCTAAGAATACATCCATATTCGAGAGACCTGCAGCCTTGTTTATTTAAACTGCAATTTTGCCGTGCAGGTTCAGAACTTTGCTCAGGGGTACAGCTGCTATACTGTGCTGTGTTCACCTAGGATCCAAACTCGCAATCCTTTCTCCTTTCATGTCCAGTTCTATAAGTGTTCAGTAACACTGCTACAGCTGCAGTACAAAGCGAATGATGTTTGTGTGCAAACCGTCTGTCTCCAGATCAGCTCCATCCAGTGCCCCTGTTCCTCTCTGACCCAGAGACATGCCTGCGGCTGAGAGATTCATCCTGATTGGCTGTCTGCTGCAAGGTGGGGCGGGGTAATAGAATGTACATCATTGCATCACAGTGAACATGTTGCTTTGACTCCATTTAATTAAATATGAATTCCTTACACTTTAAAACAGGCTTGATGTCAAACACTGGGTAACAAGAAATGCTCTTGCTGTTGATGAGAAACTTGCTAAAAATCATGCAGTCAAACATGGACAGTATGGTACTGCCATTTAGGGTGATCTATTTATTTAAACAGTTTATCATACATTTTTAGGGAGTGTACAGTCATGTGAGTAAATTATGGTATATGAAGTGAGTCAGTTGATGTGTGTATGTTAACAGCTTTGTATATTTTGACTATGGTGTTTTCTTTGATGTATGTTGTGACAGTGCTGTCTTGTATATTGTTACAGTGCAGTGTTATTTTTTAGAGTGTGACAGTGTTGTGTTTTCTGTGTTGTAGGGGCCCTGAGCAGTGAGTGGGCAGTCTGGATGCCTCAGAGTATAGAAGCTCTGAGTGGATCCTGTGTGCTGATTCCCTGCAGATTTCAGCTTCTACATGGGTGGGACTCAGTTTTAAGACGTCCTGCTGGAGTATGGATGAAAGGCGGGAAGAATAGGAATGGGCACACAGTGTTTGACTCCAGTCGGACTGGTTATCAAAAGAGCTGGAATCGTATTCAAGGAGACATAACTGGAGACTTGTTGGAGAAGAACTGCACCACAATCCTTGACAACATTCCAGCAGACTACAGTGATGAATATTTTTTCAGATTGGAGTGCCCAACTGATCTCAGATTGACTTTTCAGTCACCTGTCCAGATTAATGTCAGAGGTACCCTTACTGTTGATGCTAAACTGCTAAATTGCTAAATTGCTTTTAAACTTTCATATGGTTTGTGTTCCAATACTAAGATTATAAATTTGAGGGTTTAGGTATAGGAGTTCAGCGCAGGCTATATGTGTGACAGTATATACTGTTTAATATGACTTCCTCAGAAGCTTAATGTGAATACATTGTATAAATTCTGTATTCTGTAAATGAATATCTCATTTTTTATCATTCAGTAGAGATCAGTCTGTATCTCTGGCAGTCAGACACTGTTGCTGTGGTGATTAGGTGATGCTGTGTCAGTGCTATATGAGCATGTCCAATCCTGAGACACACAGTAACCCATCCTCATGTCTGCGTGTCTCCTAGAGACTCCACCCAAACCCAGTCTAACCCCAGAGAAGGTGGAGGTGACAGAAGGGACCTCTGTGAGTTTGACCTGCTCTGCTGCAGCCCCCTGTCCCAAACTCCCCCCAACTCTGACATGGACCCCCAGGCTGAATGACAGTGTTGATCAACTGCAGGAGAATGAGGATCAAACCCAATCTGTGTCTTCTGTTCTGACCTTCACTGCTTCACACCTCCTCCATGGGCAGAAGATCAGCTGCACTGCACTTTACAAATTGCAGCAAGGAGACAGAGAGAAGAACTCTAAACGGACTCGGATTGTTAATGTTCTGTGTAAGACTGTTTATTGTAGTTTTTTTGTGAATACCATGATTGAACTGAAGCTTTTCATTTCAGCACTGTGGTGGGCTAATAGCATGCTAACAGCTAAATTAGCATCGTATAGCATCTCAGCAGTGTGGTGGGCTAATAGCATGCTAACAGCTAAACTAGCTTCTTATAGCATGTCAGCACTGTAGCAGGCCCAGGAATCAGGGCAAGAGAAGATTGGATGTGAGCAGACAGATGTACATGCAGTTAGAGCACAGCTTTTATAAGCAGTAAAAGAAGAGAAAGCACACAGGCAGCAACATGGGCATGAATCCATACCAGTTATAAACTACAGCAGCATAGCTACCCGAGCAGAAGCAGAGAATGTGTGCAGTCATGAGGGAGCCCTGAAACCAGCCCTTCCCATCAGACTCAGCCAGCCTCAACAGTGATGGCTGCACAGTCTGACCCCCTGCTGCGGTGGGGTGGATTATTCCACAGGAGTGGGGCTCTGTAGGAGAAGGCTCCATTACCTGCTGGGAACTACCAGGTAGCCAGCGTGTTGTGAACATTGTGGTGAGGAAGGAGAAATAGGAAGACAGCAGGAGGGACTATCAGGGTTGACGGGGGGAAGGACCCAGGCGCAGACAAAACAGGCAGTTAAAGGAGATCCTTTAATTACAGGTCCAAACGCACAGGCAAAATCGTAGTGAAAAAACCAGTCCAAAATCAGAAACCAAAAAGTCCACAGGAAAAAACACAGTATCCCAAACGGCAGGCAAAAAGGGAGAATCAGGAACAGGCAGAGTCAAAAACCAAACAGATCAGAACTAACAAATGGTGAGAACGACACAGGAACAAAGCTGAGACGATCAGGCAAAGAACAAAGGAAACAGCAGGGTATATATACATGGGCTGGTGATGAGAGAACAGGGAACAGGTGCGCAGGATGGGCTTCAGGTGGTGGGCGTGGCAGCAGGGCAGATAGGCAGGACAGGAGGTGGGGCAATGGCTGAAAACAAAACAAAAGCACATGCACGGGCAAAAACAAACAAAAGACACACCCACGCTGACAGGGAGAAACCAGCAGCTCAGGCTGGAGTGCTGACAGGGACAGGAAGGGGCAATACTGTGCAAAGCTTTGAAGGTTAAGAGAAGTGAAATCAGCCTAATACTTGACAGGAAGCCACTGAAGACAGTCTAACACAGGAGAGAGTTGCTCAGATTTTTTCCTTGGTGCCTGTAGAAACAGGGCACTGTGGAGAGCCAGCCTCAATGAATCAAAAACTTTTCTGCATCATTCCCTGACAGAAAGCGAATTTTGGTGATAATGCATAATCCATTAAGAATAATGAAAGTTCATACCATGCTTACAAAAATATTTTCATTAAAAGGTTGCATACATAAAGAGAGGAGTAGAGGTCCTAAAACTGAACCTTGTGGAACACCATGTTTAACATTAGATTGGTAAAATGAGTCTCTAACAACACAAGTTGAGACCTGTCTGAAAAAGAGTATAAGAATATTCAGTACAATACTGATCCATGACATTTCTTACAAGTCAATTGTTCTGATATCTTCTAGATTCTCCAAAGAATACTTCTGCCTCAGTGAGTCCCTCTGGGTCAGTGATGCTGGGCAGCTCTGTGACTCTGACCTGCAGCAGTAATGCCAACCCACCAGTGCAGAGCTACACCTGGTATAAAGTGAATGGGCCAGAGATGAAGACTGTAGGGTCTGGACAGAATCTCACCTTCAATGAGACGGAGCCCAGTGACATTGGACATTACTACTGTGAAGCACAGAATGACCATGGCAACGAGAACTCAACAGCAGTCAGCCTGGACGTTGAATGTAAGTTCACCAAGAAGTCAATAATGCCCTTATATCACTGTTTTGTGGTGTTGTGGATATTAATTATAAGTTTATCATATTATGAGAAAATACAAGATACCTTTTTGAGTGAAGCACATGCAATTTTGATTGTTTTTCACCGATTCACCTCAATTATTGACAAGCCAGTTATTTTAGCATGTTATTTTCATCTTGGCACAGTAGGGGGTCTAGCTTCCATTTAAACAAAAATATGAATAATTACAGTCACAAAAGCTAATTGGTTTAAACTGTTCAAAAATAATGCTATTTAACTGACTGCATGTGGAAATGGTTATGTGTTATACCTTTATTGTTTCATTCCTTCTAATAACCTTTGGAGTAACAATATGATGTATACCAGATAACATTCAATAATATGTACCTACATTAAAGTGTAATTACATATTCAGGAAATTACAATACAGTCCAGAGCAGAGGACTTAAATTTTCTGAAGCTGAATCAGAGACCACATAGACATTCAGTGTGCACTCTACACAGCAAGAACACAGGTTTCCTCCAGCTCATACATAATGCTGCTGCTCGTCTATAACCGTCCAAACACTCAGATGTCACACCTCTCCTCATCTCCATCCACTGGTTACCAGCTGTGGCCAGAATAAAACACAGATCTCTGGTTCCAGCCCACAGGACAGTGAGAGGAACCGCACCCTCTGACCTTCATTCCATTGTCACACCATACACTCCTGCCAGACCTCTCCACTCCACAGCCCCTGGTTGCCTTGTCATCCCTTTCTGCAGGGTCTCTTTTCTCAGTCATGTCTGTTTGCTACTCACCCCCCAGTGGAGGAGTGACCTCCCCACAACACTCAGCACAGCCCCCCACTGCAGGCTGCAGACGCATCTGTTCACACTGCCTCTCGGTTCACCTTACCCTGAACTCTTAGCATTCATGCCATTTCCTCAGTTATATTTGCTAAGTAAAAGAGTTATATAGCAGAATGTTGTGTGTTATGCAGTCACTTGTATCAGCTGTCACACTGATGATTTGATATCGTCTCTCCTTTTAGTCTAACCTGGTTGTATGCACTTTTGTAAGGCACTCTGGATAAGTGTGTCAGCTAAATGACTAAATGTAGATGTCAAATGTTGCATGCTATAATTTTTACACTACTTTGGAGATTTCATAAAATATTTACACAGTCAATCAGTAAATTCACTACATGATCTGTGTTACTGATGCCCATCGTCATTAGTACAGTAACATTCCCACAGAGTTCATTACAGGAATATAGCCTGCGACCTTTCTACGGTCGTAGATTTCAATGTTCAGAAAGTCCACATCATGGACACAAGATCAAGCTGCTTTGGGCAATAAAAGCTGAAGAAAGCAAAGATTAATTAGACATTATAAATGAAAAATATGGATTACATTTTTGGAATAATATTTGTAATGGTAGATACTTTAAATCATACCCTAATGAACTGAGATCAGTGTTGATCATGGAGGAGCTGTTATATTTAAATGTGAATATTTAAATGTCTGTTCTCCTTCTAAGAAAGTGTGTCTGAAATGTTCAGCAGTGGTTCTGGAGTTCAGAGAAAGCGTGGAAGCTCCTGATTGACAGTTTGGTGGTTTTCTATAATAGTGGTTTGGGTGTGAGATTCACGCTTCTCCCTCTCTGTGATTGCAGATGGCCCACGGAACACCAGCATCACAGTGACTCACTCAGGTGCCATTCTGGAGGGACACAATGTGACCCTGAACTGCAGCAGTGACGCAAACCCACCTGTGACCAGTTACACCTGGTTCACAGGTAACGGCTCATTCCTGGGTTCAGAACAGGTCCTTATGGTCTACAGTGTTGAGGTCAATAACAGTGAGGAGATCTTCTGCAACGTGACCAACGTTCACAGCACTGACACCTCTGCAGTGTTTGTTCTGCGTGTGCAGTGTGAGTAGCAGAGCGTCCCTAAGATTCCTCTTTCACCACTCACCTTCCACCTCTAGCTTTTGTCCTGCAGTCTGGACTTCATGTGCAAACACTGATGTTGATGAATACTTTTCCCATGTGGTGATGTGGTCTACTCATGCCACAGAATTACCTTGAATGTCTTACTTCTGGCTGTGTGTGGTTTTATGCATATGACTATACCAATGTGTCTGTTCTTAAAAGCAATTGCCTTCCTCATTTCAAAATGCTTGTGACAGTTTTGAAAGTCAATTTGTTTTTCTTCCAGATCCTCCTAGAGATACCTCTGCTACAGTCAGTCCCTCTGGATCAGTGATGCTGGGCAGCTCTGTGACTCTGACCTGCAGCAGTAATGCCAACCCACCAGTGCAGAGCTACACCTGGTATAAAGTGAATGGGCCAGAGATGAAGACTGTAGGGTCTGGACAGAATCTCACCTTCAATGAGACTGAGCCCAGTGACAGTGGACAGTACTACTGTGAAGCACAGAATGACCATGGCATGGAGAACTCAACAACAGTCAGTCTGGACGTAAAGTGTATGTTCACTGCCAGTATTAAATGGATGCAATATTATGAATGTCATTCATAACTGTGATATTTATGAATATGGCATCTCCTGTTCAGACCTGCCTCAGATCTCTGCCTCCCAGAGCTGCATCATAAGTGCAGCAGAGATCAGCTGTTCCTGTGAGAGCCGTGGGAATCCCTCTCCCAGCATGGAGTGGCGTGTGTCTGGACTGCGGGTCACTAACTCTACTGACAGAGTCATCAGGGAGGAGCAGCTGGGGAGCGCTGGCCTGAGGAGCTCCCTCACCATGCGCCACTCACAGGGAGACACGCCCACTCTTCTCTGCCTCAGCACCAACACTCTCGGCTCCTCCAGCCTCCAGCTCCACCTCCCGTCTCCAGAGACTCACTCAGGTGAGCTGTGACACATTGGATGTCACCTATTTTCCAAATATTTTCTTACATAAACCACTGTCACCTTAAAATAAGTAGTTTTGAGTTTCAGTGTTTTTAAATAAAATATCAAATAGAACAAAACTGAAATGTATCATTTGAAATTCAGTAAAATGTGAGAATTGGTCAAGGGTTTGAATACATTAAATAAATGAATCGATAAACAGATAAATTAATGAACTATGAATGAGTTGATTGATTCAGATATAACAACTTATGAGTACTTCTTCCTTCAACAGAGTGTACGTGGTTGAATTTTCTCTCCTTGTTTTTATGAATCTAACTGCAGGTCTCCACATTCCCACCCTGCTGACCGGGGCAGCAGCTGGTGCTGCTGCCATGATGCTCCTCTGTCTCTGCATGCAGCTGGTTTTCAGGTGAGGAGCTCTAGGACCCTGGGGCACCATCAGCACAGCTGACTGAGGTGTGATTGGTTAACGTAAAGAAGGCCCCACTATGTGATTGATTAGCGTAATGAAGGCCCTGCTAGGTGATTGGTTAGCATAATGAAAGCCCTGCTAGGTGATTGGTTAATGTAATGAAGGCTTTGCTAGGTGATTGGTTAACATAGGGAAGGTTCCACTAGCTTGTCCTGCTTTACAGTGTTTGACTCACTGATGTGTTTACAGGAAGAAAAAAGGCAGGCAGTCATCCAGTGGGGTTATGATGGACACTGTAGAGCTCATACAGCCAGCTGGGGTGAGTTCCAGTCTCACGCACACGCACACGCACACGCACACGCACACGCACAGCACACACATACACACTCACACACGAGAGAGAGTAAACTGGGGCTCGGTGTGGCACTGTGGTGAGAAAATGTTGGAATGTTCTCTATCATTCTGAGCCCAGTGAATGGGCTGAGTGAAAGAGCGAGAGATTTAAAGAGAGAGGCAGGTAAGGTAGAATACAGCAGCACAGGAGCAGGTCCAGAGAAACACCTGAAGCCAACCCTGTCTCTTCCTGATAAATGAGAAATAGCAGCGGAACAGGAGGCGGTGACGTTAACGAGGTGCAGATCAGATGACTCACTCACAGGAAAGAGGAAGGAGCACAGTGACATACTCATGTTCCAGGCTTCGTTTATTATATATTTATAATGAATAAGGCAATATTATACGGCAGGATATAGCATTTGTCTGCATGGAAATACAATTAATTCAAAAGCATATATTTGGAAGCCACCATATTGCAACTTCCAGTGAAACATTATCCCTGGTGTTTGTTTTCATATGCTGCAACTCAAGTCCAGTCTTTCCTACAAGTTAATCTATATTTTTACAGTTAGCTGTTATATCGTGCCCTTTTATGCACGCCGACATATGGGCCATAGAAGTCATATTTTCATGGTTAGATGGTGCTTATGAAGGTCAGTGCTAACAGGCTACTCTCCTTCACACCCGTTTGCACAAACTGGTGTCAACGTCTGCACTCAAAGTGTACAACAAGCAAAAGTGTAGCGACTGAGTAATAAGCCTCAAATAATAAGGCCTGTCGCTGGTTCCTCTTCTCTCCAGAGCCTTCACCACTTTCCTATCTTTGTGTCTCTTTACGTCTTTTTCTTGTGGTCAAGCGTTTCACCGTCATCTCCATGACACAGCAGATGGGAAAGCCCCACTGCCCTGACTGCAGGACGGCTCCGTAAAGGAGCATTAAAGGCTGTGAGAAGCAAAAGCGTGTGTGTCACACTGACCGGCTTGAGTTTGGGAAGCAGCTGTTGAGGTGACTCACAGCGTGTTGCCTGAACAGGCCTCTCAGCTGCAGCACTCCCGTGTTGCAGCCTGTTCCTCTCCCCCGCGCTGAGGCAAGACCACCTGGGTGTTGCAACAGAACAGTTCTGTTAAATTGCGTAACCACCTCTGACGCGGGTAACAGTGAAGTGCTCATATTTGACCTCTGATACAGCATTATGAAAAAACAATGAGTCTCATCATCCAAAGCGTTTTGGTGTTACCCGCTTGTCCTTTCTTACGCTAATCACATTTGTATTTGCTGTGTCTTACATTCAGCGAATGCCTCAGGGCAGACAGGACTTGCAGCAGTCTGTGCGCCGCAGAGCTTAATAAGTGATCTTTTTTACCTGCACCTCAGAGTGATGCACAATGCGTGCTTCTTCCCTGTAGCTCCACGCTCTTCCCTGCAGGGCTCAGAGTGTCACAGTGTCACAGGGCTCACAGTGTCACAGGGCTCACAGTGTCACAGTGCTCACAGTGTCACAGTGTCACAGGGCTCACAGTGCTCACAGTGTCAGTGTCACAGTGTCAGTGTCACAGGGCTCACAGTGCTCACAGTGTCACAGGGCTCACAGTGTCACAGTGTCACAGGGCTCACAGTGTCAGTGTCACAGGGCTCACAGTGTCACAGGGCTCACAGGGCTCACAGTGTCACAGTGCTCACAGTGTCACAGGGCTCACAGTGCTCACAGTGTCACAGTGCTCACAGTGTCACAGGGCTCACAGTGTCAGTGTCACAGTGTCAGTGTCACAGGGCTCAGAGTGTCACAGTGTCACAGGGCTCACAGTGTCACAGTGCTCACAGTGTCACAGGTCTCACAGTGTCACAGGGCTCACAGTGTCACAGTGCTCACAGTGTCACAGGGCTCACAGTGCTCACAGTGTCAGTGTCACAGTGTCAGTGTCACAGGGCTCACAGTGCTCACAGTGTCACAGGGCTCACAGTGTCACAGTGTCACAGGGCTCACAGTGTCAGTGTCACAGGGCTCACAGTGTCACAGGGCTCACAGTGTCACAGTGCTCACAGTGTCACAGGGCTCACAGTGTCAGTGTCACAGTGTCAGTGTCACAGGGCTCAGAGTGTCACAGTGTCACAGGGCTCACAGTGTCAGTGTCACAGTGTCAGTGTCACAGTGTCACAGGGCTCAGAGTGTCACAGGGATCACAGTGTCACAGGGCTCACAGTGTCACAGTGTCACAGGGCTCACAGTCAGGGCCAGGCCACTCTCTCTAGCCCTCATTCATCTCACTGCAGACCCTTCAGACTCCTTTGTGTCATTTTCATTCTTCCCACCTGTGACTCACTTACAGAAACTCAACGTAACCCCATAATAACATCACTTTAACCCACAATAACGCCACATTAATCTCATATTGACCTCATTTTATGCTCACCTGGACCTCACCTTAAAGTCACATTACTCTCAACTGGCCTCATGTTCACCTCACATCAGTCTCACTTTGACCTCACAGTGCTGCAACATGTTTCCTCTAACAATATCAACTGCTGATGAATAAGTCATCTTATTGATGAATAATAATAAGTACAGCTACTGAAATGAAATGTATGTATAGCAATACAGAAGCACTCCCCCAGTAAAGGTCTGTATTGAAATAAATAATAAAAACAAATTGTATGATATATTCTTAATGTGTATTAATGTTAAACTTAATTTAAAAATAATTTAAATAAATGACTGCAACAATAGTTTAATTGCAGTACCTAGCAACAGCATTGTGGGAGATCTGTTGGCAGAAAATAGCAAAAGTTAGCAAAATGTTAGCATTTTTTTGTGATGTTTATAAGCGGGACAAAGATCTGACCTTCAGTTCCCACGTCTCTCTTAACCTATGTGTGTCAGGGTCTCCCTCAAGAGGAGGAAAATCTGTATGCCAATAAGACTATGCTGTCAGAGCCCCCCGAGACAGAGGGGGACCAGACGACCCTTCACTACACCACTGTAGATTTCTCCAAACTCTGCAGCCAAGGAGCTACAGCAGAGCCAGGGCTCATCCGAGGCAGTTTGGAAAGAACGACAGAGTACGCCGTGATCAACCACAGATCCAGGAGTAACGGTGGGACAGAGGGGAGCCCAGGAGAGGAGGAGGGGGAGTACGCTGTGGTCAGGAGGGCCAAGCCTGGGGGGAGCATCACAGCCAGGTCCAAGCGGGAGAGGGAGAGGCAGGAGGTGAAGGAGGACCCCAGCCAGACGGCGGGGTGTGACCTCAGCCTCCGGGCTTCAGTGGAGGCCCAGAGCAGCCAAACTGAGGCGGATGCAGAGTGCGAGACAGCCAATGAGAGAGGGGCGTCCCAACCAGCCAGTCCACGTGCATCAGATGAAATCGAGCAGGAGGCAACCTATGGGAACATCTGCCGCTCCCAGTCCACTATGGCAACAGAACAGGAACAAACACAGCCGTGCCAGAGCCCTGGAGTGAAGGAGAACCACACGGAGGGGGATTCGGGGAGGGAGCAGGAGGACTTGTATGTGGATGTCATGAGCCCACTCACAGCAGAAGCTGTGGCAACATAGACCAGGCAACTCCAGGACCGATGCTGTCTGTGAGGGAACTCCAGAACTTACACCATTACTGGTGCTGTGTATTACAGAACTCCAGTAACAGTGTTGTGTTACGGGTCTAGTGACACTGCTGTGTGTTACAATACCGCACTGCACAGACTGTGTTCACCATTGCGGGTAACTGGCCTATCATTCTCACACAGACCACTGCTGCTTCAGCCTGCTCATTGCCGAGAGCTCCAGCACCCTCTCGCCATTACACATGAGGGGTTTGGAAGCATCTTATGGCATTATGTGTACATTTATTATGTTTTGAGAGCAACAGTATAACATATAAATGTATTATTTGCAGAGACATGGACCCAGTCACATACTCAAGTGTGACTTTGAATGACAGATGAGATGACTTCAGACTTGACTTTTTACTTGAAATGTGATTTGGATTTGGTGCTGTGTGACTCAGATCTTGAACCTGATGATTTGAAGGACTTGCCTAAAATCTGACAGCATCTCAGTTCACTGGTCCCGTTTCAGTGCTCTGGTCAGCTGTTTGACCTCTGCCTCCTCTCCAGTGCTCACTGCCTACAGCGCAGCATGCTGTCTGGACACATGTGCTAGCTGTGCTAACTACGCTAGCTGTGCCACTGTAGCCAGTCCATGTGTTGTGTATTTTGTTGCAGGTTTAGTTTCATTGTGTTTTTTGAGCTAGACAGCCTGCAGATCAGTGTTTTATCTGGTTCTCTACATACATATAGATACAAAGCGAAAAGGGTTTACCATCCATTGTGTAAGAAAATGCTCTGTGTGGACTGTTTGCAAACTATATATGCAAGGAGCACAGCCTGTGTGTGTGATAATTGGACTTTGGCAAGTTAGTCGCTTGTCTTGTTTAAGTAGGTATGTGTGAACAGCAGCAGACTGCTGGGAGCACATCGCACAGCGAGCTGCATGGTCTGAGTCAGGTTCTCAGGCGTCTATGTTTGAACAATCTGCTGTAAATAAAGAGCCATATTCAGCTCAGTAAAGAAACCACTTTGTAATCAGTTTCCTATCACATGTGGATTTACTTATTTTTTGCTTCTGTCATCTGATTCCAAGGATCCAAAGGGGTGAAGCTGCTGACAGCCACTGATTAGCTGGATGTGGGAAAAGAGGCAGGGCTGTTTTCCACACACCACACACCCCCACACCACACACCCCCACACCCCCACACCACACACCCACACACCACACACCCCCCCCCCCCACCCCCACACCACACACCACACACCCACACACCCCCACTCCCCACACCCCCACACCACACGCCACACACTCTCACACCGTACACCCCCACACCCTACACCCCCACACCCCCACACCCCCACACCACACACCACACACTCTCACACCGTACACCCCCACACCCCCACACCCCCCACACCACACACCACACACTCACACCGTACACCCCCACACCCTACACCCCCACCCCCACACCCCCACACCACACACCACACACCACACACTCTCACACCGTACACCCCACACCCTACACCCCCACACCACACACCACACACCACACACCACACACTCACACCGTACACCCCCACACCCTACACCCCCACACCCCCACACCACACACACACACTCACACCGTACACCCCACACCACACACCCACACCCCCCACTCCCCCACACCCCCACACCACACACCACACACCACACACTCTCACACCGTACACCCCACACCCTACACCCCCACACCCCCACACCCCCACACCACACACCACACACCACACACCGTACACCCCCACACCCCCACACCCCCACTCCCCACACCACACACCACACGCCACACACTCTCACACCGTACACCCCCACACCCTACACCCCCACACCCCCACCCCCACACCACACCACACACTCTCACACCGTACACCCCCACCCCCCACACCCCCACACCACACACCACACACTCTCACACCGTACACCCCCACACCCTACACCCCCACACCCCCACACCCCCACACCACACACCACACACCACACACTCTCACACCGTACACCCCCACACCCTACACCCCCACACCACACACCACACACCACACACCACACACTCTCACACCGTACACCCCCACACCCTACACCCCCACACCCCCACACCACACACCACACACTCTCACACCGTACACCCCCACACCACACACCCACACACCCCCACTCCCCACACCCCCACACCACACACCACACCACACACTCTCACACCGTACACCCCCACACCCCCACACCCCCACACCACACACCACACACCGTACACCCCCACACCCTACACCCCCACACCCCCACACCACACACCACACACTCTCACACCGCACACCCCCACACACCCAGCTCAGCGGTGATCCCGTCAGCATGTGCAGCCTGTTCCCTGCCGTGTGCAGAGGGCAGACCTGTCTCCTGCTCTCGCTGCCTCCTCCCTGTGCAGGGACTGCCACTCCTGCCACGGGCGTCGTAACTTAGCCTCATCGCTCTTTTGTTCCTCTAGATTTTCTGTAAATGCGGTGGCATTCAGGTCCCTCTTCTGATTTAGGATAAGCTGTGTAGGGCTCAATATTTCTTTGCTTTTTACTTTTCAGGCTGTCAATTTGAATGAAGGACCAAAATATAGGGATTTTTATTTTGTGAAGCAGTTTTTTGTGAATGTGTTTTACACATAAACTACCATTTATACAATATATTCATTAAATATATTCATTAAAATGTTCTCAAACTTAAAAGAAATATGAATGTAACCTTTATATTACAATTTATGAAAGACCATTAAGACTTGAGACTCTGGACTTGAGATTTGATCTGACTATTGGGGCCTGGGACTTCAGACCCATAAGTTTTAGGTTTTGAGGTTTAAGGTTTTGAGGTTTAATTTTAACGTTTTGAGCTGAATGAATGTTACTTTGTTCATGCCTGAATATGTGTATATTTTATTCCTATTCCTCAGGGATAGGGTTCATTGTTTCAGCTTGTGTTTTGATTTCTGTGCAGGATTTGTATTGTGGATTTAAGATAAATGCAGATATTGTTACAGAAATTATGATCATCATAAAACACTTTCAATTTGCAACTTCAGAAGATTTGAGGTGTACTGAAAGAGTTAATATATTGCCACGTAATGGCTGTTGCTCACAGAGAAATTCACCATCTCCTAAATGTTCAGTTTTGCTAGTATATTAATGTGTATATTTATGCTAATTTGAGTAAAGATAAGTTTAACTGTCACAATTGGTCAAATAAAGGCATTTAATGTAATATTCTCTATGTTAGAACACCAATCATACAGACAACAGTCACACATAAAATAAAGGTATGTCTCTGCAGCGGAAAGGTATAATTCTTTGTAGCTGAATGCACTCTCGGAGAGAGAAACAGACATATAGCTAAAGAGACAATCTATCAGTTCTGCCTGTCAGTTTGATTTGGACACATAAAGTAACACTCATTCCTTTTGCGATTATTAATGTCTTGTGGGAGAAACAGAAATGACCACAGTGCTGGGTGCAGCACATTGCATCATGGGAGAAAATCCATCCCTGGTGCGAGGAGCTGTATTCTGCGACAGGGTGTCAAAGACAGGTGTGTGATATATGCATGGTTTGGAACACTGAGAAAGAGTAATCTCTTAAAAGAAGTTTTTTTGAGGCTGTAGCACAGTAATGCAGGGCTGAAGTCATTCTCTGTGGACAGCGGGAGAGAACAGGTTCTCACAGTAACATAAGCTCAGACCACCAAACCCTGAAGGACAATGGGGCGTGGCCAGCCAGTCAGATCTTGATGTCAGAGTACTGCGTTTCGTAGTCTTCCTCATCCGAGCTGGAGCTGCTGTCTGGGTAATGGTGCTGCTCGGGGAGCTGGCGTCTCTGAGGGCCGGTCTGAGCGGGGAAGGACACCACGCTGTAGTTGATGTCCTCCTCGTCGGAGGTGCTGGTCTCTGTGTCTGTCTCAGGCTCCTGCCAGTGTAGGCCCACCTGTGTCACGTTCTCGTAGTCCTTCTCCTCCTGGGGACATTAAGCACACACTCAGCACTTGCTTTCCTCATCACTGCTTCCTCTGACAGCATCTCTGTCACACCGTTTCTGTGTGAAACAGGATGGTTGCAGTCTGCACTGAAATCACATCTTCTCCATCTCTCCACACTTACAGCCCTGTAAATAACACCCAGACTCGCTGGAGAAACCAAAAAAACTGCACAATTTCCTTCCTCTCACAAATGTTTTGCAAGAGGTCAATTTTATAACAGTTCCAGTAAAATGAACCCTCTTTTTCAAACTTGGAGTTGAAAATATTACACAACACTGTGAGGGATGAATATGTGAGAGGCTGGAAAGTTCCCTTTTGAGAAGAAAAAAATGCAAAACCCAGCAAAAGTGAACAAACTTCCTCTGCTGACAGGAATCAGCTTCTGAAGTCACGTTGATTTGCTCAGCGCTGGGATTTACACACATTGCACATATTAACACACCGCCAATAAAGACTGCAATGGGCCATCATTTCCCCTGCAGTCCCAAGGTGAAGTCACTCAGCATCGTGGACATATGGGCTGCCAAAGCACTGCTGAAAGCCCTGAGTCAAAGCAAGGACTCTGTCACGCCTACAGACACAGCACACAGTGTGTTATGTGCAACACGTCATGTTTGTAGGTGGAGAGGAACCTTTTTATTCAGTCCCGGCTTGCAGACTTTGCTGTAGACGCACTCGGTGGAGTCGGTGTTAGTGTCCCTGCTCCTCCTGAAATGAGGAGAATATGGATAATTACCCTTCAGGCAGTTTGTGGACATTGCTGCTGTTTGCAGTAATGATGGATGGAAGACATTTGCATCCTCATTATGTTCAGGGTGTTGAAATTTAAACACATTATGTACATACTGTATATACCCACATACCCACAAAGTGATGTTACAGATATGGACAGTATGTTTATGGGCAGTATGTTTTGGGCTGTATTGGCTGGCTGTGTGTTCATGTCTGTGCTCGGTCTGGTCTCAGTACTCAGTCTCACGTTTTTTTTGTGTTGTCCTCTCCTGGGAAGTGCAGAGAGGCGTAAGTTACTGAGTCTTCCTTCTGTCCAGCTCTGTCTCCTTGTCGTAAGCCGGGTTGCTGTCCCTACAAAGGGAGACAATGGCAACCATTACACACCAAGGCTCTACAATGCAACTGGTCTTCTCATAGGACGGAACAGCTCTGAATCCTCATGGCAGGTACCCCATCTGTTGGCAACTGTAAGTACTGTACCCCATAAAACCTGATATGCGTCATCCTTTCCCTCACTGATGCACACATCAACGCACAGACACACACACACACACACACACACACACACACACACACACACGGACACTCACACAAAAATGAACTCACACGCACACAAACAAACACACACACACGAACACTCACACAAAAATGAACACACACACATAGACACAGACACACAAACACACACACACACACACACACACACACACAAACACTCACACAAAAATGAACACACACACACACAAACACACACACACACACACACATACATCATAGCCTCCCATCACTGTAAATTGCTTTGAGGTTTACTGAAAGGTAATATATAAATACAATTAATTACACTATTGGGTTTCACAGATTGAACATTTAAGTACAGGCTTTAATTTTCTCCAGATCTAGGGCCACATGCATCTATCTTTGTGTACAACTTGCCGTAGGACCATGCGTACGCACAATGTCAGGATTTGTGTACGGAGATTTTTCGTCAGAGTTATCAAACACCACGTACGCCTGATTATCTTCATAAATCTTATCTTAAATCAAATCAGCGTGAGATTATGTGCACATGAACTCGCTTAACGTCCACTCCCACACTTTTTCTTATATGGACCGAGACACGCCTTTAATTCGTCAAATCAGCATATTAAAGATCCCAGGTAAATCTGAGTGAAATGCAGAGATTGATGTTGAGGATCAATGGCAGGACATAAGAAAAGAAATTATTTGGACACAAAGATAGAGGTGATGGTTGATGAGCTGGAGAGGAGAAAAAATGTCCTTTTTGGAGGCCAGAGTAGCGGCATTTCCAATCGACGGAAAAATGCGGAGTGGCTCAAAGTGGTGACTGCAGTGAATGCAGTTTCACCAGCGGTGCATACAGTGGAGGAGAAGAAAAAGAAGTGGTCGGATTTTAAACCTGAGAGTCCTCGCACCATTTAGGGAATCGGAGCACTTGCTTATATATTCAATCATTCATTTGGCAGACGTTTTATCCAAAGCACTCGGAACGTAGGTCTACAAGATGCAAAATAATAGAATTTATGAACGATTCTAACCACTGAGAGATGACTGCTAAAATCAACAAAATAATCGCCAACAGTGTCAGGGTCATTGAGTAAAAAAAACAAAGATAATCAGATTGTTTTGTCTGTCTTTCTGCTCATGCCATGCAGCTCTCTCTCTCTCTCTCTCTCTATAGGGTACATAAAACTTAAACGGGGGGTGGGGCAGAAAATACAACTGAGGGGGCAAAGCCCCCCCCTTGCCTGCTCATGGCGCTGGGTGCGGACACACTGGTCCTGTGTGCACTTATTCGTTTTTTGGCCTCTCTTTTAATACTGGCTTCACCACTGCTGTGAAATAAATGTATTATTTGATTTTGAGACAGTAGTCTTGTGTTGTTGTTATTTAGCCTTTCAGAGGCTATTACATGGTTAAATCAATGAATTTCATTAAACCTACCACCAGACCAATTTTAGGTGGTGACCTGGCAATCTGCCCCAAATATTCCTATTTCATGTAATGGCCATGACACACAAACACATGGAAAAGGTAAGGTAGGGAATTGTTTGCATCTAGTCATAACGCCACTATAGTGCCACCCGCAGGATGAAAAAAAAATGCAGAAATAGGCAATAGCAGGATGACAATCTACTGTTTTACTATATAAAAAGATTTGCCCCCTTGCCATTTTTAACTGCCCCCTCAGTCACTTCAACCCGGCGCCAGGACCTGGCGCGATAACACTCATCAATGATTGACACAAGACCCATTTACTTGCATCACCATTAGTTCCTCTTGGTGTCGCCAATCTAAAAATGACAAATTTTGTGTGTACACCACCTCGAGACCATGCGCAGAGGTACGCATGTTTTCCCGGCAAGTATCTTGTCATAAATACCGTTTTATGTGTAAAAAAGTGCTCGGCACGATTTAGTGCATACGCACGGTTGATACATGTGGCCCCTAGTCTGTTAAAAGGGCACCATAACCTCACTTACAATAGGGTTTTTAAACAGTAAACGATGTTGTGGAGTAAAAGTGAAGTTTGAAGCAGACCCATGCATTCTCCCAGGGCTTTCAGAGACACACTGCTACGGGGGTAGATTCTGATTTTAAATCAGTTAGTCAACAAATATCAATATTCCCATAAAACGTAAATGGTTTAACCCAGTGGTTCCCAGTCCTGGTTTTTGTTCCAGCTGACCTCCCACTTCCATACTGTGGGTTTGAGCGAGCTGTTAAATGAGTACTGATCTCTGTTTGACTTTACTTAAATATCTGCCGTCAGTTCTCTGTAAGAGATATGGCCTGCCGGATGTCAGCTATTTCTGTCACTGATTGATATTCAAGTCCTTTACACAAATTAGTAATACAAACAAGTCATTACCTGTTTAATGGGGATGAGAAAAGAAACCGCTAATTATGCTTAAATGGGACCAACACAAATGAGTTCAATGGGCAGAAAAAGGCAAAAATGTGTTGCACAAACAAGTATATTAGTTCGAGCACATCTGTAATAGAACATTTTTTTCACAAAGAATTTATAAAAGTGTCAGTGCAGCTAACAGTTCCATCAGACATATATAAGGGAGAGCTAAGCTGGAGCTCAATCCAGGCTACACACACCCTTTCCCAAGGGAAACACTGCTAACCATATCTCACCGTACAGGCGCTTTAATGCATAGCTGCTAACCATATCTCACCGTACAGGCCCTTTAATGCATAGCTGCTAACCATATCTCACCGTACAGGCGCTTTAATGCATAGCTGCTAACCATATCTCACCGTACAGGCCCTTTAATGCATAGCTGCTAACCATATCTCACCGTACAGGCCCTTTAATGCATAGCTGCTAACCATATCTCACCGTACAGGCGCTTTAATGTATAGCTGCTAACCATATCTCACCGTACAGGCGCTTTAATGCATAGCTGCTAACCATATCTCACTGTACAGGCCCTTTAATGCATAGCTGCTAAGCATATCTCACCGTACAGGCCCTTTAATGCATAGCTGCTCCCTGTATAGCTGCCAACCATATCTCACCATACAGGCCCTTTAATGCATAGCTGCTAACCATATCTCACCGTACAGGCGCTTTAATGCATAGCTGCTAACCATATCTCACCGTACAGGCGCTTTAATGCATAGCTGCTAACCATATCTCACCGTACAGGCCCTTTAATGCATAGCTTCTCCCTGTATAGCTGATAACCATATCTCACCGTACAGGCCCTTTAATGAATAGCTGCTCCCTGTATAGTTGCTAACCATATCTCACTGTACAGGCGCTTTAATGCATAGCTGCTAACCATATCTCACCGTACAGGCGCTTTAATGCATAGCTGCTAACCATATCTCACCGTACAGGCCCTTTAATGCATAGCTGCTAACCATATCTCACCGTACAGGCCCTTTAATGCATAGCTTCTCCCTGTATAGCTGATAACCATATCTCACCGTACAGGCCCTTTAATGAATAGCTGCTCCCTGTATAGTTGCTAATCATATCTCACCGTACAGGCGCTTTAATGCATAGCTGCTAACCATATCTCACCGTACAGGCGCTTTAATGCATAGCTGCTAACCATATCTCACCGTACAGGCCCTTTAATGCATAGCTGCTAATCATATCTCACCGTACAGGCGCTTTAATGCATAGCTGCTAACCATATCTCACCGTACAGGCGCTTTAATGCATAGCTGCTCCCTGTGTACCGGAATTCCTTTACAACAGTCACTCTTAGCAGAACAGAGTTTGCTTGCACTCACGGCCCACCTGCTGTGGTATCCCAGAGGTCTTCACTGCGCTGTACACCGTGTGAAAACCGGAGGGCGGGCTGGGGACAGATCATCGAAGAGAAACACAACATTTCAAATGATTTAAAGTAGTTCTCATGGCTGAAACAATTACAAAGATTGCACAGGTAAATAAAGAATAGGTGAGGCAGAACCAGTGAGAAAGATAGGGCACAATGTTTTCATTCTGCAAGACAAGGCAATATCAGATCCTGAAGACATTTGAATATGGAATAATATGTTAGAACATTCAACTGTTATGAGATAAAAAACTTTTGAGATAAAAAAAACTGTTGACTGGGATACCTCCCACAGAGCACAGATGGTCATAGCCCTCTGAACTCACGGACTGATTTGTGTTTGTATGAGTTCACTGCCATGCCCAGGCCAGGTCACTGACCCACCAGCATGCCTGAAACGTCCACTCAGGGAATGCGTGATGAATACAGATAATACACAAATAATAGTACATAAAATGGAAGAAACAACAGGACCAGGACCTCATAGCTGAACTAAAAAAGATGTGTAAGGTGCATGTGTCAAGTGCCATATAAATCACAGACCACATTTCATGCTAAAGGGCAACTATTTCCAGGTGACTGGCTTTTCCTGCAATGTGTAATGTGTATAAAGGTAATAAATACCTATATATGAAATGTAGTGTATATATATATATATATATATATATATATATATATATATATATATATATATATATATATATATATATATATATGTGTGTGTGTGTGTCTGTGTGTCTGGGTCTGTGTGTACATGCATGTATGCGTGTGTGTGTGTAAATTTCTTTTGCTTCTGTGGGGCAAAGAGGGGGATCATGAGGGCAGACCTGCTGTCCTGCTTATTAAAGAACATTTTGCTCATCAAACTGACTACATTAGTTAATTGGTGCAGATATCAATGAAAAGTTGATGTTTTATCTATTGGACAGGCATTTGGAATCTTTGGTTTAACTGATGTTTGTTGGTGCTTTACCTTACTTGCTTACTAATTCACTTTCAGAGCTACTGGAAAGTGATCCTCTCATATTCAATATAAAACAGGCAGTCTTACATGGACTGGCTGGCTGGAGGTTCGAGGGGCGGGGCCAAATGCCGGGTCATCCCTGCTGATAGGTTCTCTCTGCTCCTCCCAGAGTCCCCCACCCCCTCCATCACCAGAGTCTCCCTCGTGCCGTTCCGAGAGTCCTGAACACACATACAGGACATACACATACACACACGCGCACACGCACACACACACGTATACACATACACACGCACACACACACACGTACATACACACACGCACATGCACACACACACACACGCGCACACACATATACACACATACACACACACACATGCGCACGCACATGCACACACACACACGCACGTACGTACACACACACAAACACACACATATGCACACAAACACATGCACACACACATATACAAAGATGCCACATGTTAGCCATTGATGTTTCAGCAGGAGTGAATATGGACCCTAACCCCAACCCTAACCCTAACCCTAAATGCCCCCACACCCTAATCCTAACCCTAACCCTAAATGCTCCCAAACCCTAACCCTCCACTGTACCAGGAAACTGAAGCGATGGCAGCAGGACTGCTGTGCCTCAGAGCTCCGCTGGGCCGGTTTTCTCTTCACTCTGAAAAACAGAGGGAAAGGAGAGGAGAGCAGCCAATCAGAGGAGACCTGCCTCTTCCAGCACTTCCAGCCTCTTCCAGCACTTCCAGCACGTTACTGTTATAAACTTGGCTTTATAAATGACTGTGGTCTACCAGCACAGTAAACACTGCTTCAGTGCAGAAGCACCTGTTTGACTGGGAGTGAATGGAGTGTGGTGTGTTGGACGACGCCCTCACCTGTACACCAGGACAAAGATGATCACGAAGATCAGAGCTGCTACTGAAACACACAGGACCACAAGCGTGTAGCTCCCTGAGGGCCAGACGTACAACACAGAGACAGTCTGCTTTTACACGCTGGCTTTATGACTGCAGATTGCTTGTTTATTATTGTTATTGTTAGTATTATTAAAGTGTTTATTGTTGGCCACAGTTTTCAACTGACTTCCCAGTGGCCCACTGCTGTTGTGCACCTGATCAAGGAGCTTAATCCAAACTGTATGAATGTATAGCATGCAGAAATGTAAGCTATGTGAGTCGCACTGATGTGATGCAATGAAAAAAAAAATCTAAAAATCTAGAAAAAACTACCAAGACACTTCTTTGTATACAGTAGCAATAGCAATATGCAATTTCAGTCTTAATAAAGTGACTTTTGCTGATAAATCTGATCTCTTGATCGACATGTGGCAATCACCCGGAGGGATGAGTGACATTTGATCAATATCTGGGTGGTAGACGGGGGGAGAGCAGGACAGTGTTTAACTGAACTGTACTTTCAAACTCCATGATACAAGGACTACAGGTCACAGTGGTGCTGGTTTGATTTAACAGATCTGTACGTATACTCACAGCCGAAAAACACCTCAATCGTTGGGGAATCGGAACTGCCAATGCTGTTTGTTGCGGTGCAGTAATAGGTCCCTTCCTCATTGGAGAATACGGTGTAGTTCTGTGTCGTTGCCACCCTATTTTTCGTCTCCCTCGTCTTTCTGTACCATTCGTAGCTTTTGATCGGGGGAACGCCATCACCGCGGCAGGTCATCACCACTGCACTGTACTGCTGCCCCCTTGTGGTCATGCGAATAATCTCCACAAATTTTGGACCATCTGCATGGGGTTGAGATATGACAATTTAAAAAAAACTTTTCCTTTTTCATTTTCTTTTCTACTTTCATTTTAATTTGCATGCATTTCCTGAACAGAATCAGATGAAATTAGAGTTAAAGAAAAGCTGAGTGGTTGTTGGCTAGTGCTCTCTGCTTAAGGTCTGTGTGCAGGTAACCATGTGGAGCTGTCCTAGTTTCCCCAGTTTTCATTAGTCTAGCCAATGTCAGCAAAGCATTACAATGCCAGCATTTTATCTGTAGGCCAGACTCTGTGAGTCTCTGTCCCTGTGGGTGCTGTCATACTGATTACATCATAAGCTCATGCACCAATGGGAGGAGGGCTGGGCAGACTGTGGAGGGAAGTGCAGGGACACTCACACTGGACGGTGATGTCCACGGCAGTGGAGTTGGCCGCTCCTATGCTGTTCCTGGCTCTGCAGCGGTACTGTCCTGCGTCACTCACAGCTGCGGACACCCGCGTCAGAGTCTTGCCCTCCCCTGCTGCCTCAGTGCTCCCGCCCCTGCTCTTAAACCAGGTGTACTGGCTCGCAGGTGGGACGGACCGCGCCCTGCAGGTGAGCTCCAGCCTCTCTCCCTCCTTCACCGTGCTGCTGGGACTGGGCGACACTGCGATGTCCCGGGGGGCGTCTGTCATAGGCCAGCCCAGCACAGTTTAACAGATATCACACACCTACACATTTACACACCTACACGCCCACACACCTACACATTTACACACCTACACGCTTACACACATACACTTTTACACACCTACACACTTACACACCTACACGCCCACACACCTACACTTTTACACACCTGCACGCCTACACACCTACACTTTTACACACATACATGCTTACACACCTACACATTTACACACCTACACATTTACACACCTACACACTTACACGGTGAGTGCAGGGCTAAGGAATGGGGCACCTCTCAAGAGAACCCCTCAAATGCAGCGGTCATCCACACATATCATCAGCACATACAGTACAACATGTAGTACTCTAACACACATGTTATTATACTATTATACTCTGTACAGTACTATAATACTCTGAGTAGTACTGTCATACACTGTGCAGTACTGTAGTACTCTGTGTAGTACTGCCATATATTGTACAGTACTGTAATACTTTGTGTAGTACTGTGTTACACTGTACAGTACTGTAGTACTCTGTGTGGTACTGCCATATATTGTACATTACTGTAATACTCTGAGTAGTACTGCCATATATTGTACAGTACTGTAATACTCTGTGTAGTACTGTGTTACACTGTGCAGTACTGTAGTACTCTGTGTAGTACTGCCATACACTGTGCAGTACTGTAATACTCTGAGTAGTACTGTCATACACTGTGCAGTACTGTAATACTCTGAGT
Organism: Megalops atlanticus; assembly: GCA_019176425.1. Lineage (NCBI taxonomy): Eukaryota > Metazoa > Chordata > Actinopteri > Elopiformes > Megalopidae > Megalops > Megalops atlanticus. Next base: position 598,215 of record CM032884.1, on the reverse strand, counting down.
AGTACTGTGTTACACTGTACAGTACTGTAATACTTTGTGTAGTACTGTGTTACACTGTACAGTACTGTAGTACTCTGTGTAGTACTGTCATATATTGTACAGTACTGTAATATTTTGTGTAGTACTGTGTTACACTGTACAGTACTGTAGTACTCTGTGTGGTACTGCCATATATTGTACATTACTGTAATACTCTGAGTAGTACTGCCATATATTGTACAGTACTGTAGTACTCTGTGTAGTACGGCCATACACTGTGCAGTACTGTGATACTCTGCACTGTGTGGCACAGCAGGGCTTCCATACTCACACTGAACCACCAGCGTCCGTTGAGTGAAAGTGTCTCCCTCTGAGTTCTGGGCCCTGCAGGTGTACACACCTGCACGAGTGAATGACACCTGGAAGGAGAATTTGAGGGAGTTGGAGGAGCTACGGACCAGAAAACGGCCCGGTGAAGAGCTGGCATCAAACGCGTGGTGAGGATTCCAAGTCAAGGTGAGGCTGGAGTTGGGGTTGCTCTGCACCTGACAGAGGATGGTTAGGGTGGAAGACTCATTCACCACAGCATCCATGGTCAGGACCAGCTTAGTGGGGGGGACTGAGGAGCGGGGAGGAGGGGGAGTGGGGAGGAGGGGGAGAATTTCATTAAAACACTGTGTCACACAAACCATTTCAATAAAAAGAGAAGAAAACAAGAACACAATAGCAGAGCAGACACTGTAATAACATAGCACACACAGTAATAGCAGAGTGCAGACAGTAATAGCAGAGCATCAGACAGTAATAGCAGAGTGCAGACAGTAATAGCAGAGCATCAGACAGTAATAGCAGAGAGCAGACAGTAATAGCAGAGAGCAGACAGTAATAGCAGACAGTAGTAGCAGAGAGCAGACAGTAATAGCAGACAGTAGTAGCAGAGAGCAGACAGTAATAGCAGAGCATCAGACAGTAATAGCAGAGAGCAGGCAGTAATAACAGAGCATCAGACAGTAATAGCAGAGAGCAGGCAGTAATAGCAGAGCGCAGACAGTAATAGCAGAGTGCAGACAGTAATAGCAGAGCATCAGACAGTAATAGCAGAGAGCAGACAGTAATAGCAGAGAGCAGACAGTAATAGCAGAGAGCAGACAGTAATAGCAGTGTGCAGACAGTAATAGCAGAGCATCAGACAGTAATAGCAGAGAGCAGACAGTAATAGCAGACAGTAGTAGCGGAGAGCAGACAGTAATAGCAGAGTATCAGACAGTAATAGCAGAGAGCAGACAGTAATAGCAGAGCATCAGACAGTAATAGCAGAGAGCAGGCAGTAATAGCAGAGCATCAGACAGTAATAGCAGAGAGCAGACAGTAATAGCAGAGTGCAGACAGTAATAGCAGAGCATCAGACAGTAATAGCAGAGAGCAGACAGTAATAGCAGACAGTAGTAGCAGAGACCAGACAGTAATAGCAGAGTATCAGACAGTAATAGCAGAGAGCAGACAGTAATAGCAGAGCATCAGACAGTAATAGCAGAGAGCAGGCAGTAATAGCAGAGCATCAGACAGTAATAGCAGAGCATCAGACAGTAATAGCAGAGAGCAGACAGTAATAGCAGAGTGCAGACAGTAATAGCAGAGCATCAGACAGTAATAGCAGAGAGCAGACAGTAATAGCAGGCAGTAATAGCAGAGCATCAGACAGTAATAGCAGAGCATCAGACAGTAATAGCAGAGAGCAGACAGTAATAGCAGAGTGCAGACAGTAATAGCAGAGCATCAAACAGTAATAGCAGACAGTAATAGCAGAGCATCAAACAGTAATAGCAGAGCATCAGACAGTAATAGCAGAGTGCAGACAGTAATAGCAGAGCATCAGACAGTAATAGCAGAGCATCAGACAGTAATAGCAGAGAGCAGACAGTAATAGCAGAGTGCAGACAGGGACAGCAGATTACAATCACTGACAGCACTCACAGAGCACGTCTATGTGGACTCTGCTGGAGTTTTGCCCTGTGATGTTGTTCAGGGCCTGGCACATGTACTCCCCAGCGTCATTGACATTGACCGGCCACCATGTCAGGGTTCTGCCTGTCTCCTGGAGCTGTGAAGACACCTGTCTGTCCATCCTCCTGCCTGCACGGTACCAGGTGTAGCTGAGGGGTTGAGGAAGGGCGTCGGTGACACAGGTGAGGGTGAGATAGTGGCCCACCTTCACCCTGCCGTCACCAGCGCTGGACTCCACACGGGTGTTCCTTGGCCCATCTGACAGAGGGAAATGAGCCCGTGAGAGCAGTCTGGGAATGATGCCAGGATGGTGTCACTATGTGTTTTACTGCTCCTGTGTATGCATGTGGCTTAACTCCCTGCACCTGCCTGTTACTGCCTTTATGGGACAGAGAGCAGTAAGATTATCAGGACAGTTTCAGTGCTTGTATTACAGTATTACAGAGTATTATTGTGAACACAGAACATAAGAAGGCAGGAACAGGCCATGCAGCCCAGCTAGGCTTGTAGATGTGTCTGGAAAGGACCTGCCTCAGACCCGGCCTACGGTTTGCTGCTTTCACTAAGAGTCCTGGCAGGCTGTGCCATGTGTCTACGACTCAGAGAAAAAAATCCCACAATGCATCAGTGTGAAAAGGACCCTAATCCCTTTCCACCTATTTTCTCCTGTCCGCAGAACTAGTCTTGATGGAAATGGCAATAGTTCACTTTATTAATCCCTTTAAAAATGTAAAAAAAAAAATCTGAAGCAAATCCACTGACGCTGCTTTAGGAGCGATGAGAGAGGTGCAGTGTGTGTGGTCATCAGGAGGAAGGATGCCGTGCAGAGCTGTGATCGCAGGAGTACTCACAGTGAACGGTCACTTCAATGGGAGGTGACGCAGTGCTGCCTGCAGTGTTGGAGGCCTGGCAGTAGTACTGACCGCTGTCCTCTGTGGTTATGGAGGGGAAGTGATGCTCAGAGACAGCCCTGTAGCTGGCGCTGTTTTTGAACCAGGAGTACTGTGTAGGCACAGGATTGCTGTCCTGGGCACTGCAGGACAGAGTGACATTATCCCCCTCCTTGATCCAGTGCAGACTGGAGCTGGCAGTGACTGTACGGGGGGCGTCTGAGAGAGAAAATGACAATTTGTCAGCTGTCACTGAGAGATTACACTCTCACATTACAATTTTGTACCACCTGCTTGATATGTATTATAATGGCCATTAGACAGTGATGCAGCGAATCAGACTGACTCTTGCTCCCTTGCAACAAACTGCAGGTCAGTGTGTCAGTGAAGTGCAGAAGCCTGAGACTCACATGTGACATCAATGGTAACAGCAGAGGAATTTTCCATCCCTATCGGGTTCTGTGCCTGGCAGATGTATGTCCCATCATCTTCAGATCCGACGTCTGGTAACGTCAGCTCTGCTGTATTCCTAAATGCATCTTGCCCGTTTTTAAACCAGGTGTAGGAGGGTTCTGGGTTCCCGTTGCTGATGCAGGTGAGGATGATGGTGTCTCCTTCTCTGATGTCCTCAAGACTGACAGTAGCCCGTGTATCTCTGGGGGAATCTGCCAAAGATACATAAAAAGGACAGGAGATGAAATTTGATGATAAAAGATGATTCATAGTATTGGATAAGGATAGTATAAGTAATTATTGTACTTATGACTAAATAAATTGTAGAATCAGTCAGCAGTGAGATTATTAATTTCACATGTCTAAATGTACATGAAGGGGAAAGTCTGCAGAAGCGAGACCCAAAGTAGGATGATGCATCAGACTCCAGGCTTGGACATGCAGCGAACAGGGGAGGAGCTTTCTGACCCTGGTCTCATTAATATGCAGCCAGAGGGGAGGAGCTTTCTGACCCTGGCCTCATTAACATGCAGCGAATGGGGGAAGAGCTTTCTGACCCTGGCCTCATTAACATGCAGCGAATGGGGGAGGAGTTTTCTGACCCTGACGTTATTAACATGCAGGCTTACATTCCACAACCAATGTGATTTCCTGGGCTGCACACGGGTAGTCCTTCCCTGGGGGTCTGCAGGACAGGATCCGGCTGTCGTCCATCCAGGAGGCAGTGAAGGTCAGCAGGGTGCTGATGCTGGAGTGTGAGCGCTGTGTGGTTTGTTTGTACCTCTCGTCAGAGGGAGACCATACAGGGCTTTGCTCACAGTAGCTCCGTGTAGAACACTGCAGGGTCACTGTCGCCCCCTCCTGGAAGGTTGATGGCAATTCAGTGCTTACATGGCACGGGTTTTCTGCAGGTGAAGAGCAATGGAGGGTGAGGAAGATGATGATGATTCAGCTAACGAAGCCAGGAGGGAAATAAAGACTGGCATCTGGAGCTGTGTGTCACAGGATAACAGCTTACTGCCTCCTTACATTCATGAATACTTTCATTAAAGTAGGTTTTACAGGCTAAAAGCTCTCCAAGTAGGGTGTCCAGTAGTGCATTTTTTAAGGGTCCTCAGGATCATTTGACTGTACAGAACAAATCCCCGTGTGACACTGTCACTGGAATGTCCTCTAAAACCAGGACAAGATCAACAGCACTTCAGACACCCGCAAACTGTTCATGACATTCACCTCTCTGCTCTGCCCTCCACCGCCTCTTTGTCACGTTTTTCACTGAAAAGGTGGAAGTAATAAGCAGTTGGTTCTCCACTCCACAAATCCACAGCCACTCCCCACCCATGCACACCACATTACTGTCCACATTCTCCCCTGTCTCTGAGGCTGACGTCTCTAAGCTTCTACTCTCTAACCGACCCACCACCTGCCCCCTGGACCCCACCCCTCCCATCTCCTACAAGCCATCTCTCCCACACTCTTACCTGCACTCACGCACATCACCACATCACTCACCACTGGCACCTTCCCCACCACAGGCTCAGGTAACCCCACTGCTCAAAGAGCTTACACTTCACAAGTACAAAACTACACATTGGTTTCTCTCCTCTCTTTCCTATCTAAAACTCTACACTCTATCTGAAAACAAGTTGTTTTCACCCAGGTTTTTGCTTTCTTCTCCCAGAATGACCTGTTGGATGCCAACCAATGGCTTCAAAACCAGCCACTCCGCTGAGACGGCCCTGCTGTTTTTTGTTGATACTCTGCGATTGGCAAGAGCTGCCTCCAGGTCATCAATCCTCATTCTTCTAGACCTGTCTGCTGCCTTCGACACAGCGAATCAACAGATACTCCTGTCCACTCTCGCTAATCTGGGCATCACTAGTACCGCACTTCGCTGGTTTGAGTTCTACCCTACAGGTAGACCCTTCAAGAAATTGCAAAGGGGTGGGGTGTCTAAGTCACATCGGCTAACCACTGGGGTACCTTAGGGATCCCCCCACTATACATAACCTCACTGGGTCTGATCATTCAGGCGCAGGGCTTCTCCTACTGTTGCCATACCAATGATACCCAGCTCTTCCTCTCATTCCAGTCTGACCCCACGGTCTCAGCACGGATCTCCACCTGCCTCTCAGACATCTCAGCCTGGATGAAGGAACGCCACCTTCAGCTCAACCTGTCTAAGACGGAGCTCCTCATCACCCTGACCAGCCTGTCACTTCAGTGTGACATCACCGTACAGCTCAGCTCAATGACACTAACTCCGTCCAGGTCTGCAAGGAACCTGGGGGTAGTGATTGACAACCAGCTAAACTTTAGTGACTACCAGATCATGCAGATCTGCGCTGTACAACATCAACTTCAGGAAACACCTCTCCTTGTCTCACTCTACTGGCTCCCTGTAGCTGCCAGCATCAAGTTCAAGGCCTTTGATGCTTGCATTCAGAACAACCAACAAAACTGCACATACATACCTGGACTCACTACTACAAGCCTATGTTCCCCCCTGACCACTACACTCTGCTACTCTGGTGGTTCTGTCACATCGCAGCAGAAAATCACTTCCACACTTCAGCCGTTCTGCTGAGACATCTGAAGACACAGCTCTTCTGCACTCACCTGAACACCTGAAACACTATCACCTACAGAAATTTCTTATGTCTTAAACTTTGTTTTCCTTTAAAAAATTCAAATCTATGGTTTCATGCACTCATATTTCTACCAGCTAGCTTGTGCCTTGTCTGGCCAACTACTGAAACTTGGTCATTCAGCAAATATAATATTGTGAGTCCTTATATATGGCTTTTGCTTGTGTTGTATTCACTTGCCTCACTTCTGACTTTGGATAAAGGCGTCTGCCAAATGAATAAATAAAAATGTAAATGTAATGCTTACAAATCACTTACCATCAACCTGAAGTGTGAGTTGTTGTCTGCTAAACCACTTGTCAACACCAGAATATCTTACAGAGTAGTTCCCACTGTCCTCCTTGGTGACATTACGGATGGTCAGTTCACAGGTAGGCCTACTGGCCTTTTTTTGACCCAAGGGGCCAAAGTAGTCCACTCTGCCGACAAATTCACTGGCCACAGGTCTCTGAGAGTTATGTTCATACACGACTATACCCTGGTAATCCCCAGCAGTCGCATTCCAAAAGGAGTTTTTATACCAGATCAGGGATCCTTTGTCAGCTCCAAAGGGGTTAGGCTTATATGTGCAGGTGATTGTCACACAGGATCCCTCTTTAGCAGTCAGACTTCTCTCCACCAAATCAATCTCAAGCGGTGAAGCAGAGTCTTGCAGCAGAGACACAGGGTAGCAGTCAAAGACAAGACAATGCATTAGAGAAGTCAAACCTCAAAACAGTCAAGAGCTATTATCTGATCGGCAGTAAACACAATGCTGGACAACATTCTGCTCAACATTACATAAATAAATACATACATAAATACATTACATAAATAAATACATACATAAATACATTACATAAATAAATACATTATAGATACACAGCCTCATCAGTGTGCTCTCGGTTACAAATGTCAAATAAAATGCACTGCGTCCTTCAGAGTTTGCACTTCTTTCTGTTTTCACTGGCTTTTCGAATGTAACCATGGTAATAAATGCAATGTGTTGATGGCTCATTCCTGTAGGTAGCTACCTTTGATATTCAATGCTTCTGAAGCATCTGTAAGGTAACCTGACAGCCTTGAATCCCCAGGTTTCGTTAATTTCGGTTATTGGAATGCATGATTCATGTACATCATGTTCCTCTCCGATTTTTCATGCAGATGGGTAATAAAAATTGCCTGTTTCCACTTATTTGAGCAGAAGCAAAACCGTATTTTTTCAGTAAATCATCATTTATGTTGATGTATAAGGTGTGTGAATGCCTGTGGAATCGGCTGTGTGCATCTCTGCACACGCTGTGTGCTGCAGGAATGCACAGGTTCTTTTCGAAGGGAAGGTGATACACGCCTCACAGTGTGCTGTCCGTCAAACTGAGAACCACAGAAACTACAGCAGCTCTTCTGTGTCAGCTGGGCCTCTGTCTGCCAAGCATGACACAGGCAAGAGCAGCCACAAAAGGACCAAAGACTGTGATCATTCACATACATACCACCAATACCACCAAGAGGAGCCAAAACCAGCAGCAGGAGGACAAGCATGGTTCAGTCTTCTGAAGGATATCTGAAAAAGCACAGATTTATTGCAACTCCGTGTATGAAAGTGTATGTGCTGTGTGTGTGTGTGTGTGTGTGTGTGTGTGTGTGTGTGTGTGTGTGTGTGTGTGTGTGTGTGTGTGCGTGTGTGTGTGTGTGTGTGTGTGTGTGTGTGTGCGTGTGCGTGTGTGTGTGTATGAGTGTAGGAGCGTAGGTGTAGCACAGCTGTGAATGAGTCATTCTCAGCTCTGTGGTTTTATTTATTGAGTGTTACACCTCCCATACTCCCCATAGCATCATCTCCACTGATGCCAGTGTAAAACAGAGCAACACTGATGCCAGTGTACAACAGAGCAACACTGATGCCAGTGTAAAACTGTCACGGCTCAGGCAAGGACTCAAACGCGGACCACGCGAGCTTCAGGTTCCGAGCGCCTTTATTGAAGTGTGAGACAGAATAGTGAAAACGACAACAGGCAGGGTAGAGACCAGGCAGGCAGTCTGTGGGCAAATCCGGGGGCGATCGCAGGATCAGGCAGAGTCAGGAACCAGGCGAGCAGGCAATCAGGCAAACGGGGGCAAAACAGCAGGCAGAAAACCAGGTTGGGGCACAGGCAGGGTCGAAAAACGGGAAACTAGCAGGCAGAAGAATGGCGGGGACGAAACAGGCACGAAACTCTGTAACAAACTAGCAACAAGACAGGGACATGCAGAGTGTTATATAGGGCAGAGCTAACGAGATGATGGGAGGCAGGTGAGCAGGCTGGCAGGTGGAGGTGATCAGGCAATCAGGCAGGCGGGGACCGGGCGGAGATCGGGGCAGGGCTATAACGTGAGGAAAACAAAAACACATGGACAAGGATGGACGGGAAAAACACAAAAACAACAGCTAGGGGGCCAGAGTACTGACAAAAACAGAGCAACTCTGATGCCAGTGTAAAACAGAGCAACTCTGGTGCCAGTGTAAAACAGAGCAACACTGATGCCAATGTGAAACAGAGCAACTCTAGTGCCAGTGTGAAACAGAGAAGCCTTTTCCAGATGAAGGCCACTTTGACGATGTTGATGAATCCGTTCATCATGGGTGTACCTGCACTAACAGGGACACCCTCTGAAGAGTCCACTCCTGGGGACAGCAGAGAGACTGCAAGCTCAAACAGGCTGTGGTGATCAGGCCAAACACTGAGGGCCAGTGGACCAGCACAGATTGGCATGTCTTATAATACCAGAATGAGGAGGTTCCTGTTAGATGCCATCCCTGAGGCTAAGAGGGGAGAGACCTACAGCATTCAATTCCTCAAAGTCTTCTGAAGAAAAAACATAATACTGTACAATAATACAATAAGAATAGAATAGAATAGAATAATTCTTTATTGTCATTGTAACGTCTACAACGAGAATTTGAGTGCAAACCTCACAGTGCAAAGGACCAAAAATAAAGAAAAGCTAATAAATAAACTATACAAGTAATTTAAAAAGTAAGGCTATATAAAAGTAAAAAAGTAAATAACTATGGATTCCCAATATCACTACCCCTCAGCAAGGACTTTACAGTTGTATTCTGATCTCTATTTATCCCTATATCTCTATACTCTAGAGTAATGATCTTTTAAGGTGTTCTTTTTGAAGTATATTATTTTAAGCTGACCTTGCTGAATAATGTCCTGTCAGGCTGCTCCTTTTAGTAGTTACTTTAGCTTTTTAGCTTTCTGGTGAAGTTACTGAGCTGTTCTCATTTTGCACACGTCCTGAAAGATACGGCTCTTGTTGAGAATGTTAACATCATACCATGTTGATATATGCACAACAAAAAAAGAGAATAAGCATCTTTCATCTTAATACACTCTTGGTCTCAATAAATTTGACATAAATGCCTTCTCACTGAAAGCCATTTAAACATGTAAATGGAAATATGTGAGGTCTTTGGTTTACAGACATATTTACAGGCAATTTTCTCTTCAAACATCTTATCTAATATATTAATGCAAACATGTGCACATTTCCTGCCAAATAAACAGACTGTGGCAGGAAGCATGCAGTGATGCCAAAGGCGAAAGCTTTAGCATTATTACTGCAAAATTCCATAAAGCGCCAGTGATATAGAAGGCCCTTTTCAAGAGAACACCCCACTACAGGCCTTTGGAGTCCAGCGCAATAGGGCCAAAATGTGACTGTGCAGGCCTGACTGGGAGCTAAACCACAGGCGGAGAGGACAGAGGAAAGGAAAGGCACGGTGAGGCCGTGCACAGCATGACGTCAGACATGATGCGGCCCCATGGCACCCCCGAACACCGCGTCGCCCCGTCCTACCTGTCAGCGGGATGGATGAACAGGTGCCCAGTCTCTGCTCCCCTTCGGCGGCTGCTCCCTCAGTGGAGTGGAGCAGGTGTAGAGCGATCTCACAACTCTCTGAGGAGCAGGAGACACAAAAGGAGAAGTCTCCATTTGCATGATCAGCCATGCAGGAAAGGAGAAGAAAAGAGTGCTTATGCTGGTAATTTGGTGAAAATGACAGCAGGAAGTGTCATTATCTCTCTTTTTCAGCCAATACAGTGCGAGCACACAGATTCTCACTTCCTCCATTGGATACATTTGAAAAAAGCCATCTGTTGCTGTTACAGTAAAAACAGCTCTTCCTGGAAGGGGGCTTTGAAGAAAATGTCACCTTTGGTATGTGCATTAAGTTGGTCTGATCAAAGGTTTGACCAAAAATCCCGAATGAGACACACGAGGCAGCGCTGATGACAATGTGAACAATTTATTTTCTTTGGACAAAGCATTGTGTTTCCAGTCATTTGGAACCAAAGGCATTGCAATTACAATATTTTTTTTTATAATTTATTATTAAACATTTGGCATTAAATAAAATAAAGTGTGCTTTTAACTTTCTTATAAAAGCAAGTTAGCAGGGCAGCAAAAACACTACAAAGTATGCATTTTGAGATGCCTGGTTAAAAAAAAAATTATAATTTGATATGAAAATTTGAAAGGAAGCAATTGTAGAAATACAGCATGCCAACATTTTTGTTCTAGTCTATTCAGACCATCTCTCTCACAGTATCCAAACCCAACCGTCTGAGTGGCAGTGACATATACCATGATCAGAGCTTCATATGTCACAGTAACTTCATTGTAACATCACAGTAACACCACAGTAACATCACAGTAATGTCACATTAACATGACATTAATGCCATGGTCACTCTACATATTATAGGTGTGCTGCATTGTGTACTGGCAATGATATATTGATATATATGATATATGTCTGCTCTGTATCACATTAAGGTAAAAGGGTTGAAAGATGTTAGTGGAACATTCTGTCAGTAGAACAGTGTTATTGTGAGACATTGTATCATTGGGCTGGATAAAAACACTGGTGGAACACTAGTCTGGATGTCAAAATCATAAACATACTGTAAATGTATTCACATTCTGTAAGTCGCTCTGGATAAGAGCATCTGCTAAATGACAAAAATGTAATATGTGATGTTAAAAATGACTGGCGGAACAGTAGGCTGGTGGAAGATTCCGCTGGTGGAACGCCGGGCTGGTGGAATTCTCCATCCTCTGCACTCTCTCACTTTGACTCTCCGATGGCCGCCGTCACCACCTTCTCGGCGTCTGCGCTCATCTCGTCGATGGCGCCGTTGAGCGCCTGCAGCATGGTGGTGAAGGAGCGGCTGGCGGATTTGGCGTTCATGGGCAGGGCCATCTCCACCATGTGCGCGCCCCGGGACTTCTCCTTGTCGGCCTCGGCCAGCCGCCTCTTCACCTCGCCCTTGGTGACCTCCAGCGAGAGGGTGCAGCTGCGCAGCTCCTTCAGCTCGGCCGGCCCCGGCCCCCGCTGCCGCGCCAGCCTCTCCACCGACTCGTCATCCAGACTCAGCGAGTTGCGGGCCTTGCACAGGATACGCCCCGCCAGGCTGGTGCCCACCATGGAGGACACCAGGGGCACGGGGATGGCAGACACCCCCCCAGAGAGGGACGCTGCAGCCCACACCATCGCCTTGAAGGTGTCCTTCTTCCTGTTCACCACGGCAACAGTGAGGGGGGGCAGCGCGAGGAGTAGGGCGTTGGATTTGATCTCTGGGAGGTCTCTCTCCATCTCCTCCAGGAGAGCTGGGAAGTCCAGCTTCTCCAGGGTAGAGGGCCGCACCATGAAGACTTTTGGTATGGGCACACCCTCGGCCTTCAGCACCTCCAGGCTGGACTTCTTCCGGGCCTCAAGAGCCTTGTCCGAGTCCCCCTGTGACGCCAGCAGGGCAAAATACACCGTCTCCCTCTGGGCCGCTCGGGCCTCCTTCCAAACGGTGGCACTGTTGGGGTGCGGGCTCTGGGAGAAGGTCATGATGACGGCGTTGTAGCGCAGGAATTTAAAGCGTTCCATGTACTCCTCAGGGTCGAATGGCGATGTGCTGGGGACCCCTGGCAGGTCCCATAAGCGGAAATCGGTGTGTTTGGGGTTGGGGTACACTGCCGGCTCGTCTGGGGGGGTGGGGGAGGGGCACTGAGCCGCGCCCGGATCCTCAGGGCCCAGCCCGCGCAGGGCGTTGATGAAAGCGGCTTTCTCCGGCCCTCTCTCTCCCACCACGGCCAGGTTCACCCTGCTGATCAGCAGGTCCTCCACGGCGTCCTTCACCTCCGACAGCCTGTTCTTCTCCATCAGCTCCTTCAGAGTCTCCTGCAGCTTCAGGCTCCTCAACGCGTCAGCCATGCCTGCGTCAGAGAGCCGAGGGGCCACAATCAGCCAGGTGCAGCAGCCAATCACACTGAGGTTCAGCTGATTACTCAGCAGGTAGACAGGAGAGGGTTAGTAATGGTTTAAATGCATCGATACGTTGAAAGTAAGAGCATCTCATATTGGATCTCTATTCAAATTTTGAAAGTGAGGATGCATTTGCACACAGACTTACAAATACAGTTAAAAATTATTCATGTCTTTGAGAAGTTTATAAGTCTTAATCACTAAAATTGTCCTGTTGCTCTTTCCTTATCACAGACAGACAGTTACACACAGAGGAGCTGCCCTTTCCTGGAGATGGTATCGGGCAGACAGGCAGAATAACTGTGAAATGTGCAATATATTCTGCTTCTGATGCGAAACCTGCGGGCTGGCATGTGGGGGAGGGGCTGTAGAAATGACCACAGCTGATTATGTCCCCAAATAGCCCTGTGAGTCTGCATCTACCGCTCACGCTCAATACGTTTTACATCATTCTCAACATCCGAGACATCACTGCACACTGTCAGGTTGCTGATGTTTGTCAGAATATCTCTAATCTTGTAAAGATTACAGTCTAATCAACTCCATTTGACACACAGTACAGAATGCAGCCTGTATGTTACAGGTAAAAAATTCTTTTGGTTTGCTCTGTTTGGATTGGTTTTTAAATTTCATATTCTACCACCACTTACCCCTTGTCCTGGTCACCAGGTGCAGTGTGGGGGGGAGCTGGTCCCGGCAGCGGAGCAGGAGAAATCAGGAGACCAATCAAATGCTGTCGTTTCCCTGTAGCACAGCAGTGTGCTGACAGTGTATGTGTATATTTATCTGCTGTGTCTCCAGAACATGGGAGGCTAATCCAATTACCTCAGCCATAATCCCTAATCCCAACCCTCTCCCACACACACACACACACACGGGACAGAGTTTCTAGATTTATGCAGAAACACCAGTGTGGGATAACATACAGACAATATTTCATGTTTGTTTTATCTGTTGTTATTAGTTGTTTATCAGTTGCTTTTACCCTGTTAACATTTGCCAAGAGGCTCTCAGAGAATAGTGAGAATGTTTCATCATCTTTTTGTAAGGGTATTGTGTCACTCTCTGGAGAGAAACAATAGTGTGGTTTCATGTCAGAAGCACCGATACCCTTTTTCAGCAACATTTAATAAACAACAGATTAAGCTACAAAAACATTTGAGTTGATTTGCAGTTTTCATCAATTGCCTGAAACCATTTTTGAAACAATATTGCTTGTTTTGAGGACAGTTGTGGTGTTTTGCAGAAAAATACTAATGTGAATGCATTCCAAAAAAGCATTTATCACCTTCAAAAAATTACATTCTCTCTTCAAATTCTTATATCAGATCAAAAGCTTACATTTGCAGTCATTTAATCAGGATGATGAAGACTCAAAGTATAGTTAACAAAGGGTCTACTGGAAAATATCTTACTTCTGTATAGCCAGAAGTGTTCCAAAAGTTTTTCCCTGTCCAGCCAGAATATAGGATAGTGCCTTTTGTGCCAGACAGATGGTTGGCAGACTGATATCATCACAGGCCTCGGTATTGATATAATCACAGGCCTCAGTACTGATGTCATCACAGGCCTCGGTATTGATATAATCACAGGCCTCAGTACTGATATAATCACAGGCCTCAGTACTGATATCATCACAGGCCTCAGTACTGATATAATCACAGGCCTCAGTACTGATATCATCACAGGCCTCAGTACTGATATAATGACAGGCCTCAGTACTGATATCATCACAGGCCTCAGTATTGATATTATCGCAGGCCTCAGTACTGATATAATCACAGGCCTCAGTACTGATATTATCGCAGGCCTCAGTACTGATATCATCGCAGGCCTCAGTATTGATATCATCACAGGCCTCAGTACTGATATCATCATAGGCCTCAGCACTGATATTATCGCAGGCCTCAGTACTGATATCATCATAGGCCTCAGCACTGATATCATCACAGGCCTCAGTACTGATATCATCACAGGCCTCAGTATTGATATTATCGCAGGCCTCAGTACTGATATAATCACAGGCCTCAGTACTGATATCATCGCAGGCCTCAGTATTGATATCATCGCAGGCCTCAGTACTGATATCATCACAGGCCTCAGTACTGATATCATCACAGGCCTCAGTACTGATATAATCACAGGCCTCAGTACTGATATCATTGCAGGCCTCAGTACTGATATCATCACAGGCCGCCTCCATGGTCTGAAGGAGGGCAGCCTGCATAGGGGGATGACAGTTGTAAACTGTCTTGTGAAAAGTTCCTCAGCAGCCTGTTGGAAAGGAGAATATGGTGCTCATGAGAGCCGTTCAGAAAGCGCTCAGAGAACATCTGCTCCCACCGTAAGGGCCTGTTCTGGCGAAGTGACGTATCACACCGTTCAGCTCTGTGGCTGAACGCGTCCAGCTGTTACCCCCACCCTGAGCCGGGACGGCAGTGTTTGCCCGTTGTCAGGTAATGTTTCTCCTACTTCTTCACCAGTTTGAAGAATTTAATCCGGCTTTATCAACAAAAATATATTCATAGGCGGGGTCCTCCATAACTGTAGTGGATTATACAGAGCGTATTTTTTAATGCAAATTACATTACAGCACATATTTTACCCTTTTGTTGCCTATGTAGACGACTGCAACTGGTAGAGATCTAATCTAAGGGTTGCCAGTTTAATTCCCTGGAGGAGCCCCGCCTTATACCCTTGGGTAAGGTATGTAACCTGAGTTAAATACCCAGCTGTATAATCAGAAATGGAATGGAAATAAATTGGAAGTTATGTAAGTCCCCTGAATGAGAGTGTCTGCTAAGCAGGTGCAATGTAATACAATGCATAGGATTGGTGCTTTCCTTTTGTAGTTAATCAAGATTGTGCTGCTTGCTAATCTAAACAGAATTGTTTGAATGGTGTACAATGTGTTAGAGTACAGTAAAGCACACCAGAGAGTGCCCCCGCCCTTCTCTCTCTCTCTCTCTGTGTCACACACACTCACACACACACCCACACACACATGCACAGTCTTATATTTTAGGCTCAGTGGGTGCAGGATTGTTCATGTGAAAAGCTCTGTGAGTTTCAGGGTTATTTTTAACTCTCTGCTCCTGTCCTCATTCACACTCATAATTTATCATGATCCCACAGCAGGTTCTCAGTATGATCAGTGTTATGATTAGTATTATATTAGTATTAGTATTATGACGCTATATTTATGCAGGGCTGGACATGCCACTCTTCCCATCAGCACCCCCCCACATCAGCATGCAGATACAGGGGGGTGTGACCTATGACCTTTCCCACTGGAATCACCTGACTGGCGTGTGATAGCTTACCCACACGGACTTTAACTGCTCTGAATGCTTTGTAATCAATATGTGAGTCAGTCAGCTTCTCTTTCAAAGTTTACACCACATAACAAACATCTATCACTTATCTCTGTGTTCTTTTTCATTTTTTTTCCTTAAATCCATCTGTATATTGTAAATCCAACTGTTTATTGAAATACTGTTTTCTCAGATAAAAACTCCTCCTCTGAGAATGTGCATTGCTTGAATCTGGACGCTTCTCTTATGAGAAGTATCTAATCAGTAGGAAGCATGCAAAATGCAAGCACAGAAGTACAGACCCCCCATGCTCTTCACTTAAAATATTTTTGCTTCAATCTCTAATTTACATTGAAGCTATGTATTTCTGTAAGCTTCATGTAACATGCACATATACAGATGAATATATGAATACATTTGTGGTTTCTGATGTAGTGTTGTTGCACAGTATTGATACTGACCAGCATAATCGGTTTGCTCATTCAGAATACATGTCGCCCTCTAGTGGATGTGGCGTTTTTATGTCAGAAGAAAGAAGCAGTGAATTGGTGCTGTAATTTTTGCTATGATTTATTTGAATACATGTGTAAAACAGAAAGTCAAGCAAAAAAAACCCTTACACTGCTGTAAAGAAGCCACAACTTAAAGTCTGAATATTTCTCAAGTGTATGGCAATTTCTTTCCGTTGTATTCGGAATATTAAAACTATATGATCGGAAGCACAGTGGCATAGAGATGATTTTAATGTTCATTTGTCTATAGCAGTACAGCAGGAGGCATTAGCAAAAGTACATTTCTTCACAGCACCTGTAGCTCCTTCTGCAGCGGGGAGTCTGGGATTGCGTCTGTAAGAGTGAACTGTGTCCTCTTTGTCTGTCTGCACACACACACACACACACACACACAGGCTGTCTGATCAGTCTGGCTGTCTTCACACACAGCAATCAGGATCCCGTCTGTTTCACCAGTGTCTGCGTTTCCTGTGTCAGAGTCCAGCGAAAAGGCTGGGAGGTGAAGCAGCAGCAGGGGTGGGTTTACCTAGCATTTAAAATGCAGGTATGCAGGACTGAGCTTCTGTTTATTCTGACTGCAGCACCCTTTGTCCTTAATTTATTTTAAAACATACACACAGGTTTTTCTTTTCTCTTTGCATTTAGCGTACAGCAGTATGAATTCAAGCCACTGAAATGAGCAAAAAAAGCTGGCTGTGAAACAGAATAAAGACATGTACATGACTCAGCGGTATGGATAAAATGCCTTGCACTTTGCTCGAAAAGAGGTCTCAGTCTGCGCTTGCACAGGCATTTCCACAAGTCCTGCTTAATGACATCAGTCAAAGCCATGAAGAGCATGCATTGGCATTAAAATGTCTTAAGTCAGAGACCAGGTGAATTAGCATTAAACTGAAGAGAGCAGAGTTTTCTGTTGTAAAGGCGATTTCCGCTAATCTTCTGCCCACCTTTTTGTTTTGGTTCCCTTTTCATTTCCTTCAGAACAAAACCACATCTATGCCAAAGCAGATGATCACTCCTGCAAAACTCGACCTGATGAAACTAAAGCGCTGGTTCCCATGATGAAGCATCTCACCTCACTCTTTCCCATGAGATAGCTGACACCATGGGTTTTTACTGTGGTTGATTCTGCTAATGCGAAAGACGCATAACGAAGTGCTGATAATTACTTATGCAGCTCATGTTCTGGTCATGACAGAAAGCCTGGGTGGTCTGTCATCTCAAAGCCATTTTACATGATATAAAGAGAAGCACTGTGCTCAGAAGAGTGGAAACAGTGACTCTCTGCCGTACTTCCTCCTATTTTCTCACGCCTCTCTCTGCACTTCTTTAATCTCGGAACCAGGCGGTGTGTCACCTTCCTCTATCTTAGCCTCACTGTTCTGCACATCGACGTTTTCACCGCCCCCTTCCCCCGCCGCACCCCCCTCCCCCTCCGGGCCTTCCTCTCCACCACCATCCACCTTCTGCTCTCGTCTGATTTCGGCGTAGTCCGTCTCCGCGCTCTTCGCCTGCCCCTCCTCTTCCTCTCTCTTCTTCATCTGGGAGTAGTCGATGGTGGCATAGTCCACGTCCTTAGCCACGCCCGTCTCTGCGCCGTTCGTCAGTTCCGCCCCTGCCGCGGCCCCGTTCTCAGCTCCGGGCTGCTCGGACTGCAGCGGAGTCCGTTCGTCCGCTGGGACGCTCCCAACGCCCGAGCCCTGGAAGAATGACAGCCAGATGAGCAGCTTCCTCCCCCCCCCTCCGATCACCCTCACAGTGTCCTGTAGATCCGCACAGGACATTTCTTCCATGCCGCTGTGGGCATTCAGACCCACAGCACACAGTCCTACTTGAAAGTGAACGATTTCATAACTGCTTTCTCCTCCATTGACTCTAGATGCATCCTGTCCACAGTCTGTCAGAAGGTCCATTATGTTCGAAGCTTTTTAAACAGCCGTTTACCTGCTGATCCATGCTGGTCAGTAGCACCGCCTGACCTCCACCCGTCTCCTCATCTCCACCCCTGCGTCTCTGCCCCTTCCTGCTGAAGACAAACAGCCTGTCAGCACAGAGGCTTGGCCCTCCTGTGCACTGTGCACAGGCTCTCTCAGTCCAGTCCTGCCTTCATATCTGAAATAACAGCTGGGATCATTTTACCTCTGTACACATTAAAATGGTGGTTTCAGATGAATCAGTAGTACAAAGCCAGTATTTAGTCTGACTGAAGCAATGAAGTGATGGTTGATTTTCAGACTCATTTCATTGCGTCTCTGGAGCAATCATTGCAACATGATGCAATTGCAGTGGCCCAGCAGTGTACTGCAGGACAGTGCTGTCAAACCCAGGCCACACACACCCACAACATGACCGTCCCGCACAGAAACACACACACCCACAACATGACCGTCCCGCACAGAAACACACACACCCACAACATGACCGTCCCGCACAGAAACACACACACCCACAACATGACCATCCCGCACAGAAACACACACACCCACAACATGACCAGACCACACAGAAACACACCCACAACATGACCAGACTGCACAGAAACACACACACCTGCAACATGACCAGACCACACAGAAACACACAAACCTGCAACATGACCAGACCATGCAGAAAAACATACTGCAGATGATGGCACCAAAGACACATCCAGCAGCAAATGGAACCATGCTTTTTACAGTAAAGAGGTCCTGCAGTGGGTCTCCATCACATTTTTCAGATGTGTTCCCACCTGGAAAAGGGAAGCACAGGTGCATTTTTTCTTTCTGTTTCTCTCTCCTGCAGTCAGACACAGGTGGCCATGTGGGCACTTCTGCTTGCCCTGTGCTCAGACCCTCAGAGAGCTTCACTCTCACTCAGCCACAGAGGCTGCTGCCACAGAAACCGCTGCTGCAGTCTGTCACTCAGTGTCACATGACTGTGCAGCAGCCAAAGAAACGCCAACCAACAAAAAAAATTTATACAAAGAAAACACAACAGAATAGCTACTACTGGATCAGCACACAACCAGTGTTGGCTACTGGTGATGTGTTTCGACCTTGTAATAAAAACAAACAGCACAAAAGCTGTGTTACATCTTCAGTGCAAACTACAACCTCTCTGCAGACTGGCTGCCATTGTAAGCCATATATGTAAATCAACAGCATGTACGCTGAAGCAAAAAAATGAAATGCATAGGTAAGTAGGAGTTTGCAGTGTACTTACTTGTGGGATTTGCAATTGAAGTATGTGTCACACCCTGAGACACACTGGGATTTGCAGCTGAAGTATGTGTCACACCCTGAGACACAGTGGGGCCTGTAGATGCCACACTGATGCTCCCAGTGGTCACAGAGGTCACTGGGTTAGACAGGAGAGAGCTGGAATCCACAGACTGTTTTGCAGCAGTGGTGCTGGGGGCTGAGGAATCTGTCTCATTTTCTGTGTTTCCCCCTGTGGGATTTTTAGATGAGTGTGAGAATCCAGCCAAGAATGAGAGTCAATGTATACACACACACAAACAGATACACACACATACTCACAAACACACACACACTACATTACATTACAATACATTACATTATTGGCGTTTAGCAGACACTCTTACCCAGAGTGACCTACATCAGTTCGTTTTTTTAAAAATATTATCCATTTATACAGCTGGATATTTACTGAGGCAATTGTGGGTTAAATACCTTGCCCAGGGGTACAGCAGCAGTGCCCCAGCAGGGAATCAAATCAGAAACTTTACGGTTACAAGTCCTGCTCCTTAACCACTATGCTACACTGCCGGCCACACACACACACACACACACACACACACACACACACACACACACAAACAAATCCTCTGACCTCTGCTCAAAACCTCTCATCTACCTGATGAGCAGGCAGGTGTGTTACCAGGCAACGTGTAGCTCTCTGTGGAGTTTATGTCACTTTACCTGCCACACTGAAGATCAGCACTGCGCAGATAATGGCCAACATCCTGCTCCCACTGCGCAGTCAGACTCATACACACGGCACAGGGGAGAGCAATGATGTCACAGAAGA
Organism: Megalops atlanticus; assembly: GCA_019176425.1. Lineage (NCBI taxonomy): Eukaryota > Metazoa > Chordata > Actinopteri > Elopiformes > Megalopidae > Megalops > Megalops atlanticus. The sequence continues at coordinate 578,103 of CM032884.1, read as the reverse complement.
GGGCAGTGATGTCACAGAGAGGGCAGTGATCTCACAGGGAGGATGGTGATCTCACAGAGAGGGCAGTGATGTCACAGAGAGGGCAGTAATGTCACAGGGAAGGAGGGAAGGTGGCGATATCAGTCTCTTCAGTCTCCACTCTCTGAGTAAAACATGACAAAACACAGGGGACAGCTGAACAGGTAAAAAACTGTGAAGTACAGGTTAAACACAGTGACAGGTAAAACACATTAAAGAAAGGTTATTCTGTAAAGAGAACAGGCAAAGCACCATAATTTACTGTCCAAACCAAATTATTGCTTATTCTTGAAATATCTTGAGAAAGTTTCAGTTTGAGTAGATCTGAGCACCTTCTCACTTAGACCTCTGTTCCTGTTTGTTGAGGTTAAGAACATTTCAGACACCTGCAAAGCGTTTTTCACAAAATACTCCAACAACTGATGTAGTTTTCTCCTCCTTACCACTCTGTTCATTAATGACCACATCCACATCACAGCCCCACAAAGAGACAGCCAGGAGGACTCAGACAGACAGGAGGACTCAGACATACAGGAGGACTCAGACAGACAGGAGGACTCAGACATACAGGAGGACTCAGACATACAGGAGGACACTCAGACAGATACATATCAGAGTGCAAGTCCTTGCATTTCAGCCCTTTAGAGGAGAGAAAATTGAGCTCACCGTGCATCGCTGTGGAGTCTGTGCTGCTCTGAGCTCACCGTGCCTCTGGAGTCTGTGTTGCTCTGAGGTCTTCAGTCTCTGTTTCCTGCGTGTCACTCAGAGAAGCAGGAACTGACACTTGAGAGATACTTCCCCCTGATCACTCTGCCCTGTCTGCAGCTCAGCTTAACTTCTCTCTTTAATAATTAGCATGAAAACAGTCGCACAAATCACCCCATCTTACATCAAATACACATGCCAACATGTGCACACACATACACACATACACACGCACACTCACACACACAACACATACACACACACACGCACACACACACATGCACACACATGCGCACATCCATACAAACACTCACACACACACACGCAGACACACGCACACACACATGCACACACACATACATGCACACATCCACACACACACACACACACACACTCACACTCACACACACACACACACACACACACACACACACACACACACACACACACAGACACAAACATGCACACATCCACATACACACACACACACACACACACACACACACACACACACACACACACACACACACACACACAAAAACATGCACACATCCACACACAGACTCACAACAGCATGTGCACATGCACACCAGATATTTTCACTTGGGATAAAATGAATAAATGTAAATGGATTGTCATACATTGTAACTTCTCAAAAATGTAGCAAAACATATGATTTTTTGGTATATTGTGTGTCTGTTCCATAGTTTTGGTATAACCCTGCAGCACACAAACATACAGATTATCTTGCATACCTCCTGGTACGTTTTCACAGGGCAGTCTAAGTCACTGGTCCATAGCCTGGTGCCCTTGCAGGTGTCATGAGAGGAGACACAGATAAAAATAATAAAGAGACTGCAGAAAAGGCAAGTGAAACCTCGAGTGGTTTCTCCCCGTGTAGCACCGTGTGTTCTCCCTGATGAGCTGCGTGCAGACATGGCCAGAGATGGCCTTTGCTTTCTATTCCATCCTTCCTACCCCCCTGAACAGCAGGTTAGTCTCTCTGCCCCTCCAGGTCAATGCTGATTTTATCAACATTTGTGCTTCTATCATGTTTGGAAATCTGTGAGAAATGAACAAATTACCAAAAAAGCAGAACCAGCAAGCGACACTTAGTCTCTGTTTCCTGTCCGATACGATGAGAGCTTTCACCAACGTCATCCCTCCTGCCACACAATGCCATTTTTATCATTTTTTATTTGTTTGTTGGGTTTGGTTTTGACTGGTTTTACCAGAGTCATCTTATAGTTCTTAAATTCTTATAATTTCATGTTCAGTATTTATGTTTAAACAGACTGTGGATTTAGAACAAGCGTGAGACAATTTGTGGGAAAAAATTTTTTGGATTTTAACAAAAATGCATTAATTCTGGGGTGTTTTTTATATTTTGCAAAGAGAATTACATTTACATGGGGTTGCTTAGCAGACCCTTAAACCTGCAACATTTGCCTTACAAGCTTGGCTCTCTACCACTACAGCACACGGCAAGCCCATAGAAACATGATATAGGTGTGAGATGACCATGTGCTTCCCCTGCAGCTTTGACAAGGTTCAGCCCACACTGCGTGGCTGTGTGCACTTCCTGTTTCCCCCGTGAGAAAGAAACTCAGAAATATCCCATAATTTAATCTAGAGCTTTTCTCACTAATGACTCTTTCATTTACACCATCAGGTGACATGTAGCACCATGTCAATTTGCAATGCATGTAAAAGGGAAACAAATTAATATAGGTTCTGAATGTAAATCATATTTAACATTGTATATAACATCTGAATGTAAACTATATATGGACGTAATCACAGCAGTCTGGGTGAGATTTTATTGTTGTGATGATGATGATGATGATGATGACGACGATGACGACGACGACGATGATGATGGTGGTGATGATGATGAAGAGGAGGTGGTAGGGGTGAAGGCCCCCCATGTGTGGAGTGGAATGGAGTGGAGTGTGGAGCTGCTGGATGAGGAGCTGCCTGGTGGTCGTCGTGGAACTCTTCTACAACATTCCCAGAATCCTCCTCACCTGCTGCATCATCAGCGTGTATAAACGGAAAGCAGCAACTGGCTTATTTCATATATGCTGCATACGAGCTTTTCCACATTCAAGAGGCAAAACGATGGTGCCTTAATTGTGCAGTAATGGACTCCCTGTTTTAACAGATTCTGTGCTCTCTGTAGTAAATGAGTTCATTTATTGTCAGGGGTGGTCTCTATTGCTTCAAAATTCAGATATTAAATACAATAATAGAAATATTTAGAGTTATCCCCAGTGCCCTTTGTACTGCAAATGGGTTCTTTTAACAATGTAAATAATGATTAATTTCAGCACCAGTAAATATAAGGGAGACTTTCACATTTCTGCAGCTTATCACTTCTTTAAGTAAAAATTTCTGAGAAAAAGAAACCCTGACCTCACTGGAGACAAAATAATACCATCTACTGATGGCACTTTACCGAAGCGGCGGCAACATGATATATTTATGTATTTACCTGAAATATATTTTAGGAAATATAGTTTCATGTATAGCAAATGGGTTTTTGTAGATGACATTTCCATTGCCTTTTATGTGCATGATAAGTGTTTATCAGCATAGGCAATATTTTACCGGACCACAAAAACCCTGATTTTTAGAGAATGCTATCTATAGTTAATAATTTACATTTAAAAATGTCAATTAACACATTACATTTTTAAATTTACATTTAAAAATGTGAAAATGTAATAATGTCTGTTATGGCAAATTTTATGTATTTATATAGACATATAAATACATAGTATACCAGTATACAAGTCACAACACATGGTTTGTGCTGTGACTGGTATACTATGTGACTGGTTTGTGCTGTGACTGGTATACTGTGTGACTGGTTTACCATGCTGTGCTCCTATCCCTGGGTGGTGGCAGTGTAGCATAGGGCAGCAGTGTAGCATAGTGGTTAAGGAGCAGGACTCGTGACCGAAAGGTTGCCGGTTCAATCCCCGCTGGGGACGCTGCTGTACCCTTGGGCAAGGTACTTAACCCACAATTGCCTTAGTAAATATCCAGCTGTATAAATGGATTGCATTGTAAAGAACGGTAACCTTTGTAAGTTGCTTTGGATAAAAGTGTCTGCTAAATGAATAAATGTAAATGGTGCTCAGTCTTCTGTTTCCTGTTACCCTGCAGAAGAGCAGGTGCCATTCACTGCAAGCCACATGGCAAGACCTGCGTCAAACCCGAGACAGGGAACTGAGAAACAGTGATGCATGTAGATATTGCTGGCAGGGTTAGATTGCTCCTGTAGAGTGAAAGCTACAGCATACAGGAGGCATTTCCTTCTTCAGTTTCAATCACTCATTTTTCAGAGGTTTTCTTGTAGACGCTGCTGTATTGTTGTGCTTTAATGATGTACGACGCATTAATGAATTTGCTGGTATACCACGTACCAGGCGGACATTGTTGCACTCTCTCATACAAAGAAACACGGCTGATGTTGTTTGTGAATTGATGATCCCAAATGTCCGCCCATATATTGTTCTGCACCAATGAGCTCTGTGTAAGCCACTTACTGTACAGCTGGTCACGTTTGTTTGCTTATTGCACCAGGACAGCTGACCCTGGCGCACATACAGGGGCCTGGAGGGTCATATTTCAAATACGGGTTAAAAGCCCTGCAAGTCACATGATGAAGAGAAACTCGGTTATAACGGCTGCTTCACTGCACTGTGAACACACATCCATGCATGTACCTGTGTGCAGGTCTGGAGAGGAATAAGAACAGGGGACAGTGGATTTGGAAAAAAAGTGTTATTTTCCAATACATGAATACTTTCAGATTAATACATTAGGGGAATCATACACAGGGACAGCAGAGCACACACAGAGCACAAACATTTCAGTGCTGTTGCATCTCTGACTGACGATTCCATAGTGTTAAATTAAAAGCTTAGACAGCAATTGTCCTATTGTGTTCTTTATTTGTTTTGCTTCGAATCTTTGAATAGAATAAAGATAGTTTTTTCAGGAAAGAGTGTAAAATCAAATATAGTAAGCAAAACACATAGATCATACAGCCTTTAGGTAAAAGAGTGCTAATTTGCAAACAGTTTGTAGAATTCTGATCGTATTATTTGGTCAATGAAGAGCAAAACACTGTGTGTATAATAATTATAATCACCACACTGTCATGTACATACACCTCAGCTTCACAACACACCAAGGAAAAAATTAGAAGAGATGAAAAATGCTTCTCCGTGTTTTGTTTTCAAGTCTCTAAATAAAAAACACAGAGAGACATTCTATATATTTTTAAATAAGAGGATAAAATGTTACAAACCACATGAACTGTATACTCATATGTCTATGTTTGATGTATTGGCATTTCTGAAGTGTGAATACCGATACATCAAACAAAGAGTTTCACGCAGTGATTTTAGGGGAATTTGAATGGACATAATAATGACACTAATAGCATTGTGCAGGGTATTTACATGTACCTGTACTGGTATCTCTTTACCCAACTTATGTGCTGTCTATTAATGCTTTATGACCCCTTTATAATAGATACAGTTTTACACTGTTAATCAAATAGACAGCTGGACACTATGTTAGGAGAATTTGCCTAGGAATATATGTTTCTATGTACATAAGTATGGCTGAAATATTCTCATTGAAAATCATTTGTATAATCTACATCAATCTGGATCATTAAAGCATCAGCTGCAATCTTATTACATAATGTCCACAAGTGGAATACACTATAGCAGCATTAATAAGCATGTATTACATGTTTAATAACCATTTCAAAGCACATTTATAAGAAGCATTGTCAGGTAAAGTGATACCCATATGCTCCACACTTTTGGCTACGAGCTGGATTTGGGGTTTGTGTGCAGCCTGTTGTGTGTGAGTCAGCTGTTTTTAAATGGACATGGATGCTTCAGTTTGTTCTGCCTGTACTGAACACATTTAATGGTGTCACATTGAAATTCTTCCCCAGAAAAACAGAAAAACACCAGAGCATTGAGGGGAGGACAGAAGTGAAAACACACACTGCAGGAGGAGCTGTATTAAGGGGAACAGAGGGTCACGATCGTAAACCAACAATCATACCCCAACACCGTGTTTACCACAGCCAATCAGCACTCTGCAGTCCTGAACCTAAAGAACGCCCTCTACACCAGCTCCACAACCCACAGACATTTCCAAAGCAGGCATCTCGGTCAGATCACTTCCTGTATCTGCAGGGCCTGTTGCCCGGACTGCCCCGGGGCAGAACGCCGCGGGCAGCCTTTGAGAGCGGCCGATGGGGCGTCGTTCCCGCTGACGTGGGAGCACGTGTGGGGGAAGTGGCTGGAGTCAGAGCCGGGGGCGTTTCTCTCGGAGCAGGACTGGATGCAGGAGGAGGAGCAGCAGGTTAACACGCCCCGTTCCCTGACGTTCCAGCACTGACACAGGGGGAGGGACAGAGCCCATCTGCCAGCACACAAGCAAGGTAAGGGGCAGCGCCACTGAGGGCACTGCCAGCAGGTGGGAGGGGGTCAGCGCAGGCGGGGACACCGGCAGCCAGAGCTCTGGCACAGCCTGGCACAGCCTGGCACAGCAGTCCTGCAGGAGGGCTGAGGCCAAAGCAACTGCTGCAGGGAGAGGAGGAGGCGGACCCCAGAGTGAGACATCGAATCAAAGAGAGGACTGGGCGTGGCCAGATGTGGTGGGTGGGGCCAGATGTTAGGGAGGTGGTCATGTGATCGGGGGAGTGGCGGGATGTGAGGAGATGAGGGAGGGTGGCCGGATGCGTGTGGGCGTGGCCTGATTGGAAGGAGAGAGGCGAGAGTGTGCGGGGCTTCTGTGCGGCAGGAGGCTGGAGCGTCAGGGAAGCAGTGGAATTCATTTGGCCTTGATCTCGGTGTAATTGCTGCCGTCGTCCCCCTGCGCCGCCGCCCCGTCCCGCGCACGCACCCCCATGAACTCCAGGGCGGCGTAGTTGAGCTCCTGCCGCTCCAGCTCCGCCATGGAGCTCACTGGCTGGTACTCTCCGTCTTCCCCCTGCAGACAGGGCAGAAAGCAGGCTCTCAGCTCGGCGCAAAGGAGTGTTAAGGAGGAGAGCAAGGGAGCAGCCCAAAGGAACACACACTGCACCTCTGTACTGCAGTGCAGGAGAGAGCAGCAGGAAACAACTTTACATTAGAGGTCGACCAACATCGGTGTATAAGGGCCGATGACAATGATAAAAACTGGAGCCAGTTTCACAGGGGAGTACTTGCTATTACACAGATACCGAGGGCAGAGATCCTGAACAGCTAAACTGAAGCAACTTTAAGATCATATCAACAATTAGCTCGCTAGCTAGCAGATATTTAATGTCAAGGCCTGGATAATCGAACACAGATGATAAGCTAACAAATGTAACATTTTTAAAGTGATGGCTAACACTGCATGTTACAGCTTATTTGTAAAATGAAGCACAGCCTACTTCAGAGAGAGTGAAAGCAGCTATGTTAATCAGCTCCTAATGTTATGCGTGTGCATTAATCAGTGCTACAGCTTCCACTGCCACTTACACTGCGCATCTCACTTTGCCCTGCTGGGAGGAGCTGATGAATCAGGCTGATAGTTGCTAAGGAAAGTTATGGTTTGGTAAAAGCAGTGTGAAATGTCTTGCCTTCTCAGAGTTTTGCGTCTGCCTTTGGCTGAATTCACAAGCCTGGCAGTATTTAGTCTGGTAAAACTTTTCTCCTACTGAGTCACTTGACTGGCAGCTGCAGTTAGCCTGTACAAAGGGCCACGGTCTACATTACTGAGAGCAGCATCGTGCTGAATCATCTTACAGGCCCACGTCAGAGACACAGAACATGCTAATTCACCAATACTGGCAGCCAGCCAATATATCAGCCAATGCCTATTAACACAACTGTACAAGTACTGAAAACTCATTGATCGGACAAAGGGATCTGCCCATGTCAGAATATATATATATATATTACATATATACTCATATCTGGACCTTACCGTGGAGGTCTCCTCTAAGATGGAGTTAAACTTTGATCCCAACAGCTCGGTCTTTAGCTGTGTGGAATTAGAGGAAGACAGACACACAAAGGCACAGGAGTAGTGACGCAGAAGAAAACAGATTTCGAAGGCAATAGCAAGGAGGAGGCAGACTACTACGCTACAGAGGACAGGTTAGAGGAGCAGTACAGGGCGGGGTCGGGTGGGGGGACATCACAGAGCAGAGCCCATATACCTGCAGGAAAGGTGAGCAATGCACCTGCTGCAATGGGTGAGCAGTACTATCTCAACAAATATATCAGTCATGAGGTAACACTTGTCATGCATATTTTTAAAATCCCCCTGAATCATGCACTGTCATGGTATTCTCTTTACTCTAACGGTAATGGACATCTGATGATGGTGGTGCTTTTCACCAGTGACATTTCTCACCACTTTCTTCCTGAGATTCTGTTTGTCCTTCTTGACTGCACTGTAGAACAGAGAGGGATTCTCCAGCTTAGACACCAGGTCCTGCCCAGGGTTGCCATTCTCCCTGGGGGAGGCGGAGTCACATGATCAGCCTCTCTCTCCCTCCCCCTCTCTCTCCCTCTCTCTCTCTCCCTCTCTGTCTCTCTCTCCTTCCCCCTCCCTCTCCCTCTCTCTCTCTCTCTCTCTCTGTCTCTCTCTCCCTCCTTCTCTCTGTCTCTCTCTCTCTGTCTCTCTCTCTCTGTCTCCTTCACTCTGTCTCTCTCTCTCTCCCTCCTTCTCTCTGTCTCTCTCTCCCCCTCTCTCTCCCTCTGTCTCTGTCTCTCTCCCTCTTGCACCCCCAGTTGTCTCCTTGTATTCTAACGTCTACATCCAACGCCCTCCAACCCCCCAAGTGGATTGCAATTACACCCCAGTGTATTTTCTCATGGTGCGAGGCCTATCACTCCCCCTCCTTCTCTCTCTCTCACCCCCTCTTTCTCCCTCCCTCCCTCTCTCTCCCTCTCTCCCTCCCTCTCTCTCTCTGTCTCTCTGCCCCTCACGGCTGATCCATCCTACAGCACAGCCACCTATCCCTAAATATCATACATGTTTTTAACATGCACTACAACACAGGGTCTGTGAGTTACATGTCTTTTAGTAATAATTTCACTTCTTTATTTAAAAGTAGAGCCCTCAGTTTTTTGCAAATCTTGCATGTACTTCAGTGCAGACTTTTTTCAAGCCACTTATTAAACAATTATTTAATTGTAGCTCCCCAGTCATCTCATCTGTTGAATTAATTAACAAGTTCAAACGGCAGTCATGTTCAAATCCTGCACTGTAACGTGTTGAATTCAGTGCAGCTGTTTAGAACCCAATGCATGTGTGTTTGAAATGTTGGCTACGAGTTTCAGATACAAATGCAGACACATTAGTTATTTATTTTAATTTTAAATTAAAAATTTTTAAATTTTAAATTACAAGATTTATTCTGAACATCAACCAGCTACTTCAATATTAAGAGAATATTAAAAAGAAATGCTAATTTGGAAATGACATTGAAGTGGCAGACTTTGTGCTGTTGGTGCATCTGCTCCCTGCTGTGTCACGTTTAATTCATTGATTCTCAGGCTCTCTGACATGGAATCACACAGGGCTGCTGTAAGATCATAAAGTCCGCTGTGTCCCTGCAGTTTTTGTACCATGTCGGTCAGTGTTGCAGACTGTCCATAATAATGACAGACACTGTTGACTATGGTGAGCCTTCTCTGAAAATCATATTTCTTTTTGGTACATTAAAATGACAAATGAAATTAAATTTAGTCTGTCAAAATTTGCGAAATGAGAGGGAATTGTTGGAAAGGAAGGAGCTTTCAAATCATGAATGACAGTGGATACCACTGCACTCTTTCACTCAAAGATATTTTTAAGAAAGTTCCAGTTACCACTAAATTTATGATTAGTGAGGTGAGTGCCCACAGTGACACCTGGAGGATAATGATTGAAATACATAAAGTTCAATAAAAACTGAGGGCTCTATTTATTAGTATAAATAAAAAGCCAATGACAATTTATAGGCCATTTACAGGTATTATCATGGTGAATTAGACGGCAGTGTTACCTGGATGGACCTATAACTGTGATGATGATACAAATGCTTCTTTAGTGCCATCTGCCCATGGCTCACACCAGTTCTTCACTCCCTCTTTCCCTTTCTCTTTCACCCCACCTCTCTCTGTCTCTCTGTCTGTGTGTCTTTCTCTTTCACCCCCCCTCTCTGTCTCTCTGTCTGTGTGTCTTTCTCTTTCACCCCCTCTCTCTCTGTCTCTCTGTCTCTGTCTCTCTGTCTCTCTGTCTGTCTCTCTCTCTCTCTCTCTCTGTCCGTCTGTCTCTCTGTCTGTCTCTCTCTGTCCGTCTGTCTCTCTGTCCCTCTCTCTCTCTGTCTCTCTGTCTCTCTCTGTCCGTCTGTCTCTCTCTCTCTGTCTGTCTCTGTCTGTGAGCGGAGTGGATACTCACTTCTTGTTGCTGCGGCCCACGTATCTCACGGCAGCGATGATGAACGCAATGACAGCCACTCCTCCGATGGTTCCCACAATCACAGCCATCATGTACTTCTCTAATGAGGGAGACAAACAGCAAGGCAATGCTGAAGGCCTGGAGGCTGTTACTTATGCAGAAGTACCCAAAAGCAGAAGTACCCAAAAAGCACATTAATAAACAGACACCTTCATAAAGGAAGATAGAGCTGTAGAATCTGCTCATGGGGACATTAAGCTGATGAATGTCTGCTGTACAGCTCTCACTCACTTCTCCTGCTCAGGTATCCATGGCAACATAACCAGTGTCTGTTAGTCCATCTGAAGGGTTCCCAAACAGCGCTCCAGGATTTCAAACAATCACCTCTATAATCCCCACTCTCACTGGGTTCTCACACACAGCAATGCTGCACAGAGGACCCAGTTTACAACAATGTTTCTTACATCAGTGATGTGTAGGAAATGCGTGTTTTAAATAGCTTTGTTATTTTAAATAGTTTCAGTACTCACTTATTGTAATGATATTTGCCTTTTATGAGAGAATGCCCTCCACCTTTCTGGAGGGAACTGTGTCTGAATTTGTCATGTGCAAAGCTGTTCAGATCACATTTCAGTTATGTTAAGCAAAAAAAATTTGTTCATGTATATTTCGCTTATAGCATTTTTTTGGTCCTATTTAAGCTGTGTGACTAAATGTAGAGAAATCCAAGCAAATGTGGAAGTGCATTTTCAAGTGCAGTTGTTTAAATTTCAAGGTGTAAGAATACTGCATTCTGTCAGTGACTGCCGTCAGTGTGACATCATGCCTTTCAGCGGCCAGCGGGAGGCGGCCGGGACTCACTCTCCTGCTGCAGCTCCAGGCGCACGGTCTCGGAGCCGTACATGTTGCTGATGCTGCAGTGCACGTTGACGGCCGCGCCGTTGGCCGCCGCCTCGGCTTTGTCACGCAGCTTGATCATGCCGGTGGCGGTGTACCCGTCTGTGTGCGTGTAGTAGTTGAAGCGGCTCTCTGTGTCGTTGACGGTGATGTTGAGGTCAGGGAGGTGGAACTCGATGGTGGGTTCAGGGTTTCCCGATGCCACGCACACACACTGGACCCCCTCCCTCACCACTGTGCACTTCGACTCCTCCAGGAGCACAGGGGCGACTGTGGGGGGGAGGGGTTGCATTACTGAAATTGTCTCACTCGTGTATACACTATACACCAAGCCCAAGGCAATAGTACATATGCACATATTACCTAGTAAATATATTTACCATTCAGTAGGTATATCCTAAAGTTACAAAAATGTTTTCAAATTAATTTCATATTTCATACATACGTCATTGAAAATGACCCTCATTTTGTGTAGACCCTTATACTCCGAACCCCAAGAACAGAAGGTCAAACCCTCCCACAGTGCACATCTTGTTCTGCTCTTGCATAACTTTCAATGAGAATAAGCTTTCAATCTGTAAGAAAGAGGAAAGCACTGATCCAGGGACCTACAGACCAGCTTTAAGATCTAAGATCTGGGTCACAGTTACCCCTAGAAAAACCACAAGGCACAGTCAGCATGGTTTTCACAGAAGGAGACTGTGCCTAACAGACTACTGGACATCTCTGAGGACAAACCCAATCTGAGCATAAGATCTTACACGTCTGAATTTTCAAAAGGCTTCAGCAATAGAATGGAAAGAACAATGGTAAAAGAGCTTGCTCAGAGAAGTCACTTCATCAGAAATTCAGCATTTAACACAGGGGTGAAGCAAAACAGTTTGGAAGCCAATAAGTCATTCTAGAAGATAAAAATAGAATCCACCTGGCAAGGTGAACATTGTCGAATCAATCCAAGCTGCTTTGAAGCCTCAAAATCTGTGCTTGAGTGAGATCATTCCCACAACACACATATCCGTAAGCCTCACGCCACGATGGCACAGAGCGTTACTGTGGTAAACGGCGGTAAAGCGTGTGCGTGGCACTCACACTCCACGGTGAGGTTGAGCGAGCTGCTGGCCCGGCCGTGCTCGTTCTCCGCCAGGCAGCGGTACAGCCCGTCACCCTGCGGGGTCAAATCCTCCAGCTCCAGCACGGACACCTCCTCCGCCGTGATGGTGCCCACCAGCACCCCGTCCTTCAGCCACGTCAGCGTGGGAGGGGGGTTCCCCTGGGTGCTGCAGTGCAGCAACACCGAGGAACCTTCCAGAACCGTCAGAGAACCGTTTACCCACGGGTCCCGGGGCGGGTCTGCGGGTGGAGAGAGAGAGAGAGAGGGAGAGAGAGAGAGAGAGAGAGAGAGAGAGAGAGAGAGAGAGAGAGAGAGAGAGAGAGAGAGAGAGAGAGAGAGAGGAGAGTGAGAGGGAGAGAGAGAGAGAGAGAGAGAGGGGAGAGTGAGAGGGAGGGGGAGAGAGAGAAAGAGAGAGAGACCTGTGACCTCACTGAGTAACTGGCTTTCTCCTCATTCATTCTTTTCTATTGAGCATGCATATAAATTGAATGTCCATCCCATGCTTTTGATGAATGCAGCACTGTAGGCTGCTGCTTCCTGATTCCTGTCCTCCTGTGAGGCAGAGCAGCGTCAGTCTCAGACTTGAACCTCTAAAAAAACCTCGCTGTTGCTCTGCTGCACATGAGCCAGACATCAGCACGTGTTTGATATTTGCAGAAGACATTCGCTGTCTGTCCCCCTGCACTGTGAGTAACTCCAGTATGTGTGCTTTGGTAGCACTTCTTGTTTGTGCTGCCAGTGAAGCCGGGTGGAGCGGAGAGGAGGTCTGGGTGCAGCTCAGACCATTCCCTGACCGTGTGTGTGCAGCTCACACCGTTCCCTGACCGTGTGTGTGCAGCTCAGACCGTTCCCTGACCGTGTGTGTGCATTAGGGTGCAGAGGCCGGCCTGAGAGCCGGCGGGACACTCACATTTGACGGCGAGGTACATGGAGCTGTTCATGACTCCGTAACCATTGTCTCCCACGCAGGTGTACACCCCCTCCTGCTGTGCTCCCAGCCCCTCCAGGACGAGGGAGGCATTGGAGGAGGTGTCTGACACCAGCTCCTCGTCTCCGAACAGCCAGGAGATGCGCGGCAGAGGGTTGCTGTCGACCTCGCAGAACAGCGTGACTGAGCTGCCCTCCATGACCTCCTGAGACACGTTCACCCACACCGAGCGCGGGGGGTCTGCAGGGAGGAGGGGAGGGAGATACAGCAGCATCAGAGCAGTGTGAGAGATACAGCAGCATCAGAGCAGTGTGTGAGATACAGCAGCATCAGAGCAGTGTGAGAGATACAGCAGCATCAGAGCAGTGTGTGAGATACAGCAGCATCAGTGCAGTGTGTGAGATACATACAGCAGCATCAGAGCAGTGTGTCAGATACAGCAGCATCAGAGCAGTGTGTGAGAGAGATACAGCAGCATCAGAGCAGTGTGTGAGAGAGATACAGCAGCATCAGGGCAGTGTGTGAGAGAGATACAGCAGCATCAGGGCAGTGTGTGAGATACAGCAGCATCAGAGCAGTGTGTGAGATACAGCAGCATCAGGGCAGTGTGTGAGATACAGCAGCATCAGAGCAGTGTGTGAGATACATACAGCAGCATCAGAGCAGTGTGTGAGATACAGCAGCATCAGAGCAGTGTGTGAGATACAGCAGCATCAGAGCAGTGTGTGAGAGAGATACAGCAGCATCAGGGCAGGGTGAGAGAGATACAGCACCATCTGTTGAAGTCATACACCATAAAAGCCGCAAAATGAGACAAATTTGTCTGATTATTATAGAAACAGTTTGTTTGCTGGTTTTAGCAGAGATTAACCGTCAGCAATTTAGTTTTATGATTTATGATTTCCATGCATTTGTAGGCATGTGGGATTTATACACCTGCATCATAACCCTTAATTCCTTCATTTAAACAGGCTAATTTAATATATTCTGCTGTATACATCTAAACACACATGTTTAAGTCTGTTCTGTGTTTTGGAATTTGCCCACAACCGTGACCTCTGACCTGCATTGTTGTGCATCTGTAGATTATTGATTAAAAAATAAAAATATTCCAAGTTTCTGTGCTGCAAAGGTAAGCTAGAAACATATCAGTCTCCACTTTAATGTCTCTGACCAGACTGTCTGCATTGCAGAATGGCTCCTCCAATAACCACAAACTTAAACATGATCTATTTCAAACATATTTTGGTTTCTGTTAGAAACCACACGCACACACTACAGTGAAGGCAACAGTGTTCATTAACACAAACATCACTGACACACTGACGGAAACTCAGACAGCAATGTCCCCACTGAAAAACCCCCAGCAACACAGTTTTCCCTCCACACTAAACCCGGGAAAGTCACAATAGCTGGAATTGTACAGAATTCTGGGGAAAACTCCATGAATCAGTTAGTATGCATCATCATCCAGGATAACACTGTTAATCCACCAATGGTGGTGCTCCTGTTAGCTGCCAATGACAGATCTCCTCTTATCAACCAATGTCAGCTCTCCTTTCAAAAAAATATGCACAGAAGTGTGGGCCAGAAATGGCAATTGCTCTCACAGCTCCCCGTCAGATCACCATCCTCTGTAACACAAAATAGCCCACAGGTGCACCACAACAAACCCAGCTAGCCCTGCCTGTTAGCTACCTGGCTAAAAGCACTGCTAATGTTCATGAACAGCCCTGATCATATGAGCTCTGTCTTTCTTTACCTGAGTGATTCAGTGTTTAAATTCTATTGGGTGGTTATTATTTCACTGGCAGACCGTATCCATGTCTGTACATGCCACATGTGAGTTGTCATAGTAAGTTTAATTAGCTGGCTAGTTGTGCTATGAAAATTAATTGGCTGACAGTTGTGCTACTGAGCTTAATTGAATTAGCAAAGCTCCAGAACACTGCTTCAATGCAAAACTCCAACTCATTTCAGCTCAATCCAGTGTCTATTGCTCCAGCCGATATAATTATAACCACAGGGATATAACAATAATCGTACTTTTCCATCAATACAATTTGCAGGCAAGTTCTACATTTTAGCAACAGCAGACAGAGCCCATGGTAAATCTGGTTGTGTGGGTTGTAAAAAACCATAATAATGCCAAATGATTTTTTTGGTGTCTAAATATAAACACCAGGATCAAAGCCAGCTAATAAGAACACCAGGATGATTCCAGCTGCTCTGGGTTTGAAACCTGTCCCAGAATCACCTGAGTTGCTGCGTGTTACTGGGAGGAAAACCTTCTAAGCTCCACAGTACCCCATATCCTTTGATCCCATATGCATTCCTTCTGACAGTAAAATGAAATTACCTCTCTGGCCTTTCTGATTAAAACAGCGGTGCATCGGTACTGCAGGGTATAACCGTAATGCTGTCAGACAGGCTTAGTGAGCCAGCAGACTGTTTACGCCTTCACTTTGCCTGTTCATGTTAATGAGTCAGTAGAATGACTGGTCCGCAGAAAACTGAGCTTTTGTAATATATGCCCATTAGCCCATTAACCAGACTCTGGGAAACTGTGAAGATCATATGTGGCTATTAACATAAGCTTTATATAGTCTTGTACACGTAAGCTATGCTATACTTGTATAATATATACTTGTGCAGGCTGAGGTCTGCAGTCTGGGTTCGATCCAGACCATGCCAGTTAATGACCCAGAGCCCACACCAGCAGAACAGACTGGGTTCATTCCACCGTGGATATAGCTGGGGATGTCAGCTGAGGCTTGACGTCTCTCAGACACCCTGAGATTTGTCTGGAGCCTGTGAGTTTCTTGGATGATGTCAGCAGAGTGTATCCCATCCTGCAATGGGAGCCGAACCTTCTGCAATGCACTATACCACTTGTAGTGCAAAAGAGAGCAGTAGTCTGCATGCGAGTGTATCAGAGGACTGCATTTGTGTTGTTTCAGCTCTCCTGTGTGACTGCAGAGGTTTCTGTGGTAAGATGAGTTTAGTGCTGTTTATAACTGGCAGTTCCAAAATAGGGCTGCACAAAGGGGAAACAACATCTTAATACAGGAAAAAACTACAGTGACAGAGGAACAGCGACTGCACTGAGTGAAACAGAAAAGCTTAAAACAGAAGTTTAAGACAGGAGAGAATGAAATAGGAGCGTAAAAGAGTAGAGTGTAAAACAGGAGAGTAAAAGAGCGGAGTGTGAAATGGGGGACAGAGTGAAGTGGGAGAGAGAGTGAGACGGGGGAGAGTGAAGTGGGAGAGAGTGAAGAGGGAGAGAGTGAGACGGGGTGAGAGTGAAGAGGGAGAGAGTGAAGTGGGAGAGAGAGTGAAGTGGGAGAGAGAGTGAGACGGGGAGAGTGAAGTGGGAGAGAGTGAAGAGGGAGAGAGTGAGACGGGGGTGAGAGTGAAGAGGGAGAGAGTGAAGTGGGAGAGAGAGTGAAGTGGGAGAGAGAGTGAAGTGGGAGAGAGTGAAGAGGGAGAGAGTGAAGAGGGAGAGAGTGAAGTGGGAGAGAGAGTGAAGTGGGAGAGAGTGAAGTGGGAGAGAGTGAGACGGGGGTGAGAGTGAGACGGGGGGAGAGAGTGAAGTGGGAGAGAGTGAGATGGGGGAGAGAGTGAGACGGGGAGAGAGTGAAGAGGGAGAGTGGCGCGTGTTTGTGCCGGGACTGGGGTGGCAGCGGGACTCACACTTGACGTCCAGGGTGATCATCCTCTCATAGGCGAAGGAGGTGTTGGGGTAGTGCACCCGGCAGCCCAGCAGCATACCGTTGTCCAGGGGTCTGGGCGTGAAGCTCAGGGTGCTGGACATGACCGCTGTGTTGCTCTCCTCCACGTACTCCGAGCTGAATTGCGGGTCCGGCAGGTACTCTGCGTACATCCAGGTGATCTCCGGACTCATGTCCGGGCAGTTATCCGGAGCGTAACAGGTCAGATCCAGATTCTCATTGCTCAGAATCTCCTCAGGAACGTCGATGTTGGGCTGGTCTGAGACAGAGAGGGTGAGAGGGAGGGATTACTTCAGGGACTGGGAGTAGGAATACTTTCAAATTCAACTGTTGGCTCATTCAACTGTTTTGCAACACAAGATAGCGTATGTCATCAAATAAAGCATTTTTAAAATTCAATTTGAATTGAGAGAGGGAGAAAGGGAGTGATAGAGAGAAAGAGATGGCAAAAGGGAGAGCGATAAAGAGGGAAAGGGAGAAGAGAAGGATGGAGGGATTTGAGGAGTGGATGTAGGACCAGAGACATGGTACTATGAATGATTTACATCAGCTTTATAGTTCCCTACTCATTGAGCAGAAATCACTTTCAGTGTCTAACACAGACTCACATATGCCGGCTGAGGAAGCACCAACAGCAAAATCAGGACTTCCCACAAAGCCGTTAAACACCCAGTGAGTGAATACCGTCACTGAGCCACAGGGCCCCAGGCCTGAGGCCGGCTTTAAGCGGGAGGGAGGATGGGACAGGGGTCTTACCCAGCACTTTGAGCTCAGTGAAGTCTGGGTAGGTGAAGATGTTGGCGCCCCCTAGGTCCGCGCGGAAGTAGTACCTCCCGGAGTGCTCGGTGCCGATGTTGCCGATGCGCAGGGTGCAGTTTCGCTGGGAAAGATCCCCCAGCAGCTTGGTGCGGCCCTTGTAGCTCTCGTGCACGATGTCCGTGCGGGACTTATACACCACCGGAGGGAAGAACTGGGGGTACGGCTGGCCGAAGTACCAGATCCCGTGGACACCGCGATAGGGCCGGATCCCCGAGGGGTACATGAAGGTGCAGGGGATGACCACGCAGGAGTTGGTCATGGCAGAGATGTCCCGCGGCATCCACACATTCCACTGAGAGCTGACATCTGAGGGAGGGAGGGAAGCAGGGGGAGCGTGGGCACAGACCCCAAATTCCAGCACCATATCCACCCTGCAGACACTCACACAGACAGGGTCATATCCACCCTGCGGACACTCAGACAGACAGGGTCATATCCACTCTGATCTGTGGGCACTCAGACAGACAGACAGGGTTGTATCCACTCTGATCTGTGGGCACTCAGACAGACAGACAAGGTTGTATTCACTCTGATCTGTGGACACTCAGAGAGACAGACAGGGTCATATCCACTCTGATCTGTGGACATTCAGAGAGGTGGACTGGGTTATAGCCACTCTGATCTGTGGAAACTCCCTGTCCTTTAGTGGGTGTGAGATGAGGAAGAGGAGGAAACATGTAGGGAAACTGTCCCTCAGGGAGCCCCAGAAACAGGCAGGGAGGGTCAGCAGTGTCCAGTTTCACTGTGTTTCACTGTGAGTGGCATGTGAGTGGTGCAGTCAGATCTCTGACAGGAACCCGCAGCAAGGTACTCCACCTCAACGACTCCCACTAAAAACTCCACTGTTTGCTTCACGGACAAGGAGATTCGGCAGTATTCAGATTTAAAAGTATTCCAACAGCGCCACCTGCTGACCCAGTGGATAAGTGCATCGTGGCCTGAGTTTCTGAGATGTTATCACACTCAGGGGGAGTGTACACAGGAGAAGTACAGAGGAACAGCAACTGGCTGTTTTTACCTTTAATAACCATCAGAAAGGGCAACAGCAGCTCAACGGACCACATATCTTCTGTGTATTACCTGTGAAACACACACACACAAACACTGTCAGCTTGGGCTAAGCTCAATATACAATAGCAATAAAAATTAGAAATAATAAGGATAATGATAAAAAGTAGAATGATATATAAAAGGCTTATAACGTGGTAATGACGGTAGTAAAAAGCACCTATAGCTGTAGGAGTAATTGGCAGTGGCGTCAGCTCTTGTCCTCCCCCAGTTAGTGTCCTCTGTGTTGCAGTTCCTCTTTCAAACACCAGGGGGTGCCCTCTTGGAAGCAATCAGCCTGGCTGCCCTCTCTGCAACAAACAAGTGACATCAGCGGCAGGTGATGACATCAGCCTTCGCGGTGACAGCAGTCCAGCGCTGGCACAGAGCGGCAGCAGCACGAGGAGCCTGTTTCCATAATCACTCCGCATAACAGTCGTCATCTTCCAGCGCGTTCTCTCAGAGACACGACCCGAGGCACTTCCCCACCATCAGCCTCCTTCCCTGAGCTGAAACAGCCGGAGCCGAGCTGAGAGGGGCGGGGCTGAGGGCGGAGCTGAGGGGCGGAGCGGAGAGCCTCGGCAGGCGCAGATGGTGCGGATAACGATGGATTTGGTTATGAAAGCCCTGGTGATCAATGCATCTCAAACTCGCCAGGCTTTCTCTACACTCACAATCTTTGTATGTTTGCACAGAATAGGATAAGTTCTGTTTACATGTTCATAACGTGCCATCTGGGCTGAAGCGTTTACACACACACACACACACACACACTCACACACACACACACACACACACACACACACACACACCTACACACACACAAACACACACACACACACACACACACCTACACAGGCAATGACCAATCTCCTCAGGAGGAACACAGATACACACCCCAATCTCCTCAGGAGGAGCACAGATACACAGCCTGACCTCCTCAGGAGAAGGAGAAACACAGATACACACCCCAATCTCCTCAGGAGGAGCACAGATACACAGCCTGACCTCCTCAGGAGAAGGAGGAACACAGATACACACCCCAATCTCCTCAGGAGGAGCACAGATACACAGCCTGACCTCCTCAGGAGAAGGAGGGACACAGATACACACCCCAATCTCCTCAGGAGGAGCACAGATACACAGCCTGACCTCCTCAGGAAGCCCCACACTGCATGCATATTAGTTTGATCACTAAATCAGCCACTGTACGACGCAGAACCAAGGAGCCATTGTGTTACCGGGAGAATCAGCAGAGCACCAGCAATCAGTACAAACAGTAAAAAGAAGGACTGTTCTAACAGTGAGGCACTTATCTGTAACTCTCACAAACACGCACACATGCCACACACACACACACACACACACACACACACAAAACACCAACAGACAAGATAGTGACCCGCAGTGACTTGCCTCCTGCCGGTTGGAGCGCAGGGTGAGAGGTTTCCTGCAGAGAGAGGCTCCTGGATGGACTCTAGGACAGACACTGCAGGAAGAGGCAGGGATGGCAGCACAGAGAACAGCTGGCTGCAGGGTTGTGGACAGTTTGCAGTGGGTAGTGTTGAATATGCATACAGACATTTCTCTCCCTGTGTGAGTCCCACACCACACATTCCTCTGCCTGTCCCCCCCGACATCTCTGTCCCAGTCCCTCAGCCATCATAACACTCCTAACACTCTGTCTCTCAACGCTCGTAACACCTGGTCTTGTAACACTCTGTCTCTCAACGCTCGTAACACCTGGTCTTGTAACACTCTGTCTCTTAACACTCCTAACACCTTGTCTTGTAACACTCTGTCTCTCAACACTCATAACACCTGGTATTGTAACACTGTCTCTGAACACTCATAACACCTGGTCTTGTAACTCTGTCTCTCAACGCTC
>CM032884.1:442500-552500 GCA_019176425.1 Megalops atlanticus | reverse complement strand
CTGTTTCACCCTGTGTTTCCCTCTGTCTGTTTCACCCTGTTTCCCTCTGTCTGTTTCACCCTGTTTCCCTCTGTCTGTTTCACTCTGTGTTTCCCTCTCTCTGTTTTACCGTTTCACTCTCTCCGTTTTACCGTTTCACTCTCTCTGTTTGACTCTGTTTCCCTCTGTCTGTTTCACCCTGTTTCACTCTGTCTGTTTCACCCTGTTTCACTCTCTCGGTTTCACCCTGTTTCCCTCTGTCTGTTTCACCCTGTTTCCCTCTGTCTGTTCCACTCTGTGTTTCCCTCTGTCTGTTCCACTCTCTGTGTTTCCCTCTCTCTGTTTTACCGTTTCACTCTCTCTGTTTCACTCTGTTTCCCTCTGTCTGTTTCACTCTCTCTGTGTTTCTGTTTCTCACTCTCTGTGTTTCACTCTCGCTGATTTCACTCTCTGTTTCTCTCTGTCTGTTTCACTGTTCTACTCCCTCTGTTCCACTCTAGGTGTTTCATTCTGCTTCGCATGCTCAGTGTCTTTCCCATCCCTCTGTGTCAGTTGGATATTTGCTGGAGCGGTTTGGGTCTCTCAGCTGGGAGGCACACCTGCCTACAACGCCTCAGAGAAAAGGACCAAAGGCTCGCCTGTTGGGTCTGAAATCTGGCCATTCTGATCGTTGCATATTTTGTGTTATATCCTAAACTCAGAGATGAAAGTATAGGATCGGGAATGTTCAAACAGAAACTGTGTCCTGTATCCTATATAATGTATCCTGGCTAATTTAGCCAAATATACTCCTATTGCCTTTGAGCTCCGACCTGCAGACTGCAGGAGGATGGAGGAGCAGCTGATCTGTAGACTGGTTACCATTTGCCATACATGACATACGTTACATACATGTTAACAAGACAAAACAATGCAGAATATTTCAGACACACTCACACACACATACACACACTCACACACGCACACACACACACACACGCACACACACACACACACACACACACACACACACACACACACACACACACACACACACACACACACACACACACACACACACTCACACACACACAGCCTCAGCCTGTGCTGTGCTGCATGTGCTTCAGTATGGCCTCAGTGCTGCCACCAGCCCGGGTGTGTTCACTCCGCTGTGCTCCTGTCCCGCTCTGAGGCCTCCCTCACAACCATCTCAGCAAAGGATTAAAAAGCAGTGAAGGAGGTACAAATTTCCCCAAACTTCCAGGCCAGAAATGCACACCAATCCTCAACATGAAACTCACGATTCACAACAACCACAGATGTGATACACAAGCAATGAAAAAGCATTGAATCGTTCGGAATAAAAACGTGTCCGTGACTTACCCAGTGCATAGGTACTGAGGCCTTCCCTCTCCGGGCTGTGTATCAGTGTAACGGTCTGTCCCGCACACACGCACGCGCACACACTCCGCTCAGCTGTAGCCTTGCGAGGATGCAGCTCTCTGGCCTCCCTTTGTACCGAACCCTGTTAGGGAGTGACCCCCCCCCATATGGATATCAGTCCCTCAGTGTACCAGTATTGTCCCGTCTCCAGCCTCAGCCATTCATAAACTCCCTCTGCCCACAAAGGCCTGCACTGTCCCCCCCCCCCCCCGCAGACACAGCCCCGGCCTCCCACTGCAAAGCTCCCCATCCAGCAGAGAGATATGCGTTTATTTTCCGGACGGGAGCGAGCGGATTTATTTATGTTGCTTTGATGGAGTGCGCACCTCCCCGTGCCTCAGATCTCCTCTGGGGGGGCAGGCCACGATAGGGGCAGGGCTACGAGGAAGATGAAATTTCTCCCATTTCTGAGGATGTTTCAGATCTTCTGTCTCATCATTCCAGATCATGGGCATTAGAATACATGGAGTGGGTGAAAAAGCTAAGGATGATCTAGGTCTCGACATTATGATGGACACACTGCCATTCTTGGGCCTTCTCAGAGGACACAAGAGACACTATGGACACTCAACATGCGTCAGAATCCATGTGTGAGGCTACAGATCCAGCTGAACTGTGACAGCACCTGTGCATATACGGTCAGGTAACTTTGCCAAACCTGTACAGCGCTCTCCTCCTGTTACTGAATACATCATGCCACAACATCCAACAGTCAGCAAGCGCTCCAAACCCCAGGAAACAGGCAGAAATCTGGGTGTGAGGTTCAGTGGTGCCATGTTATCATAGGAGTGTCCTACACTGAGAGGAAGACAGGCCTCATGCAGGAGTTATTGGATCTGCTGTATGAGATATGAGCAGAGCTGCAGAGATGAGAAGGTGCCAGGCATTTGGGTCCTATATGAAACCTGTCAGCGGCTCGTGCCATCCTGGGGCATGTGCCAGGCCAGGGCAGAGGCAAGCAGGGGTGCCCACTCACTCAAACAAACACAAACACCCCCACGCTAGAGCGTCCACCCCAGTGCCAACCTCAGCGCCAACCCCAGTGCCAACCACAGCGCCAACCACAGCACCAACCACAGGACCAACCACAGTGCCAACCACAGTGCCAATCCCAGTGCCAACCACAGCACCAACCACAGTGCCAACCTCAGCACCAACCCCAGTGCCAACCACAGCACCAATCCCAGTGCCAACCACAGTGCCAACCACAGCGCCAATCCCAGTGCCAACCACAGGACCAACCACAGCACCAACCACAGGACCAACCACAGTGCCAACCACAGCGCCAACCACAGTGCCAACCACAGTGCCAACCACAGCGCCAATCCCAGTGCCAACCTCAGTGCCAACCACAGCACCAACCACAGTGCCAACCTCAGCACCAATCCCAGTGCCAACCTCAGTGCCAACCACAGCGCCAACCACAGCACCAACCACAGTGCCAACCACAGCACCAATCCCAGTGCCAACCACAGTGCCAACCACAGCGCCAATCCCAGTGCCAACCTCAGTGCCAACCACAGTGCCAACCACAGTGCCAACCCCAGTGCCAACCACAGGACCAACCACAGTGCCAACCCCAGTGCCAACATCAGGACTCAAACACATCTCACACTACAGTGCCATCCCAAGTGCCTCTGCAAACAGGAAGAAAGCCATCAAAGAAAAAATAATAATCAAAAAAAGATGTTTTTCCTCCCTCTCCTCTGACATCTGAAGGCCTGAGGGGGGGCTGATGACCCTACGTGTGAACAATGGGCCGGCCTGCAGGCCGCGCCCCTTCCCCCCACCACACACAGGCACCATTGTTCCCTGCACTGCTGGGGAGAGACGCAGGACTGTCCCAGCCCGGCACGGCCCGGCACGGCCCAGCACAGGGAAGTTGATGCACACAGATAATTGTCTTTTAATCACAACAATCCTCCCTCTTTCACGCTCTCCTTTCTCTCGCTTTCTCTGTCGCGGGGAAATTCGCTCTGGGATTAGCTAATTCCTCGCTATTGTGTGCTCGTGGAGACGGGGGAATGAATCAGGTTTTTGGCCTGCTCTGTTCCCCACCCCCAGGGCCGTGAGAGAGTGGAGGCCTGTGTGCTGTGTATGATGTAAGTGTGTTGTGCTGTGCAGTGTGTGTGCATTCCCCGGAGCCCCTCGGGGACAGGCGAGAGCACGGGGACAGGCGAGAGCGCAGAGAGAGCTCCCTTTGTTGTCAGGTGGTGGGTGGATGGGAATGATGGACAGACTGGGAGACGCAGCTGCAGGGAGACGATTGCTGGAGGGATGGGCAGGTGTGCACACTAACAGACGGGTGGACGAGTGGATAGACCAACAGCCTCATTCACACAGAGCATTCTGGAAGCATCTGCTGACTCCTGTCCTTACTGGCATGCTGGTGACGTTTGGACAATAGCGAAACCCAGTAAGCTGCCTAGTGCTGGACCTCCACACGTAACATGAGTAAATACCCTGTGTGTTTCCATCATAGAGACTCTATACACAAGCACCACCATTCACATCTGTGTGAATGTTGCATGATTATTAGACGGTGTCCCTCTTCCCACAGTCGTGGTGTGTTGCTGAGGCTGTTGTCTCCTGTATTTGTGTATCTGTGTTCTAAAAACATGTTTACTGTGTAAATACAGACCAGTCAGGGCCAGATTGCAGGGGTCACTGAAGCGGTCATACACCTTGGTCACTCCGAGCACTGACCTTCTCAGGGGGGCATTCAGGACTTCATCCATTATACTACACTACAACATGATATAATACCTTACGTTACATTACATTACACTACAATACACCACATTTCATTACACTACACTACAATATGATATAATACCTTACTTTATATTAAATTATACTACATTACATTACACCACAATACACTACATGACATTACACTATGTTACATTATATTACACTTAAATACACTACATTGCATTATTAATTTGTTTATCAGGTTCCCTCACCCAGAGCTGACTTATAAATAATCCATTCATACAGATGAAGTGATTCAGGTTAACAGTGTTGTTGAAGGATACAACAGCAGTGCAGTACTGCACTTAAAATGCACCAGCATCCCACTCCTTACCACTACACCACACTGCTGCTCCTTACCACTACACCACACTGCTGCTCCTTACCGCTACACCACACTGCTGCTCCTTACCGCTACACCACACTGCTGCCCTGCTCCTTACCGCTACACCACACTGCTGCCCTGCTCCTTACCGCTACACCGCACTGCTGCTCCTTACCACTATACCACACTGCTGCTCCTTACCGCTACACCACACTGCTGCCCTGCTCCTTACTGCTACACCACACTGCTGCTCCTTACCGCTACACCACACTGCTGCCCTGCTCCTTACCGCTACACCACACTGCTGCCCTGCTCCTTACTGCTACACCACACTGCTGCTCCTTACCGCTACACCACGCTGCTGCTCCTTACCGCTACACCAAGCTGCTGCTCCTTACCGCTACACCACACTGCTGCCCTGCTCCTTACCGCTACACCACACTGCTGCCCTGCTCCTTACCGCTACACCACACTGCTGCTCCTTACCGCTACACCACACTACTGCTCTTTACCGCTACACCACACTGCTGCCCTGCTCCTTACTGCTACACCACACTGCTGCTCCTTACCGCTACACCACACTGCTGCTCCTTACCGCTACACCACACTGCTGCCCTGCTCCTTACCGCTACACCACGCTGCTGCTCCTTACCGCTACACCACACTGCTGCCCTGCTCCTTACCGCTACACCACACTGCTGCCCTGCTCCTTACCGCTACACCACGCTGCTGCTCCTTACCGCTACACCACACTGCTGCCCTGCTCCTTACCGCTACACCACACTGCTGCCCTGCTCCTTACCGCTACACCGCACTGCTGCTCCTTACCAAGGTAGAGAGCCCACGGTGCAGTGGGCCTTCTCTGGCCTTCTGATGTCATGACCATGGTGAAGATGCATACAGATGTACACCACATATTCACAGAAGGCTGCTTTACCTGCACCAGTCTAGAGTGAACCCCCTTTAAGAGTCTGCAACAACAGCAAGGACAACATTCATTTCATTTTGCACATTTTACAACCATGTTTGTCACAGAGTTCTGTACAGTGGTTTCCAGAGGAAATGAAAAAAAAAAAAAAACAGAAAAAGCCCATGGGCAAAACTGAAAATGATTCTAGCTGCACTGAAACCACTCTCCAGATAAAGACTGCATTTCTGAGAGGTCCTTTCAAACTGACCCGCAGGGATGTTACCCATTTGCTCACGTTCTTTGACACCTGACTGGGTATCATAAGCATGGATCTTTGACTTCCATTCGCGGTCAGTGCTGCACAAGTCTGAGAGCTCGTTCACCCTTTCATTGGGTGACCATACGATCCAAGTACCACATCTGGCTGGACGCAGAACAGACAGATCCACTGAAACGAGGTAAAACAGTCTCTCTGTCTCCTGCCGAACGTCTGAGAGATCTGCATGCTGGATCAGCTCACAGAGGGATTACCAAACCACAGCTGACAGCTGCTAACCTCTCCTTCCACTGCCAGCTCACAGTGCCACACCTCCTACCTGCAGGGCAGGTGCTCTGAGCCCTGATGTGACCCGTACAGGTGGGAGGAGAGAGAGCGGTAGAGAGAGGAGGAATACAGGGATGAGTAAGAAAGAGGGAAAACATTGCCAAGCTCCCTAAAAATAAACACTGTTGGAAAGCTTCAGTGGCATTAACGGCATTAAAGCACAGCGAAGCCCTGTGCAATAAACACGGTCTGATTACTGCACTGGAGACTGCACTGGAGCATGCAACGGAGACTGCATGGTTTAGACATTTGCATGATATCATTCAGATGCCAAAGTAAAATTATCATATTTCATTTTTCACCAACTGAATAGCACTGATTATTGATCACACTCACACAAACATATACCAACAGTACCAACAATGACAACAGTGACCAAATGGAGCCATCCATGATACAGTGCTCCCTGTTAATATCAACATCAGAAACCCTCCTCATAAAACGGCTCTGGGTGTATGAACAGCAACCTCCATAACCATCAGCAATGCAACACTTACACACAAACACCGAAAGTGTCGAGCACCAGGGACACCAGACCAGTAAGACATCAGAACAGACAAGTGTGATGAAGAAATGTTTTAGATCAGCGTTTCTCAAACCTCTCCTGGAGTACCACTTGTCCTGCATGTTTTAGATCTCTCCCTGCTCCAACACAGCTGATTCAAGTGATCAGTTTGTTGTTAAGCAGCTTCAGGAGTTCATAACAAGTTGATCATTTGAATCAGCTGTGTTGGAGCAGGGAGAGATCTAAAACATGCAGGACAAGTGGTACTCCAGGAGAGGTTTGAGAAACGCTGTTTTAGATGATTAAATAAGTAGTAGGAATGAATTTTCATATTCCATTTACATTTTGTCATTTAACAGATGCTCTTATCCAGAGTTACGTCCAAAGTCAGAGTACAAAGTGCATTTGACAAAACAACATAGCATGTTTTTTTAAACAAGGACACAGCCTGGCAAATTCAGACAGTGTCAGTGCCAAACACAGCGCTTAGGTCATGAGTGCACACTGGGCGCAGCATGTCAGTGAAAAGACCTCTCTCAATTATTCCATTTATGCAAACGACTTCATGTTTTACACAATGAATGCGACATTCCAAACAGAGAGTTTCCACATACTAACATGAGCAAAGTGAGCAGCCGGCGCTCAGATCCTGTTTCCCCCAGCAGCACCGTGCTCCCAGCCCCACGGCGGAGATCTTACCTTGTCAGGCGGTCGGCGCAGAATGACTGGGCTGCAATACTCACCGGAGTGGAGCCAGTCTGCCTCCATCTCCACTAGCATCTGCCATCCCTCTCTCCCTCCCTCCCTCTATCCCTCCCTCTCTCCCTCCCTCCCTCTCATTAATTCCTTCTCTCTCCATCCATTTCCCTCACTGAGACAGGGGAAAAATGCACACAAAGCCACTTAATTCAGACTGTTATCGAGTCATTATCCCTCTCCTGCATCGTACGTGAGCCCTTGTTTTAGGGGCTGGAGTCAGCAGGCAGGGAACGGGATGCAGGGGTCGGGGGTTACGTTTAGCTGAGGCAGATATAAACCCATCATTCAAAGCAGGGGACGGTGGAGACACCACACTGCATCCACCACTTAAAGCTTTCCTGCATGTTACTGTGCGCTGAGCACACATGCTGTGCTATCCCACTAACCCTGTGCCACCCTCTTCAGACGTCTCCCTGCTCTGTGCCGTTTCCCACGTAGCCCCACGTCAGCAGAGCTGTTCTGGCCCTGGTTTAGTGCCCGACAGAAACGGGCTCTCAGGTAGGGTCTTGCTCAGGCAGCAGTGTGGCCTCGCTGATCTCACTGGGGTGCCAGGATACTTCACCTCATGATGTTAGGATCCATAAGGAGTCTCTGCAGCATCCAGCCAGCCTGAGACACTCTGCAGGGTTAACCCTCTCATCTGAATCAAAACCCACACAACAGAATATTAACATGCAGCAGCAAGGAGGCAGTTTTTTCAGGGCCAAACAATTACTGGAAGGTTAAAACCAATTAAAACAAAATATGCAGAGAACCAACCATTGTCAGATACACTAATGAATCACACTGGGTTTGCTTACTTCACTTGTTTAACTGAGTGAGAGGTTTTAAACTTTACCTTTAAACTGCAGAGCTCTCTGCTCTTGCCCCAGTGCAGCGTAACAGCCTTTGTGTCACAGAGAGGACGGAAGGAGTCATTTCAACACACGCAGGGGATTCATGAGCCAGTCTGACCCACCGCAAAGCTTCATCCCGCAGCGGCACCTCAGCACAGATCAGCTGCGCGGCCGCTCTCTGGCCTGCCAGGGCGGCGCGGCACTGAAACTGCACCTCACAGTCGGCCCTCGACTTCACCTGGCCTCAGGTGCGCTCACACAGCTTTATACATTCCTCTGAACAAGAGCATCTACCGAGAAAATAAATGCAAAATGACCATATGCTTTGCAGTACAGATGTTAAGTCTCTCTTCTAAATTTATCCTAGAGAAAAAAGGAAACTAAAGAATCTAACAATACACAATATAAAGTGATCGGATGAAAGTTGAGTCATAACTGTGTCACATGTGGGAAACTGAGAAACACACAGTTTCTGCAGGATGAATGACTCAGACCTCGAGTGGGTCATCGAAAGAGCAGCGGGAACGGGCTGGGTCAAAGGTCAGTCTCCTGTGCGGAGGCCTGGAGAGAGGACAGCTGAGGAGGTACAGCGCCAAATACACCCAGAGTGGAGTGAGGAGGAGGAGGCTGATACTGAGGCCACAGAGACTACACAGCAAAAAAGCACCTCTGAAATGTAAAATCATCAAAAGCCCTCAGAGGACTGCTGGGAAATGAAGGACAAAAGCAGCTCCACCCAACAGCTGCTGCAAGGGCAGCATGGGTTAGGGTTAGGGTTAGGGTTAGGGTTTAAGGTTAAGATTAGGGTTAGGATTAGGGTTAGAGTTAGCTTTAGGATTAGGGTTAGGGTTAGGGTTAGGGTTTAAGGTTAAGATTAGGGTTAGGATTAGGGTTAGAGTTAGCTTTAGGATTAGGGTTAGGGTCAGTGTTAGGGTTAGGGTTAGGGTTAGAGGTCGGCCCTGGGGTTCAGTGGATGAGCAGAGTGGAGAGAGGGAGGAACAGTGTGTGACACCAAGGTAGACTCCGGGTGGAGAAGGGTGGCACTGACTGCTGCACTGGCCCTGTGTTTGTATGTGTGCATGCATATACCCGTGTGTGTGTGTGTGTGTGTGGCACGCCTAGCATTCCAGTTAAAGTCTCGGCATTCCACAGCCGCCTCTTAATGATGTAAGCATTCTGCGACACCCAGTGGCAGCAGGGGGAACTGCAGCAGGAACTGCAGCATCTGCAATGCAATCAAAGCATGTCAGGAGAGCCAAGACCTTCACACCAGCAAATGAACAAGACGAGCAAAGCAGCTGCTGAGGTATCACTACAGTTACACCACACAATGTCCTGGAAATTCTTTTTCCTTCTCTCTCATCTCTCTATCTCCTGTTACTGTCACTAACCCCTGTAGAATGTGCATTGTTGTACTTTGCTCCTTCCCAGAGGATGCAGCCCCCGATCCCACTGGGGGACTTCAACATTCACCTAGAGACCCCTCCCGTTTCTGGATTCCTACCCTCCTCCACACTATTACTTTGTCTCCTTTTCTCTACCTCCTCCTACATGACCCACCCCTGTGCCTGTCTCTGTCACTTCTCACTGTAATATACACAACCTCTCACCTTCAGCTTTCTCTTCCACAGTTCCTACTTTTCTCCCATCCCTTGATTCTTTCACCAAACAGTTTCCACTGCATCCACCAATCTGTCATTTTCCCTTGATTGTCTCTGTCCTTTTACTTCCGGGCCTGCACATCTCACTCCTCCTTGTCCTTGGCTGACAGCTTCACTCTGTGAAAAGCTTCACGCTGCAGGATGGAAATGGAGAAAATCCAGCTCCTCTGTCAATCTGCTGAAATACCAAGCACTCCTCTCTGCCATCTCTGCAAGTGTGACTTCTGCTAAGGCTTCCTTTTATGAATCCAAGATTCAAAATTCACTATCTAACCCATGTAGTCTGTTTTCTACCTTTTCTTCCCTCCTCAGTCCTCCCTGTCTCCCACCCCACTCTGATCCCTCTCCACATGACATTGAGGATCACTTCAACCAGAGGATTACAAACATTTGAAACTCCCTCCAGTCACTGCAGCCCTCTCTCTCCTCTTCCTCCTCCTGTTTCTCAGGGCTCTGTACTCGGCCCCCTCCTCTCCTCTCTTTACATGCAATCTCTCGGCTCTGCCATCTCCTCTTGTGGTTTTTCAAACCACTTCTATGCTGATGACACTCAACTTTTCCTGTCTTTTCCACCATCTGACACACAAGTCTCTGCATACATCTCAGCTTGCCTGAAGGACATTTCACAGTGGCTGGTGGACCACCACCTAAGCTTAACCTGGCTCAGACAGACATCCCCTCCAGGTTGTCATTGTTTCAAGACCTCTCCCTCCCTCAGCCTTGAGTCTACAAGCCTTATCACCAATAGCACTGTCAAAAGAACCGTCTTTCTCCTCTCAGGTTGCAGTGGTGAGTCGGGTGCGCAGATTCTTTTTGTACAACATCCAAAGGATCCACCCCTACCTCACTATATATTCTACGCAGCTCCCAATTCAGGCCCTGGTCCTCTCACACCTGAACTACTGTAACCACCCAGATCACTACGCTCTTTAACCATGGGGCAAGTAACTGTCCCGTCCCGACGGGGTCACTCCTCATAGACACGATCCCAGTCTGTACTGGTCCCTCGGTGGTGGAATGAGCTTCCCATGGGGGTTAGTACAGCAGACTCACTGGCCCTCTTCCGACGCAGACCGAGTCTGAGACCACATCTTGGTTCCACCTCAATCCCCACCCCCTAACACCTGCTGCTTGTAGTGCATGTAGAATTGCATTGTGTTTTGGATTCTGTGATCTTGTGACTGTGATGTATGGTAGTGTGCGTGCCTTCCTTAGTTTCTAGGCTGTCTAGTCATGTTGCACAAGTTAACTTGTGGTAGGGCTTGAATAGTGTTATACTCACACTCACTGGTCTGGGAGTGTTGTTAGCCAGGCCTGACACTGTTGCTCACTTAAATTGAACGGATACACTTCTGTTCTCTTGTGCTGGAAGTCGCTCTGGATAAAAGTGTCTGCTAAATGAATGTAATGTAAAGAGCAGGGCAGCAGTGGGGTGCAGCCTGCTAAATGAAGGTAACGTAATGTATTGCAACCATTACACTCTCATTAGACTCTGCAGTCTGATACAATTACACTTTACATGCTGAATCAAAGCCTGCTGAAAGGACTCTGCTCCCCTTGCTGAAACGTTAGATGAAAACTACTCACAAGATGCCCCCTCAGCTCACTGACCTCAGACGCCTGCGTTTCTGCTCGCAAGTTCTGACTCACTGCTGCCAATCTGGCTCTGACTGCTAACAGAAGCCGCAGGTCTACACAGAGCACACACACACACACACACACACACACACACACACGGAACATGCTGGCTTTGTAAAAAATGCTTTATTGGAAACTGTAGTTTGTTGTACAACAGGAAGCACAGAACTACTGTCTACTGAGTGTGAGCTTGATAAGTAAACTGTACAAACATTTATGCCAAAACACAAAGTATAATGTTACATGAACAATAGACTTTTTTCCATTCTCAAGCAGAGGAAATTTAGCCTGCACATCCATAAGACTAAAAAAACAACACTAGCATCCAACACAGCATAATACTAGCACTTTCAAATGCACACTGCCAATATTTAAGCATTGAATTTATAGTATTATTTAAAACATTTAAAACTCCATAGCTTTCAGGTCCAGTTTTTACAAACAATAAAAAACAGTAACAAGTTATCATTTCAAAATATTCTAAAAATATAAGAACAATTACACAAACTGCTCTGACGTTAGGTAAGCTTTGGATTAAAGGCATTTACACTGTGACTCCTACATCCCCTTGGCTGTATTCCCCCATACATTTATATGCATATACACACACAGAGCTGGAGTCTCCAGCTCTGGCAAAACTGTTATTGGACCCACATCATTAATGTGGAAGTGAAATTCTCCCTCCCAGTAAAACATGGCAAAGTTCCGCTGTGTGCCCGCGGTTAGGCCCTTTGGCACGGAGCTGCAGCCTGCGGTCAGACGGTGCCAGGGACTCCGCTTACACCACCAGACTCTCCCGGCTCACCGCTCCATTCTGAAACAGAGGGGAATCCCAGGCTGTCAGCTGTCATGGCATGCCCAGCGCACAGATACTGTGATGAGCAGAAGCTGAGGCAGATGCGCACACACACACGCACACAAAGCATGCACACACACAAAGCATGCACACACACAAAGCATGCACACACATAAAGCATGCACACACACAAAGCATGCACACACACAAAGCATGCACACACATACACACACACATGCACATGCACATGCACACGCACACGCACACACACACTAAGTGAATACACACACTCCTGCACACACCAGCAGCACACACACACTCATACGCACCTTGCGCAGATTGCTCTTCTTGGAGGACGTCACGCTCTCGTCCTCGCTGTAAGGTGGGGAAGGGGGTGGGAAGCCATCGTCGCTGTACCGGCGGCGGTGGTCGGGTGGCCGGCGGGCGGGGCCGCAGGGAGGGGGGGCGGCCCCCGGGCCCCCCTGCCACGCTCCGAGCGGTCGCTCTCGCTGTCCAGCCTGTCCCGGCTGCGTGCTCTCTGCTGCTCCCCCATCTTCTTCCTCTGCAGCGCCTCCTGCAGGAAGCTGTCGTCATAGGCGTCCCGCCCCCCCCGCCCGCGCTCCCTCTCCAGGTCCATCAGGTCGTCACGGCTACGGCTGCGCCTCACCTGGTAGGCCCCGCCCCTCTGCTGCCTGTCAGGAGAGTAGTCGCGTCTCCTGCGGTCGTCATAGTTACGGTCGTAGCCACCATGCCCGCTGCTGCTCCACTCGTCATCAGGCCTGGGGGGGGATTAGTTAGCAGAGTTAGCAGAGAATCATGGCAGGAGCTCTGAGGAAAACACTGCTTATGCAAGCGGCACTTTAGTGATGATTAGCTGTGCGACATTACCACAGAGCCACTTCTGCTTCCTCTGCAGCCAGGAAGGGACACCACACACCCCCCCCCCCCCAGACTCTCCCCCCCCCCTCAGAGACCCCCGTCTCAGAGCCCCCCAGAGACTCTCCCCCTCCTCAGAGCACAGACAGCGGCCGGCGCAGCACACATACCCTCTCCTGCCTCCTCTGGCTCCTCCCTCACGCCGCTGGGGTGAGTAGTCGTCACGGTAACCATGGCCGATGTCATCCAAGTTGTCCATGGAGCGGGCGCGGCCACGGGCTGGCGGGTATCCCCCGGAGGCTCCGCCCCGCCTGGGGTAGTCATCGCGCCGAGCATGCTGGGAAACGCTGCTGATGGTGCTCATGTTCTCGTCCTGGTCGAAGACGGTGGGCAGAGGGGGGGGCTGGGACCGGCCCCGCGTCCGGGGGTCCAGATCGTCATGCAGAGAGCTCACCTCGCTCATGGCTTCCACTGTGAGAGACACACAGCGCGGTTAGCGCCCAGCTGCAGGGGATTGTGGGATAGCTCGCACAGTCACACACTCACAGCGGTTATAATTCCCAGATGAGTCTCCCGGCCGCGTCGGGTCCAGGTTGGCCAGCTCCCTCTCCATGTAGTACAGCACACGCGTGGGGTTGCCGTCCGCGTTGGCCTGGATGCGATACCCACTGCGTGCTGTAGGGGGAGACAGAGGGAGAGGCTGAGCCCCGCAGCCCAGACAGGGTGGTGCCAGCTGCACTGCTGTAACCACGGTTACTGGAGGCCTCAGAAACGCTCTGAGAGAGACTCAGAAACACTCAGTCATGAAACGCCTCCAGGTACAAACACTGAGGCAATTTAGCATTTTTCACATGCTCACTCAGACACTGATGAAAACAGATGCACTACAGTAAAAACGGCATTCCTAAAGGAGGGCGTGGTGAGGTGGGCAGGGCTCCTAAAGGAGGGCGTGGTGAGGTGGGCAGGGCTCCTAAAGGAGGGCGTGGTGAGGTGGGCAGGGCTCCTAAAGGAGGGCATGGTGAGGTGGGCAGGGATCTTCTTAATTACTCACTTGAGTTTGGACCACTGTCCTGCAGCAAAGGCACCTGGGAACCCTGGCCAACTGCAGCGGGTGAGCGAGAGAGAGAGAAAGAGGGGGAGAGGGTGTGTTAGACCATGGAGAAAACACAACTGGGAACCACTGCAGTGCAGACTGAGAGGGAGGGAGAGAAACAGGACTCAAACAGCTGCAATTTTACTCTTTTCGTACTCTTAAACACACATGCATGTATTCCTGCAGAGTCAGTCTGCCACGCCCATAAAGACCGAACTGAGGACTGAGAGCACGGACAGAGAGCCAGCGAGAGCCAGCGAGAGTCAGCGAGTCAGAGAGAGTCAGCAAGTCAGAGAGAGCCAGAGAGAGCCAGAGCTCCTGCAGAGATGTGGAGGGCAGCATTTCCCGCATTAGCAGAGTATCTCTGCACATAAAACTCTAACCCTAACCCTCCCTACAGATGTGGAACACAAGGCCAAGCTCCTGCGGAGGAAACAACAAACGACAAAAGGAGGGAGAGGAGAAACCCCAGGAGAGAGAGGAGGCATAGACAGCGTACACTCCTCTCCGTTTCCTGTGCAGTGTGACGGTATGAGGGCGGGGCTGTGCCTTACCTGAGCTGGCCCCGTCGTAATCACGGGGGTAGCCGTTGGGTGGTCCGGCGGCGGTGGGGGGCAGGGGCAGCATGGGCACGGGGGGGTTCACGCCCCCCATGTAGGGCGGCTGCGCGTACATGCTGGGGGCGTAAACCGTGCCCGCGTACTGACTCATGGCACCCGATTTCACCGCCTTCCCGGCCTCGTACACTGCAGGGGGAGAGACATCAGCACACCACTGCAGTACAGGGCCTCTAACACTCTCACAATCAACACTCTACACTCTCACAATCAACACTCTACACTCTCACTATCAACACTCTACACTCTCACTATCAACACTCTCCACTCTCACTATCAACATTCTGCACAATCAACATTCTGCTCTGTAAGTGGCAGGTGTGTATTGTGTTGGGGGGGTTACTGTCCTCTGTGTGATGTACGGGGGGTACTCACATGCTCGGGGCAGCAGCAGCGCTCGGGGCAGCAGGGGCAGCTGACGTAGCAGCAGCAGGTGTGGGGGCAGCACTGGCACCAGCAGATACCAATCAACAGCAACAGCAGCAGGAAGCCAAACACCACCAACACCACCAGCAGCCAATCTGAGAGGGGGAGGGGCAGGAGGGGAGGGGAGAGGGAGAGAGGGAGGGACACAGGGAAAAAACATTTAGAATTCCACTTTATACCATCTTCCAAAAAATATGGTAAGTCACATGCAGTTAGAAACTTCCCCCAGTTCCCGTAACAACTACCAGCTGTTGGTTTTAAAGCCGCAGGAATTTATTCTGAAATAACAGAATGTACTGTGATAATTATTTTACCGAGCCAGACTAGTTGGAAACTGGAGTTGCTCAATCTTACTCGCCCACTCAGTTATGAGCATGTATTTCAGGTGCCCATGTAGTATTTTTCACATTTGTTTTATTTATTATTTGATATGACTCAATTTTATATGTCTCATTTGTTGGAACCTCTCATTCCAACCTGATGACCCCACGGTCTCAGCACGGATCTCCGCCTGCCTCTCAGACATCTCAGCCTGGATGAAGGAGCGCCACCTTCAGCTGAACCTGTCTAAGACGGAGCTCCTCATCACCCTGACCAGCCTGTCACTTCAGTGTGATTTCACCGTACAGCTCGGCTTCCTATCCGAATATGCCTGAAAGCTTGTTGTCCAGGATCTTGTCATCTCAAGACTGGACTGCTGCAGTGCTCTCTTGGCTGGCCTGCCTGCATGCAGCATTAAGCCTCTGCAGCTGATACAGAATGCGGCTGCACGTCTGGTCTTCAATCAACAAGAGAGGGCCCCCCTGGACTCACTACTACAAGCCTATGTTCCCTCCCTCACTACACGAACGGCATCTGGTGGGGTCTCATTACATCACAAAATCACTTTCCAGAACCTTCTCTGCCGTTGTCCCCCGATGGCGAAATGAACTTCCACACTTCATCCATTCTGCTGAGTCTCTCACAATCCTTCAGAAAAATCTGAAGACACAGCTCTTCTGAAAACCCGAAACACTACTACCTAGAGCAATGTCTTACGTCTTAAACTTTTTTTCCATTAAAATAATACATTTACTCTATGGTTTCATGCACTTTTAACTCCACCAGTTAGCTTGCACCTTGTCTGGCCATTGAAACTTAGTCATGCAGTGAATCTAATATTGTTGACTCCTTCTATGGCTTTTTGCTTGAGTTGTACTCTACCTCACTTGTAAGTTGCTTTGGATAAAAGCATCTGCCAAATGAAAAAATGTCAGTCTACACGAAATTGGAAAGAAAACAAAAGGAAGCAGGGAAGAGCTTTTCTCATAAAAGACCGAGGAGATGAGATGAACATATCCTGACACAGAGGAAAGGGTGCCTTTTTCAGTCCCATAAGAAAATACCTGCACCCACAATTAACCACTTTTTGAACGTAATTTGCCACCCACATTTCCAACCGTATTCAACTACAGCCACACATTAGGACAGTAATGGCCGTGCGCGCGCACACACACACACACACACACACACACACTGTATGTCCTTGTAACTAACCTATGCTTCCTGTTCCAATCCACACTCACTCTCCCTGTCCTTCTACATCTCTTCATTAAAGTGAAAGGAAACAGGGAAAAAATCCCCTCTCCTCACAGGGCAACAGAGTAAGGACAAACCATGAGCAGCAGAGCTCATTCTATCAAAGGGTGTTGCTTTTTGTTTATATTACCATTTATGTCCCTGTTAGAAAAGCTGGCCACACGTGTTAACATGCCTGCAACAGTGACACTGTCGGTGTCTGATACTATCACTAACATATGCAAAACTAAAACCAAAGAACTGTGTAATCCCTGGCTGATATATGACAGGTAAATACAGTCAGTTCCATTAGAGACAGATTATCTTCTCTCAGTCAGAGTGTTACAGTGTTACTCTCAGACTGCCTGTGAATGTGTGAATGGTGAGTAACGCTGTTGACAAACCGATCCCTGAAACCGTGACACTCAGTTTTATCACGGTGTGATTGCTGTGAACTGAGTCACCGGGGTATCGGTTTGGCCTGAATGCACTTCCTGTTTGAGGCAGCAGCCTGCCGTAATGGCCCAATGTGTGCTGCCACAGCCTCCAGGAAGTCGAACGTTTCGAAACAGGTTTTGACCCGACGGACAGGTTTTGGTGAAAACACAGCCTGAAAGAGCTGCAGTCGCCAGCAGAGCCCTGGCACACAGATGCTGCACAGTGGGTTTGGCTTTATGGTGTGAGACACTGGGTCCTGAAGCTAAAGTGCTTATGTGAGTGTTCACACCTAATTCAGTAATCAATGCTTAGCATTTACAGCTACATGCACATGCTTAAGAGAACATTTACCTGGAGGCCCTGGAGCACAGCCCTACTGACACATTAAACTGAAACTCAGATCAGCAAAGCAGAATCACACCAAGCTTTTCTCACTGGAGATACACAGTTATTGAACTTATTCTTTGTGGACTTTTCTATATAACTGTCGACTTTTAACTTGCAAATTAAGCTTTAATAGCAGGCATGTCCAGCGTTATGCACAGTTATATCTGGATCCAGATGCCTACCAGAGGAAGAGCTCAAGCTCACAACAGTCGAAGAAACTGAGAGCTACCCTCACACAGGTGTGCACAGATGCACAGCACACGTTACTATAAGCACAGCTGCCAACAGGTGAAGAGGTGAAGTCAGGTAAGTACAGCAGATTTTACAACTACAAACAGCTGCTGTTACAAATGCGTTCAGTCAGACTGGATTTGCGTTTCTGCAATATATTTGACCACTGAGATAACGGTGGGGCCGGGAGGCACACACACGCGTACACGCATGCACACACACACTCACGCACACACACACACACACACACACACATACACGCACACAAATACACGCACACAAATACATGCACACACACACACATGCGCACACACACACATGCGCACACATACATGCATGCACACACGAATACATGCATGCACACACACATGCATGAATACACGCACACACACGCACACGCGCACACACAAATACGTGCATGCACACACACATGCATGAATACACGCACACACAAATACACACACACACACACACATGTGACACACACACGAATACATGCACACACAAATATGGCACATCCACTCGGCCCACACACACACACGTGTACTCAAACATACATACAGAGGCACTCATTCACATACATGCGCACGTGTGACCAGTCATACAGGTGTGCACGCACAGTCTATCACACACTACACTACTACAGAGGATTCCAGGAGGTGGAACAGGGCTGGTAAATGGGCAAATCATGTACCTTCCATGACCAGTAAGTCAATGCCAGGCAGCAGATCTGTAGTATTAGACTTTCTCTCTGTGAAAGAAAGACAAAGCCACAGTTACCGAATAGACTGTCTGTGACTAACCTGGGTTCTGCCCCATAATCCTGGCCTCTCTTTCTCAATCTCTCATTCTCTCACTGAATCTCTCCTTCTCCCTCTCTCTCCTGTTCAGCAGAAACTCCTTCTAAAGTACACTATTGGGTCCTTCAAAGAGAAGCTTCTATGAGCCCCTATCCTGAAGGTACATTATGGAGGTGTGTGTGTCTCACTCAGTGCACCTGGTCACAGCTCTACCCGAAAGAGGAGTCCCCCGACTCAAACGCATTACACTCCTACGCAATCGACACGAAACGCGGAGGCCCGGCTCACTGGGAGTCTGACTGACAGCAGTCTGAGGCAAACACCATGGACAGGCCCTCCTGGGGTATGCTCTGCTGTCCAGGTGTTCATCAGTGAAAGCACAGCTTCATCAACCACAAAATCAAACAAACATGGCGTTTCTGACAGCAAGCACAGCTTTCTGATGGCTCTCACAAGCCATAGTGACAGAGCATCCCGGTTCCGCACCTTACAGGGTTCATGAAGCATCACTATGTGTCAAATGGGGTTTTATATCATTGAGACACAGACAGACAGGCAGAGAGAGAGACGGGCAGAGAGAGAGAGAGAGAGAGAGAGAGAGAGAGAGAGAGAGAGAGAGAGAGAGAGAGAGAGAGAGAGAGGCAGAGAGAGAGAGAGAGAGAGAGAGAGACGGGCAGGGGCGGAGACTTACCCAGCACAATGAGCTCTGTGTAGTCCTCGCTGTTTCCGGTGAGGTCCTGGGAGGAGACCACAGAGCACACGTACACCCCACTGTCCCCCCAGGCCGTCTGCGCGATGTTCAGGTCTGCATCTGAGGGAGAGACAGAGCATCACCCGAGGCACAGCACACTCAGAGCACACTCACAGAGAGCGCGCAAACTCACAGAGAGAGAGCGCACTCACAGAGTGCACATTCAGAGACAGTCCTGAGCAGCAGGGTTCTCTATGATCTATGATAAAGCAGCTCCTGCTGCAGTGCGTATCCCAGCCTGACATTAATCCAGCATTCAGACAGCACCCCCAGGAGGGGGGGGATACACTCACTGTTGATGACGCTGATCTTGCGGCCCTGGTACATTTCCCCGAGGGTGACTGCGCTGCCCTGCTTGGACGCCACGATGCGCACAGTGCGCAGGCTGTCTGCGCACTCGATGTTGGGGTTATAGTTGGGGTTGGCCTGGGCCAGTGCGTTGTCTGCGCTGCTGGGGTTCAGCGCGGCCTGGATGGGGTCACGGCAGTACGACTTGTACCTCCAGGTCACCACCGGAGGCTGCGTTGAGGACGTCTGGTAGTTACAGGTGAGGGTGACTGGCTGGAACAGGATGACCACATACCTCTTGGTGGGACAGTTTACCGTGATAGCCATGGCAGAGCCTGAGAGAGAGAGAGAGAGAGAGAGAGAGAGAGAGAGAGGGAGAGGGGGAGAGAGGAGAGAGAGAGAGAGGGAGAGAGAGAGAGAGAGAGAGAGAGAGGGAGAGAGAGAGAGGGAGAGAGAGAGAGAGAGAGAGAGAGAGAGAGAGAGAGAGAGAGAGGGTTGAAGCATTTTTCAATGACATGAATCACCTTTGATAAATACCAACTCAACACCATTCAAATTGGTCTGTACACTCTCAGCAACTTTTAATGATGAGACTACAGCCCACAGGCAGTGATGAAGCACAGTTTAATTCAGAGCTAAATTAAGACTGAATTCTGATTTTAACTATAGTTAGACATGCTGTGTGTACATCTCTGCAAAGATCCCACCGCAGCAGGTCTTAGCACTGACTCACAGCACCAGCCTGTGATTGGCTGTTACTCAGGGCTGGAGCCGGGGCTGTGGAGAGGATGAGCACCCGGTTGCCATGACGCCGAGTGCTTCCTGTCTCAGAGGTGTGTGAGAGGTCAGGGGGCATCTTCCCGCCCCCGCAGGGTGGCTCAGCAGAGCACTGCTCACCCTGCTGTAAATCCACCACTCCACGTGCTGGACATACAAACACTTTCCCGGGGTTCGTTCTCAGAAAATTGAGATTTTTTTCTTACCCAGAAAATCAAAAATATATTTTAATGCTCCAATTACATACATTTAAGCCTGATAATCCTTTGCTAACCTTGAACGGAGAGGCTTAAGGGTCAGTAAGGAAAGAATATTTCAGTCTGGCAGGGCTAGCTTCAGTCTGCCAGAGAGACACTGGTTCCAGCTGGCGCGGACGAGTGTTCTGAATCTGTGCGCATGCAGGAGTGAGGAGCATCATGGGAAGTGAGAGAGGTGACTCAGTGTCCTTCTGTCACTCTGTGCAGAACCACGTGGCTCTTTATCAGAATCAGATCTGAATTTGAGGACAATGTGAGGAAGTGAAGGGGTGTGTGTGCATGTGTGTGCGTGCGTGTGTGTGCGCGGGGGCTGTGTGGGACAGTGTGTCCAAAGGGGAACAGGGCTGAGCAGAGAGTGAACGTACCGACTTCTTCACTGTGTCTTAAGAATAATGTGAAATCATCACTTGTTCACTTTTTTAAAACTATATTTTAATTATTCTGAATTGTATTCCATGACATCTTGACATATTTAACTTTAATCGTTAAAAACACATTCATTTTGACATTAGGGAAATATAGTGCATTAAACAAAGTATACCCAGTATTGCATTATTATCTTAATCTAGATATTTACCATGTGTTCAGTGCATTATCACATTTCATTAAATGTGGGAGGGGTTTGTGTGTTTTGGAGCAAATCCCCTTTTATCTGCAGGTCAGAAGTCTGTTAGCAGTGCAATCCTGTATTTCTATATCCGCTCTCACCTGAGCACCTGAAACACAACCACCTAAATGAATTTCTCACGTCTCAAAACTATTTCCTATTAAACTATTTTAAAAAATATAATCTAATGGTTATAACGTACTCGTTATCTCCACCAGCTAACTTGAACTTTGCCTGGCCAACCACTGAAACCTGGAAATGCAGCGCTTCTAATATTGTTGACTCCTTATGGTTTTTTGCTTGTGTTGTGCTCTACCACACTTGTAAGTCGCTTTGGATAAAAGTGTCTGCCAAATGAGTAAGTGTAAATGTATATTCACAAAGATGCCAAGAACATGTCACCACAAATGACAGCAATCACCTGCAGGGTTGTAAATAAAACAGGGCCTGAAAGGGGCAGCTTCACTGCGCTGTTATCATCTGTGCTCTGTTGAATCATACCATCTGTGAAGCCTGTATATTTCACCATCTTCATCCACCAAACACAGAGACACAGACACACAGAGACACACCACTAATCCCTGTGTCAGCTTCACTGGCAGGAGGACGCGGGTTATGAGGTAATATGCAGCTTCATGCTGCAATTATGGTGAGAAATTCGTCGCTTGGTGAGTCATTCCGGTCATACACCGATACGGTGGTTTTGCACTGTCGTATGAATATACACAAAGAACAGCTGGAGAAGCAAACTGGAAATAAACTGTCATTTGTATTCCCAGCCATGTAAAACAAGCTACAGACCCCTTCCTGTGTTTACAAACTTTGCCGTAGTAGGTGGATGGGTGCGCATACTGGCTGCAAAACACACAGTTCATATCTGTGCGAGCTAGCAAACTCCGGGCGTCGCATTTCCAATCTGTCACCAAACTTTCAGTACCAGCCTTAAGGATCTGCTCCTGTAGCGCGTACATGCCCGTGGGAGGTGTAAAGAGTATCCCAATCACTGGCACTAAGAAACGAGTGATGTGACCGACACTCCCCAATACGCCAATATAAGCGGGGGGAATTACACTTTGTCAAAACACTTATCACACACCGTAAGCGTCACTACCACACCCTGTCATTTAGAAACCGCTAACAACTTCTGAGTCAAACACACTTGTCGGTGACCATGAAATGTGGTTGATCCGAAGTAAGTGACGACAAATGTTTCAGCCAAGATCACATCTGACTAGGAAACATGTCGCGATCTCACCAACGACACTCCTGTTCCACCAAAGCTCGAACTCGGACTTCAGCTTCAGCAATGTGGACTGGCCCTCTTCGGGCCTGCGCACTCGGCCATACTGCGCTGATCAAACATGCGTTAAATGGCCCTCACAGAGAAATCTGCAGTTTTGTTAAACTTGTTGCGTATTTGGTAGCCTATATTAAAAAGAACATTACAGCACACATTGCTCATCTTCCAATGAGACATCGCTTACAAGAACTGCGATCGCTTACCTGTTAGCATGAGGGCGTATACAAAGACAGTCAGAGCCATTTTGGAAATCCGTCCAAAACGGTGTACAACTCAAATGTGGCTTACAAACTACGAATGTAGTGGTCACGGTAACAACAACGCACACGATACAACTTAAGCAACAGTATAGGAGTGTTGCCGATACACTGGTTATCCTATATTTCCTTTCCTCCGTCAA
This sequence comes from Megalops atlanticus, assembly GCA_019176425.1. Lineage (NCBI taxonomy): Eukaryota > Metazoa > Chordata > Actinopteri > Elopiformes > Megalopidae > Megalops > Megalops atlanticus. The sequence continues at coordinate 529,506 of CM032884.1, read as the reverse complement.
ACAGGTAACTCCTCCATTTTGTCTCCCTCTGCACAGGTATGCGAGTGAGGAGAAACAGGTGAGCTGCCGTAAACAGGCTCTGAGGAACAGCACAAGGTTACAGGGTGTCATTAAAATCAATATGAAATAAAGTGACACCTGAGAAAAATGAAAACTGCGTTTTGTATGTAAACACTCTTTGAGCATTGAGTGTGCTTAGACTGAACTATTTTTAAATATGGTTAATTCTTTTTTCAGTATTAAATTTAATGTGGAAACACCCAGGTAACCCCTTGGTGTTTTGGTGGTATCGTCCAACACAGGTTAATTTTTAAAGGAGGGAGGAAGGGCTCCAGTTGGTAACTTAATACTTTTGAAAGTCTGTGCAAACCGATGAGTAAGATAATGGATACGCACAGTATCGGTTTCATTAGCACACTATAGCATATCGACAATTGGTCTCAAATAACACTTTCTGCTGGGACAGGCTACCGTAAGTGAAGTAGTCGTTCACATAATATTTTGTGTTGACATGGAATAACGCTTCTTAAACTGTTGTTTATGTTGAACAGTGTTTCGGTTTCGGTCAGAAACTCGGGAATTTGCGTATTGGGCAAAATGACGTCACGGCCAAGGAGCGACAGGTAGCCTACCACAGCCTTTCAGCAAATCTCTGATGCGGTGCGCCTTCAGTGGTTTGAGAGAAGGCGTACGAGTGATGGAGGTTAAAACATATCAAATCAGATGAACACGGCTTTAAAAAAAATACGGAGGATGGGATGCCTGACTGAGAATTTGTTGGGAGTGTGTGTTACACGCGGAGGTGGAGGAGCATATGTTGAAATCCTTTCACTGTGCGCGCACCAATGGCGGGTCCTCCCCCGGTCTCCTGGAAACCCCCGGTTCCCCAACTACTCTAGCGGAGCATCCTTCCCCCCTTCTCTTCCTCTTTCATCTGCTTGCAAGGCCATGTTTTTCTAGGCAAAATTTTCTGTTTTATTTCACTAAAATGCATATTTAATCCGTGTTTGCCATATCTGTTAAAAGGACGTTCTCGTGCAATACATTTCTCTTTTCAGATGCTTTTTTTCAGATTAAGTCCTTGAAATTCATTGTTTCACAATAAAATACACAACCAAGATTTCAGATTCAGTTCATGCATTCAGGCAATGCAGTTGTGAAAACAAAGTCAGTTCTTTATGCTGCTCCCTGCATCTCGTCTTTTAGCTTAAGCGCTGTAGGCTACAGCAGCTCACAGACGGTACACCTGCTTTGGGAGGACAGAGGGAGCTGAAGAAAAGATCATCTGACAGCACTGCCGGCAGACTCCTGTGGATGTAAATCACAGACACCAAGGTAGGGACCCAGCCCTGTCCTGCACTTTCTCTTTTTCTTTGAAGTCAGTGTGCTGCAGGTTTTAGTCAGGAAGCTACTCTTATTCTGCAGGCCCGTTTGTACTCAGACTGGCGGTGACCTCTGGGTTTACATGCTTAAGCCTTAAACTCAGCTGGTCACGCGCTGGTGATTACAGTGACGTGTACGACAAGAGTGGAGGTGCCCCATTTCACATTCCTCATAAACGCAGGGTTAGACGTTTCTAGTTAAATGCAAAGAATAGGACAGCTTGATTTCACGTATAGGTATCATGTAGAACTTTGGTGATATTTGCTCCCTACATCAGACAGAACTTGGTTCAACTAACTCTGAAGCCTAAAACATTTATGCTTTATCCTCAGATTATACCAGACTTCCTCTTGCACCTAATATAGCACTTAACAGAATATGACATCTTATGTAATGACTCCTACTATCAGGTTGTGGCATTTATGATTTAGTGTCAGTTCTGCTAGTAGCCAAACCTAAAATAAATAAATGTAAATGTAAAGCAGTGTGACATGGTTTCATAAGGGAAGTGAAGGACAGACTGAGAGAGAGAGGAGAGAGAGGGAGAGGGAGAGGGAGAGAGAGGGAGAGGGAGAGAGAGGGAGGGAGAGAGAGGGAGAGGGAGAGGGAGAGGGAGAGAGAGAGAGAGAGAACGCTCTCAGGACAAATCAGTGTTGAGTTCACAAAATGTCGGCAAGATAGTTCACAAATCCACCACTAGGGGGAGTAGATCCACAGACCTTTTTCCCCCCTTACTGTTAGGGAAACCTGTCCACACACCAGAACATAGATCATCATCAAAATACAGAGACACCAGCCAAAAAAAGATTTTAACTCTTTACAGAAATATATCAGAGTACTGCATGTTATTAGCTAGATATGCTGAGGACAGATGGTTATTCTGTTCTGTAGGCCTACTCCACTTTGACATACACACAGGGACAAACTCCACCCTCTACTCAGACTTACTGTATACACTGTTTGGCTCCTGAAATGCACCATCCAGCAACAGTTATTCCTCCTCATACTAATGGAAGACATAAATTTCTAACACGTGTCCCTTCACTACAGCATGATGGGAAAAGGGTGGTCATCCTTATTCACACAAATTGGGGTATTTCCAGTTAGGTAGTGCGGTTAACCATTATCCAGGATCCCCCCTGCCAGCCGATCAGGTCTGACTAACTCAGAGGTAATCTTAGGAAAAAGTAGACTCACATTTGTCCATCAATCCATCTAAGACTTGGGTCTGTCTCTGTCTTGCCTACTAAATCAGAACTTACTGCCACTCTGTCAGAGGAGGGACTGATGGAGGAAGTGTCCTACAACTGTTTTGTTTGAGGTTTTTTGGTGAAAAGGTTTCTTTGTTACAGAGATATAAGTGAATTATTTCTTTGTGCAATTCCATGTTTGCTCAAATTAAATTATAAAGACACAGCAGATTGTTTGGGTCCAAAGCTGAACAGTGGAATTACATGTGAGTTCTGTGGTGTCCTTCTTTGAAAACACCCGTTTATTTATAAAAACCAAGTTTGTCCACCTGATGGTGCAGCCTGGAGTTGGTCATTTGAAAGACGTTTCCACCCAAAGCCCTCTACAACAACTGAATTATCCCTCAGCTGCAGCACAGTGTATGAGCAGAGACCAGGCAGACTGATACAGAGCACCGACTCAAGCGCCGAGGTCACCGCCACCGGCAGGGTTTCATTGCAGTAGCGCGTCGTGCTTAATGGAAGCGCGTAGAAAGCGAAGCACCCGGAGACACGCACGCACGTACCCACGCACGCAATGGGAAGGCGGGCCTGAAATTACCCCATGCACACCTACCAAAACAAAACTGTGAGGGGAAAAAACGAAAACTCCGCTAGAACGCTCGATTGGCACAATTTACAAATTCATTTTACAGAAGTATACAGTCGCCGGTCCACCAGGGCGTAGGTGCCATCAGGTTCAGAGGGGGTAGTGACGTCGCCCTGTATTTCGTCAACCGCCGCACCTGTGAAGCACAGAATTAGAGGGTGGGTCCCACAGTTAATGCGCAACTCTGCATCGCAGCACATCCACTTTATTCTCGAAATATTCAGACTTTATTCTCGACATATTATTTCGTTTTTTTCTCGAAATATTGCGACTTTATTCTCGAAATATTTAGACTGTATTCTCGAAATATAATTTCTTTTTTCCTCGAAATATTTAAATGTTATTCTTTAAATATTATTTCGTTTTTTTCTCGAAATATTTAGACTGTATTCTCGAAATGTTTCATCTTTTTGCCTTGAAATATTACTTTATTCTCGAAATATTGTTTCGTTTTTTTCTCGAAATATTTAGACTTCATTCTCGAAATATTTCTTTTAAAATTTGCAGTATTTTGTATTTTTCACGAAATTTTTTCGATTTTATGCTCGAAATATTGCGAATTTAAACTCAACAAGAATTCCGAAAACATCCCAGTGTGGCCCTCATACGCCGTAAAATAGTTTCACGAACAGTGCGGATAAACCGTTTGGGACACATTCATACACATTTAACATAAATTCACACTACTGATCACTACTACTTAAATCTCTTTAGGAGTGTTTTTTTCTTTTTCATAAAATGAAATCAGCCAGTTTACTTAAAATGGCGTGACAATGGGACTAGTTATACCTTTGTCCAATGCTGCATTAACCGCCTCTGCTGGTCAAGGCGGAACATTTTAGCAAATGCCTCCTTAATCTCGTTTATTATGTATACATATCAATTATATTTGTATAACGCTTTTTCAGGGTGACTGTCACAAAGATAATCAGGCCAGGGCCACACCAATTGCGTCGCGTGTGCGTGACGGCTACGTCGCTGAAGTGCTGCGGCTCGCGTGCGTGTGTTTGTCCACACCGCCAGCGCTGCTGCTGCGTCGCTGCTACTGCCAGCCCTGTCCTTCTACATTGAGTTTGCCGTTGATAATGGCCATCAATAACAGAATGTTTGATTTAATTTCATTATATATTTAATTTATATGTAGTTTAGACAGACAAACGTTAAGAAGCGTGTGCTCAATTGTAAATAATAAATAAATAAATAAATAAATATACAGCAATCCCTCTTCACTTGGCCCGACTCAGTTTAAAGCATTTCCATGGGGCGTTTCGGGGTCCTGTTTTACAGGTTTCCAGGGGTGGGCGTATCGAGATGTATCGCGGGACTTTAATTTACATTATAGGCGCCAAACCAAATCTAAAACTGTATAAGCAGATGTTCTGGGTTCAGTCTCTGTTGAATCAGAAGTGCTGTGCGTTTGTCTTGCACTATATCTTTCTTCAAGTTCGAAGAAAATAGACCGCCTAGGACAACTTATCTGTTTATTTTCTTCTTTGTTAGTTTTTAGTGCGAGTTATAGACAGAAGCAAAGCCTTCGCGCTTTATCTTTTGCTCCGAATGCTCCGGAGGAGAAACCGGCGAAGAATTTGGGTTCACCCAATAAACCAGAGAAGGAGGCAACTTGAAGCTTTTCACCATCTTGCTGCTGAACTGCGTCTTGATAAGGACAAACACCTGAAGTATTTCAGAATGAGCGCTGAGCAAATGGATCATCTTTCCTTGACTATATAGTACACATGTAGCCTCAACTTTCCCCTTTAATAACATGCAGTAGGTGATTTGAGGGGGGATGCTATCCCCCTTGTTAACCTACCATCCCCCTCTCCATCCCCTAGTTAGTAGCAGAGAGTGCTGCGTGTGCATCTGCCATTCCCCCTGTTAAAAATTAACAAATGACCTACTGATAGCATGCGATTGCTAAAATGGTTAAAAAATCTGGTGTGGCCCCGGCCTCAGGGTTTGTCCGATCGCGTTTCTTAGTTGGCGGAGGAAGTCCACGGGCTGCGTCCTGGACCCGCTGGAGAGCTATCAGTCACGGAGTAAAGCATTGCTATAGTCAAGTCTTGGTGATTTACATTGTTACGGGTATGCCATATGACGTCATGGTAAAGGGTGCACAGAGTAGGGGTTAAGGGTCACGTGACGTCAGGGTCACGGGTGCACGAAGGTGTGCACCTCAGGTATTTTAAATGTCTATGGCGGCAAGCACAGTGGTCGGGGAGTGCCTGCGTGGTTTATTGTGTGTATCTAATCATTCTCTCGTATAGAGTCTAATTAAAACTGTATGTATAAAGTCCTTGAGACGGTGGTGCATTTTTGTCGCGTTTATTTTCTAGTGTTTGTTTTGGTTGTTTTGGGTAGAACGGCGGAGCCGGTCCGCCGGTCTATTGCAGACTGGCCGGTCCCCACCGTTTTATTTCATTCTTTTGCCCCCCGATCTCCAGAACCCATCTTTTCTTACCTCCACTTACTTTCTTCCCTCTCAGAAACCACTCTTTCTGAAATTCTTGTGCACCACTATCTCTCCACCTATCTTTCCTCTGGCCTGTATAAGTACTACCTAGCCAGATAAGCTCTGAATCTTCGCCGCTGCGTCGTCTGTCCCGCTGGACGAAAACACCAAAGAGTGAGTAGCCGGGTTGCTTTACTTTTATGTGCGGAATATTTATCCTGCCAATTGTCCTGTGACTGCCTGTACTCACCTTTTGCAGGAGTCTGGCCGTAACAACATTACTTGTACATTTGCGTTAGGCCTGGAGCTAATATATAAAATGTGAAACTGTAAGGGTATACTCAAATGACTCTGATTTGAAATGTTCCTACTGAAAACGGAGCGTTATGATAATAAAACCTTAATGTTTTACTGCGCAGATGAACTTTTAATGGGGCTGTCTGCATATAATTAAGTTATTTTTCGGAATGACGAGTTGAAGTACTTCCATAGCTGCACGTGATGTATTTAACCTCGCGTGTGAGGATCGGGTTGGGTTCAGTTATTGTTTGTGTTTGAAGAGGAGTGAGGAGGGGGGCGAAGACGCTGTGCAGTTTTAAACCGCAAGCCTTCAGTGGTGTATTTATCTTAATAGACATTAATGTGTCAGTGAATTGTTCTTGTGCGAATCGGAACTGTTTCAGAGTTTTTGGGAACAACATGTTTCCGTTTGTGGTTTCTTGGAGGATTATGTTTAACGTTTATCTCTAATTTTCTGTAACGGTTTGGTCTTGTCCGCTGAGCCATGGAAAATATGACATGACAACTGTAAAGCTCCGTAACAAAGTCTTCAAACGATAAGCGATGTCAAATTTGTGAAGTACCCCTGGCATTAATTTGGTATTACTATTCATCGACGTCTCGAGATGAATGAAAGCAAGAAAGACTGACACTTATGGCAGAAACACTCAAGATTTAATCTTATTAAATAAATCAATTCAAACATAAATCTTATTTATGTTTGAATTGATTTCATGGGCATTGAGTGTGCCATGATGTTGTGGGCAACAGTCAGCTGTTTACGGAGTGACATTATGAGAATTCATGTTATTTTTATTTGTAAAGGATAAATGATTGCATTATAATACTGTGCATTCAGATATGTCCAGTTCCATGTTTGATGAATGCAGCTAAGGACATTTGTTAAATAAAATATTTGTCAGTATTCAATTCATTCAGTGTTAGTTGTCCGTTCATTTTTAATTCTACTCGTGAGTGTCAGCCACTTGTAGGAATTGAATGCAGATACAGGGTACAGGAATTTACAGATACAGGATATAGGAATGCACAGATACAGGATATAGGAATGGACAGATGTGATTCTTATGAACGGAGTGCCCTGTAAAACAACCATCCTAGAACAGAATTTAGAGGAAGAAAGAAAAACAAAACATGGTTTTATAAAACTATGCATTTAAAAAATGCATCCCCTTTTGGTTGGGCTGAGATTCTGAGGTCAGAAGCATCTCTCTCCTCTTCAGCACTAAGTCTGTCACTGTCCTGGCCACACCCATTTCTTGTAGAAGGTTGTTGCTTTTTGCAGACTGTTCTAGGGGAAAATGTAATGAGTCATGCCCCTATGCTAACTTCCACTGATGGTGTCCTTTTTTCTTTGTCTGCCAGAGGATAGCATGTAATTAAAAGAAAAAGGGGTTTTCTTTTTAATCCAAGTCATTCAGGAGTTATGTGACAACTTTAATGGCTTCCAGATGGAGCTGGCACAGATGGAGCTGGACGGGCCAGATCAGGGGATGGGAGAGGCGAGGGAAATGGATGATGTGGTCTGTGGGTGGCAGTGTAGCATAGTGGTTAAGGAGCAGGACTTGTGACTGAAAGGTTCGATTCCCCACTGGGGCACTGCTGCTGTACCCTTGGGCAAGGTACTTAACCCACAATTGCCTCAGTAAAATATCCAGCTGTATAAATGGATAATATTGTAAGTCACTCTGGATAAGAGCGTCTGCTAAATGCCAATAATGTAATGTAATGCCTCTGACTGGCTGTGTGGCCCTTAGACACCGTCTTTTAAATTAATCCCTGGAGAGTGACAGAAACAGAGTGTACCCTCCCTATTTACACATACTGCAGGAGCCCAGGGGCAGGCATAGTCTCAGTTTCAGCCTGTAGTTTGTGCCCCTCAGTGAAGCTCCTGCTCTGCAGACACTGAGTTGCTGAAAGGGTGAGCTTCAGAAAATGGGGCTTCAGCAGCAATACATGCCGACTGGCTGTTTCAAAATGTGATGAATTTGGTGAATGTTCTCTATTGCAGCTGCTAAAAAAATCAGATGACTCTAAATTATGTTTATGTCCCAGAATGCATTACCAGAGGAAAGCTATGTTCATTTGAAATGTTTAATGTTTGTTTTTTATCCATTTATATGTTGCTTAAATTCAGTAAGATACTTTAAAATATTTTATTCTTGTTTATGCCATATTGGCAGCATAAGTCAGTCAAAGTGGTGTTATATCTAGAATACACTGTTGATATCAGAGTTTTTACATAAAAATTTAAGTGAAGAAGCATACAGTAGATACAGAAATATGTAAAGGGACATATATTTCTCTCTTTTTCTCTCTCTCTCTCACACGTGCACACACACAAACACACACACATACCTGCACAATATATGAGTGAATTTTTGTGTGTGTGCAAGTGCGTGTAGTTTTCTTTGCGCTTTCCATGGGATTATTACATAAGTCTGCTGACATATTTCTGTGCTTTGGGAAGGCCCACTTTTCACTTTCGATTTTGATGTTTTTAGTGTGTGCAACTTTTCTCCAAACTCTAATCCTCTGGATTCTGTCTTCATAATTTCCATTCATATTTTCGCCCTCTAGTGAGATTGCCGTTACTATGGTAGCATGTGGCTCACTGTGTGAAACCTGCCGCAGGCTTTTGGAAAGTCCCCAATTATTTAAAATGGCCGCAAATGCTTTCACTTCAGAATTTTCCACTTTATCTCTGATAATTGCCTTTATTGTAGAGCATGTGTTAGCATGAGTGTAATACTGTAGAGCATTACCACTGTAAGTGTAACACTGTAGAGCATTTCCACACAGCACAGTGTAGCTCGGGTTCATTTCACACGTTGGCCACAGCTCCTCACAGCACTGAAAGCCCACATCATGAACTGAGGTGATTTCTCAACACTGATTTTGTTAATTAAATGCATACATTTATTATTTATGTATTGTTAACAGTATTGCAGCACTGAAAAAACATGCAGGCCTGCTGTCATCAGTCCATGCAGTATGATTGAAACATAAGTGAAACTATCAAGGCGTTAGAAATCAGCCACGTCCATACCATTATACCTCATCATCAAAATGGACATGCATACAAAACGTACAAAACATACCTACAATATAAATCTTTACCTCTAACAGTACTAGAAATCAATCATGTAATTAATCAATCATCATTGAAGAGTATATGGAAATAAGCTGTAGTCTTCTATGAGCAAATTATGGCAAAAAGAGAAGTCTGCTGAACAGGGCCTCATTTCACAAAGCATTGCTGAGCAGTGCTGTGCTGGGCTGTGCTGTGCTGTGTTTGGTCTCAGTTTTGTGCTGGGCTGTGCTGTGCTGTGTTTGGTCTCAGTGCTGGGCTGTGTTTGGTCTCAGTGCTGTGCTGTGTTTGGTCTCAGTGCTGTGCTGGGCTGTGCTGTGCTGTGTTTGGTCTCAGTGTTGTGCTGGGCTGTGTTGTGCTGTGTTTGGTCTCAGTGTTGTGCTGGGCTGTGTTGTGCTGTGTTTGGTCTCAGTGTTGTGCTGGGCTGTGCTGTGTTTGGTCTCAGTGTTGTGCTGGGCTGTGTTGTGCTGTGTTTGGTCTCAGTGCTGAGCTGGGCTGTGTTTGGTCTCAGTGCTGGGCTGTGTTGTGCTGTGTTTGGTCTCAGTGCTGGGCTGTGTTGTGCTGTGTTTGGTCTCAGTGCTGGGCTGTGTTTGGTCTCAGTGCTGGGCTGTGTTGTGCTGTGTTTGGTCTCAGTGCTGGGCTGTGTTTGGTCTCAGTGCTGTGCTGGGCTGTGTTTGGTCTCAGTGCTGGGCTGTGCTGTGCTGTGTTTGGTCTCAGTGCTGGGCTGTGCTGTGCTGTGCTGGGCTGTGCTGTGCTGTGTTTGGTCTCAGTGCTGTGCTGTGCTGTGTTTGGTCTCAGTGCTGGGCTGTGCTGGGCTCAGTGCTGTGCTGTGCTGTGTTTGGTCTCAGTGCTGTGCTGTGCTGGGCTGTGTTGTGCAGACTGCACCCTGTTGGTGCTGCTCAGCATTAGCACACAGTTTACTGTGGAAACCACAGGGTCCAGCCTGCACTGAGAGTGCCCCTGAGTCACAGCGAGGTGAGTCAGAGACAGGCCTCCGGAGTCACGCGCTGCTGACATCACAGGCCTCTGACACTGCCCTCTCGATCAGAATCCCACACACCACATTTACTCATTATTAACAATAATGATAATATATATAATAAAGTATAATAGGCATAGTAATTGTTAGAATTGTAGTAATAATAGTATTATTATGTGTTTGTTATTATATATTGATTAATTATTAAAGAATCATACACTCATCGCTAGTTATACAGTAAAGGCATGAAATATTTCACACATTTCACAAAGCTTTTACTATACCACTAGCAATCTGATTCCAAGGGTATTATATGTGTGCATGTATATACACATTTGTATATATATGTAAATATGTATAGATATACATACATATACGTATATATGTATATGTATGTATGCATGTATATATTTTATATATAATATAAAATCCAAGGGTATTCAGTCTCGGTTCATTACCACTCATCCTCCTCTAAACAGAAGCAGCACCACTGCACAGACGAGCCACTGAAGGTTGTGTGGTGGTTTCGATGTTAGTTTTATGTGTAGTGTTATGATGTATTATGAATTTGTGTTCTAAGACCTGTTGTATTGTAGTATACTTGGCTTTTGTCAGAGTGCACAAGTTAACTTGTGGTAGGGCTTGAATAGTGTTATGCTCACACTCACTGGTCTAGGAGTGTTGTTAACCTGGTCTGACACTGCTGCTTGTTTAAATTGAATTGATACACTAATGTTCTGTTGTGATGGAAGTTGCTCTGGATAAGGGTGTCTGCTAAATGCATGTAATGTAATGTTAGGGTCAGTGTTAGGGTTTAGGGTCAGGGTTTGCCATCTCTGCACTCAGACAGCCTTTGTGAAATGAGCCCTTGTAGCGTCACAAGAGAAGAAAAGCAGAGGCAGCAAAGCATGTCTTCACTGTCAGTCCAGGACATCCACTGCCCTGGTGCTCAGGCGGGAGGGGTGTCAGTCGCTTCGTTCTCGGCCGTCTGGTTCCCCCCTGACGCAGGCATAGCCCCGCCGAGCTCAGCCCGCTTTGGGCTGCAGAGACGCGCATATGTTACTGGAGGCGTGAGGAAACATGAACAACATCACCTCTTCGCTCCTTAAAGTTAAAAAAGTGCTAAAGGAGGCCAGTGCAGCCTGCCGTGGTGCTAACACAGCTAGCGTGTGCTTTCTGCAGTGCTACAGAGCTGTGGCAAGGGTGCAGTTACCTCTGACCGCTGTTTCTCATCGTCTTCTTGACCACATATCTGGAAACCAATGAGATCACAGTAAGAAAAACAAGGCCACACTCTGATCTGCACTTCTGCAGATTACATAAGGTAACAGTGCATTAATGTGAGATTCCGAAACAATGTAAAACTGTTTTCTGTTGCTTTTAACTTTGCTAAAGTACATGTGCTAGAGAGAAGCAAATTAAATAGCCATAAAAAGCATTAGCATAAGAATAAGCAATAGTGGAGTGTAAGGAAACTGAAAGAAAAAGGTAGCAGCAGAAAGAAAGAGGAGGAAGGAGAGAGATCCAAGTGAGGTGATAAGGGGCAAAGCCAGAGTCTGAGGATTTCACAGAAAATGAAGACTGTTGCTGTTTTTAAACATCACAGGAAGTAGCGCATGAGTGGAGCCTGAGTCTCACTCTCTGTGTTACAGAGGTGTTTCCATAGAAACCACCCCACTGCATGGGCATACAAACCTGCACACACAGAGGATGCCACCAACCACAGGCACGACTGCAGCAGCTGAGGGCACAGAAACAGCCAGTGAGTACACTGCATTTCTGACTTCACTTAAAGCTGTTCAAATGTGCAGCAGGAGGAGGGCTTATGGAGGGTGAGGAGAAGGGGGAAGCAGACCTCCGCAGACACACAGCGCTCCTCTCGCCCACGGCCTTACTCACCCACTGCTGCTGCTGCAAACACTGCCACCGTTTACAAGTGCAGAGAGTGAGAGAAAAAGAGAAAAGGAAGCATTAAGAACAGTGACATAATTTCACCATTCATAACTGCCTAACTGCCAAACGAGTCATCTCTTTTGCTCACAATGTGCTCTCACAGACGCAGTCTGATCCTGAAATCAGCTGGTACACACCAAATTTAAACTTACCGGCTGGTTGAGTGGGGGGTGGAGATAAGGGCGGGGATGGGGAGGTGCCATCTGAAAGAGGGCGAGAGGTGGAGGCAGCTGAAGCGAGGAAAAGTGTTACAGCTAACAGGAAAGAAACTCTGCCTGACATTCCACACCACAACTTCAACTTTCATATCAGCCATTTTATGGCATGCATCACAGATTTGAAATGAAAGGGACTGCATGAAGGAATTTGCTAACAATATGCAACATAGCAACCCAAATTCATAAAAAAATCTGTTCCATAACTAGCACAATTTTTAGTAAGCCAGATGCAACACAAACACATCCCTCAGACATTCACAGAACCAGCGCAGTTAATACAGAGCTGATTTAAAACAGACACTTACTTCCAGACACAGTCACGTTCCCATTCAACAGAGGGCAGTCTGCAAAAGTTTAGATATTATTTATGAAATAAAAACAGACACAGGAAGGTGATATGAGTGTGCATGTCAGATGGAAAATGTGATGTTGAAACTCTTTTCTCACGAAATTCAATTTTCAGTAAGAGTTGTGCCAGTGAAATACTGCAGAATGTTTTCCAATATTTTTCCGGTTACTACCCATTTTGTTGTTTTGCTCAAATAAGAAACTGCAAAAAAGCACTTCCATTTTTTCAGATCCTTTTCCTTATATTTACTGAATAAATTAAAATGAATGAACTTTTCATTGTGTCACTGTGAAATTGCACAGTGTTCTTATTCTGGTTCTCTGTAAAGGCATTGTTCTGGTGCAGACTGAGCATGCTCAGTGTGCTGTTTGGTTTACTGTCTGACCTTCATAGGAGAATTTCTCTGATGGAATGTGGAAGGCCTCTCCCTGAAAGGTGTACTGCACTGCTGTTCCGCTGTTTAGGGGCTCTCTGAAGAACACATAGGCACGGCCGTCTCTCTGACACTCCCAGTGGGGCGGTGGCGGGGGTGAGGGGGTACGTGCGCAGTCAGGGAACGGATCATGCCTTCCTTTTCTCCAGATCTCTGAGTCATTTTGGACAGCCCCTTGGGTGACTGTTGCCCAAATGGCCTTCACTTTTTCTGCACACTCATTTTCCATACAGGTCACACACCCAAGAAACCCAGGCTGTCCTGCCACATAAACCACACACAATGCATGGATGAATTTTTATGGAGGTGCCGTATTTTACAAGAGAAATGTTAAAGAAACCCAAAATGTACACAGCTAAACTGCTAAAACTGTTGCCTTGCTGTTGGGTATTTGGTCTGATCGTCAGAGGCAATAAAAATTTTCTATGGCAGCAACATTGAGCCCTTGCTGTTAAACTACGATAAATCCAGCTCATTTCGACTGCATGAACCTACAGTAAAGTGCTTCATGAATGAAGACTGCAAAAAGTAACGATGGGGTTGTTCATAAAAGGGCTGGACCATGACTTGGAGGGTACTTTTTCTACACGATTTCAAAGTAAAAAATGTTTGGTTATTTCACGTTTTTGATTAAGGTGACTTGGTCCACTTGATTTCCGTATTATCTTTAATCGCCAAAGTAGCATTTACCTCAAAGAAGAGACGAAGTACAGCATGTCCTACACACACCTGCGGTCATTGTACACCTACGCGGTGTTTTTCAACAACGTTCCCTCTGCATGTCCAACTGTGTTGCACGATTGGCATGAGCTTTCAAAAATAAACCTTAATTCGCACAGTTGTTTTCATAACCTACAGAACATTTTTCGTTTTATTTCAATCTGAAATTGAGGTAAATTTTCGGTTAAATAGTTCAAATGATTAGCGTGACCAGAGGTACGCGCACAGCGCATCTCGCTGTAGACAATTAATGCTGTTTCTATTGATATAATAATAAGTATTGGTTTCACAGTTAAACAGCAGGTATCATATGTTGCGTTTTCAAATACAAACAAAGCATTGTCTGCATCACTCACTTCCTTTTGTCTTTGCTGGATCCGAACAGCTGCTGGCCACCAGAAGCATCACGCAAAATACTAGATATTATGTAAAAAAATGTGTGTTGTCATTATTATTATTGTTGTTGTTGTTGTTTATGATTAGATAATTAACTGTAGTTATCTCTCATATAATTAATTACATAAGAGAGAGAGCACGGCCAATATTTACCCGTAGGCAGCAAACACTTCAACCTGTTTGTTTTACAGCGTACATCACAATTTAGCTATGGCTGGTGCTTATGGTTGTCAGTGTATAATGAAATAATTAGATAACTACATACAGGTTCATAGATCTGTCCATAAAGCCATTGCATTTACACAGTGACAGGAAAACGTGCTAACTTACTGTGTGGATGTCCTTCCCTCCCCATTGCAGAGCTTCTCAAATCGTGGCCAGCCAGAATCCCGTGTGCTACTGCATCGGCTGCATATAACACAGAAAACGTTTAAACTTCCCTTAAAAGGACAGAACGGCAATCAAACATCGAAAGTTTTCCTCCGAGGCCAATTTGCAGGCTACTAATTTCTTATACCTAAATTTTTCAAGTCCACCTAAAATAAAAATTAAAAGATTATTCTTTAGTTTCGCCAAAAACATTGCTTTCATCTTGTAGACGATAAAAGCGATTATCCTTTAAGATAGCTGGTTGATTGCGTTTCAATCGAATGGACTGTCCCTAGTAAATTAATAAATAGTCGCATAAAAGTCGGCTACATATCACCTATAGGTGGATATTTAATTTGGATTAGTCGGCAAGGTCGGACCATCCGAGTCGCTCGGTTGCAGAAAGAGCAGTTCAAGCCACTCTCAGCTTAGCTAGCTGGCTAACGTTTCCTGATAATTTTGTATGACTATCTATTTACCTGTAATGGTTTACAAAAAAATATCTTTGTGAGTTATGTTTGTAAGTTAATCTAGAAGTAGCACAGAAGCATTTCATGACAGGTAAAACCGTACTTCCAGCAAGCTTGAGATGTTAGCTAGCTTGCGAGCTAACTAAGAAAAGAGTTGAACAATCTCAAACGTGCTATTTTCTCCCACTAAAACTACCATTGCTACCTACATAAATAGTAAATTGCATAATCACAAACATCGCTAACGCCTCGGATACAGCGATAACTGGCATTTAGCATTTAGACATGGACATTCCCCAAAACCCTCCTTCTCACAGCACTGTAAAGCTTGCTACCCTACATTTTAATTCAGCGAACACTCAATTGGGTGTTCAGAGGAACTAGGATCTAGTTTTTTTCCCAGTTTCTTAAAGGTAAAAAAAATCTAATGCGGCTCTCATAACGCTGTGTTACAGTGGAAATTTGGAAAAATAGGCTTCTCTTTTTATTTGGGTTGCCGACACCTGCTTTTGGAACATACATTTATTTCGGCTAGTTGTGCTACTAAATTTAGCAGGAATATTTAAGGTCAGTCATCGTAATTATCAATCAATAAATAACAATAAAATGCGTTTTTTAATAATACCATCCTACTAACCCTCGTATTGCGTAAAACAAGATACAGGTTATGTTGGTTTTACATAAATATCGATTAAAGATTCAACTTTGTAATATCGCCGCGTATAACGAGTGACATATTAGCGATACAATGTCTCTACCAGCTTGAACCAACTGAAACTTGGTCATGCGGCGCTTCTGAGGTTGTGGCTCAATGCTTGCCTTTGGCTTGTGTCGCATTCTGCCTCACTTGTAAGTCGCTTTGGATAAAAGCGTCTGCCAAATGAGTAAATGTAAATGTAATATGTCTTCAGAAAATATATCCAAAAACTGTGTAGCTCTCTCGGTTCTTTTTCTGTGATAGCCTATATATAAACGTGTCGGGGTTTTTTTCAGACTGCGAGCAATGAGAAAGAAGCTACTTAGTCGAAGTTTGCATTGCAATCTCCTTAAGCCCGCCTGGAAACTCACGTTCTTACAACTATAAAATGAATATACAAACACTGTGAAATACTGTATTACTACGTCACGTCGTGGTCTACGGGGAATGTTAAAATTATACGATTTCATTCATTTTTTATTACGTTTTCTGCTTAACAAAAATAGGTTGAACCGAATGTAATATCAATATGCTCAAAACACAATATTATGTACAAAAAGGAGATTTTCAATTAATAATTGAGTCTGCTCAACTGCTTGACTTTTTATAAGCGCGGAGCACAATGAAAGCGTCCTACAATTAGGCTGTAATTTGCACGAAAGCTCGCAAAGAGTTTACAAAAATAACTTAAATATTAAGAAAATATTAAAACTTACCATGGAGAGTCGATGTAGGGTGCGCAGAGCGCAGTGAAGCCGGTGCGCCGGGATGCGACTCGCCCCTGCTGGGGCTGCGAGTTAAACGCGCATAGACGGAACTGAGAGGGGTTTTAAAGAGTGACCAACTTTCCGGTGGAACTGCCCTCTTTTAAAAAAAAAAAAATGAGAATCTGTTTCCGTGTCAAATGTTCCTTTACACATTCTCGCTTTTACCAAAATGTTTTTTTTTTCTAAAGATGGAAATCGGTCATTTTTGATTTATAATCAATGAAGACGTGTTAAGATTCTGTATTTATAACATAGCACGTATTTTGTATACATAGTATATGTTGCACTTGTATTTAGGCAAGTCTGTTGGTACAAAACTTGCTGATGACACTGGTCCTCACTGGTAGAAAGTCTGTAAATGTCATAACATCCTGCTTTCACAGAGTAATAATGTTCAGTCTCTGAGCTATAGCTGGCCTGGTGTGACTAATAATGCAACAATGTGGTAATTTCGCTACTGCCTTTGAAGTCGATATCATCGCACCATGCTGTCACAGCGCAGATATTCACACTCTGGGGTACTGCAGAGGCAATCGTGCAAAGGTTGCCGTTCAGTCTTTAAAATGGCTGCTAATTACCTTCCCATACGAGGCGCTACAGTAATATTTTTAATGCTCTTTTTATACACATTGCTTAAACAACATTGTATCTTACACTGCTGAGATTCAACACACCAACTAAACTTTTATTTATAAAATGTCTTTGCTGTAAAAACAGGAAGTGAGCAGAGCTTCCTGTTCTGACTGCAATTATATGAATTTTATTTTCCCAAAGGAGTGTTGTGCAACCTGCTTTCATATTCATAATTCCTGGTATCAGTGAAATGTCTGTCACTTCCAGTCACTCGCGCTCTGAAGATGAAGTTCTTGAGGCACATGATCAGCGGTTAAAAGCAGCACTTACCCTGGGAGGATCCCTCTCGCGCTCTCTCAGTAAGGCTGGTCTCTCTCAAAGCAGCATCAAGCAGAGGAAAAAGCTTCCCCAGCTGTGAGGGCCAGACATGCTGTTCAGGAGCTCAGTCCCACCCCTCCCCACAGGCCCCCAATCCCACATTCATCTCCAAACGCCCCCACACGTCATCCTTGAAAGCAAATTTGATTAATATTTAACTGTTTAAGGGGAGTAAGAAGAAGGTAAGGAGCAGCAGGGTGGTGTAGCGGTAAGGAGCAGCAGGGTGGTGTAGCGGTAAGGAGCAGGGCAGCAGTGTGGTGCAGTGGTAAGGACCAGCAGTGTGGTGTAGCGGTGAGGAGCAGCAGGGTAGTGTAGCGGTAAGGAGCAGCAGTGTGGTGTAGCGGTAAGGAGCAGCAGTGTGGTGTAGCAGTAAGGAGCAGGGCAGCAGTGTGGTGTAGCAGTAAGGAGCAGCAGTGTGGTGAGCAGTGTGGTGTAGCGGTAAAGAGCAGGAGTGTGTTTTAGTATTAAGGAGCTCCTAACCAGGTGAAATGGATAATTAGCAGCACTGAAGTAGACTGGATGTTGAATGGGAATAATCACATTTAACTCAGTAGCGCTGCTCTGTGCTGGGGACACACAGACACCTGCAGCAAAAGCAGAGCTCATATGTAACTGCCCTCAGGTTTCCTCCACACTTAAAGCAACTTTCTCCAACGTAACACTTTTTTACAATGCTGCTGAACCGAGCACACAAATGATTACACAATGAAAACGATGATGACCTTAAATGACTTGGCTTAGCCAAATGATCAACGATGGCGCCATAAACGCAGCATGTTCATTTTAGACAGAAGTAAAAGATCGTTTCTTGGTTCACAGAAAAAATGTTCTGTGGTTATATATGAATAATCAGTAGAAAAGGAGAAATGAACCGTCATGGTTTTTTAGATTGGTGATATTCATGTCCGTTAGTCATCCTTTATCCTTCACACATCACCCACGTCATTGCGAGACACCGTAATCCTGGCATGTAAAACTAAGGCGTATCCAAACCCTTTCTTTTTCAGTGAAATGGCCATTAAGTCACTCACTCTCCAGGGAACATCCTGCACAGGAAAACATCCAGAGTACTGCGAACAAACAAAAACACCTTTATCTTATTTCAGATCATAAAAATACACCGGTAAAAATTAAAAATGCATATACAAATATATCACAATCCATGAAACATCTAAACGAATAAATACTGTATTTGTACGATTCACAAATTAAAATCGATGTGCGGGCTATAATATATTTTATTTTAGCCTATATGTTATATTTTAACATTTTACTGGCTGAAATAATGTATACACATTGTATTATATTATGCTATGTATTTCAGTCTGTAAAATATTAAGGGAATAACAGCATTTTGGCTTTTCAAAACCATTTCCATACACCGTTGCTCTGATGTATTTTTTATTAATTTCAAGTTGGAAATGCAACAAATAATAGCCTACTGTATAAAAATCGCCCGGGGTGAAACACGGGTTAAGGGTATGGTGACGGTTTTTTTTTTGGTTCCCTGTTTCAGTGAGGTCTCGGCTTAGATGCTTGCCAGCTGTTCCAGCGCTGCGTTCCCGTCCGTGAGCTACTAGCGGTGTGTTTCTGCGAGCCTGTGGTGTGTTTCTGCATTATAGGAGCTCTAAGACTCATAAAAAAGGCTTGGAAAAAATTATCAATAGGATTCCAAGCAACATCAACATCCAACAAGTGCAGAAGATAACCCTCCTAGGAACAGCGCACATTTTGCGGAGGGTGCTCTCCATTATATGAACGACAATCTATCCTATAGCACCCAAGAACCATTGGACCCGGTTCTTTAGATGTATTATATGCAGAGAAAGATGCAAGAAAGAAAGTATTATTATTATTATTATTATTATTATTATTAATAATAATAATAATAATAATAATAATAATAATAATAATAATAATAAAACAAAATATAACATAATAATAATTGTGCTGGAAGTCGCTCCGGATAAGAACGACTGCTAAATGCATGTAATAGGCCTATAGTGTAATGTAATAATAATTTCGCGTAATGAAATCAGCCAAAAAATGCTCTGTTGACTTACTCGCTTTCGACACCATAGGAAGGTTGTTCTGAGGAAAAAGTATTCAACTGATTAATGTTTTCGTACTTCTGTAATATTTGTTCATTGTCAGTTATGAAATACAAACACGCGCGCGCGGACTCACGCACCTACGTGTTTAATCGAATGTTTAAATCGTGTATCTTTCAAATGCGATCATTTTCTGGTTGTATCACACCTGTAAGGAAAGCATCTGTTTTAAAAATAACGTTTACACCACAATGCACTTCAGCCCTGACTGTGAGGAGGCCTAGCGAGCGTGAATCTTAGGCTACCCCTTCCTTACACAACAGCAAGAGATCGGTGGCCGTTAAATAAAACCAAACATCCTAACTATTATTTTAAAAACATATTAAAATTAAACGGCGGAATATTAAAAACGTATACACTCTTGAAAACTGCAGTGCCGTTAGACTCCTTACAACCTTATTTGAACGCTTGGGTTATTTTCCAACAACTCGCGAAAATCTCAACTAAAATTAATGTCTAAATTTCAATGATAGATGGCTGCATTATTTTATAATATTTTAATTCCACATCTTTTGCAAATCAAGATACACGATTTCTGCAATCGGATGGCAAAAATTCTACAATTTTCTGGACAAAAATCGGCCATGGGGGACTGTGCCGTTATTTTTCCTTGTGAAAATTATTCTGGACGACTGTGTAGCTGTTTTCCAAGCAAGGAAGTTTTTCATGGGCGAAATTGCACGCTCTGATTGTTGAAACGAAATGAAAACAGTCTTCAAGGTACGCTTCTTGTGCAATGGCTCTTAGAATCAAGTTAGAGCACACATTTTATATTTTCTGCTTATAGCGATAGGTGACGTTTTTTCGACCGCTAGTTAATAGTTGACAGGTTCCTGATACTAAATAGGCCTACTAGTACACTGGGAGGAATGAACCTCCTCAATTTCCTCGATATTCACTGTCCCACGTCAGTTATATTAACATACCACTCTAACATATTTAAAACTTTTTTTCTGTAAGCTGCTGCAACAAAATTGTTGTAGAAAGTTTGCGTAGGTCCGTCTCAAGGAATCTGGTACTTGGGCGCCCTACCACCTGCTGTCCGTCAAGAAAGAAATTTTCACGAGAAAAATCAAAATGATACGGACCTTGTGGTGAGAATAAAAATCCTCTCTACACATGACTGTAAGACTCTTTTCATTCCAAAACGACTGGACATTTTGCCGCAGGTTGCTTATCGAGAGTGGCGGTGTAGAAGTCTCCCTTGTGCTCGTACTGACTGCGCCTCCCTGTGCGCGCGCAGCACCGGCCCCTTCCGTGGGATCCGAGAACTGGCGCCAGAGTCCCGTGTATTGCGTTATATTTTTATAACTTTTTAAATGAATTCGTTTTTTGTGGCATGAAATCTAGCATCTTATTTTAACCAATTATTTTACGTCATTAATGCCAACTGCATTTGCTTTTTGTCAAAGTGTTTGCCAGAGGAAGCATTAGTTATTACAATTTTATCTTACGTGCGTGTGTTGAGTGACCTCTTTTGGCGCGATACTGTAATAAAATTATACCCTATTGTTTTTTTTTGCAAGAAAAAAAACAATTATAATGGATGTCTATGCAGTTATAACACAACGTCAATACCAGGTGTAAAAAAATTATATTAAAATAAGTCATATTTTGCAGACGATGGCAAGACACATTCATAGTACATAAAATACATTCAGTATGTCTGCATGAATTGAGGCAGGAGCTTACAGTTTTTGCACTGGGTTAGATTTGATCAATTTTCAACGAGATTTTCAATAATAATAAAGCTCAGAGAAAAAAGTCTTTTTTTAAAAAAATGTATATACATTTCCTGAATGCCACAATGCCCCATCACAGGCCACAACCTTGAACTATTATCACCAAGTTCCAGCCACCAGGTTTGCATCACCAGTGTTTTTACCACTGAACCTCATTACATTACATTATTGGCATTTAGCAGACACACTTATCCAGAGTGACTCACATCAGTTTTTTTTTTTTTTTTTACAATGTTATCCATTTATACAGCTGGATATTTACTGAGGCAATTGTGGGTTAAGTACCTTTCCAGCAATGTCTCTGTGGGGAATCGAACCAGCAACCTTTCAGTTACAAGTCCTGTTCCTTAACCAGTATGCTACACTACCGTCCTCATGCCATCAGGCTGTTATCTTCTACAACTGGAACACCATCCATTTCACAACTGCCAGCTTTAGTTAGGAGGGAGGAGTCTCAGAGCTCCTAAAGTGAAGGTGTAGTCAGAACAGGTGAGTTTGGAGTCTGCAGTAGGAAATGCACAGGAATCCTGCACTTCTGACAGCAGTGGGGACCAGTTTTGAGTTTAATACCAACTGTAACAGGTAGCCAGTGCAGAGAGGTGAGAGGTGTGAGTGTGTTTTGGTTGGTTGTGGATCTGTGGAGCAGCTGCATTCTGAATCAGCTGGAGGGTCTGATGGTGTAACGGTACAGCAGGATGGACCCAGATGCAGAGATTATACAAAAGCGCAGAAGGATGTTAAAAGACAGAATCTTTACTAGAGACTAGAGAACTTGGGGCACAGGAAACCACACAACGCAGGGTAGCTCAAGACTGAGCAGGGCTCAGAACTCAGAACCAAGCCACAGGCAGGGCTTAAATAGAGCACCAAACACATGGAGACTAATTACACACAGCTGAAAACAATTTAGCTAGATTAGGCCCAAACAGTTCAGGTACAAACAGGAAGACAGTCCCTCTGGTTGAAGTTCAGGGAAGCAGCAGTTAGCCGGGCCAGACAGACTGTCAGGAGGATGCCTGCTGATTGTTGTGAGAATCAGTCTCTGAAACCCTGACAGATGGCACGTGCATGGAGAGCTGCAGTCGTTTGGTCTGGAGAGTACTAAGGCTTGAAAGGAGAGTTGCACTGAGTTGGTGAATTTTACAGATGTTGGCAGGAATCTGAAGTTCTGTGTCACACCGGAGTGGTTAAAAAGGTTGGATAGGAGGGACAGGGTTAGTTTCTGGGTTAGGGGTTAGGGATTAGGGTTAGTTTTCAGGTTAGGGGTTAGGGTTTAGGGTGAGGGAGTGGGCAGAATGGTACAGTAGGAGAAGTATCTGTGGGCAGTGCCTGAAAACTCCAGTTTGGGCAGGTCATAGTCACCTGTATCACAAGCAGCAGAGAGATAAAGCAGGATCAGGACAGGTCAGAAATAATATTACAATCTGTAAAAATTCTGTTATTGTGTTTAAAATTATATTATTAAATACTTTATGTGAAAATTGGCAAGGTGCTTACATGAAAGACTTAAATGGCTGATCTTACATCATGAATCTGTCAGTCAGAAGGTGACAGAACACACTGCATACCGAAGAGTTTCTGAGACTCATTACAGGAGGTGGAGTTGCCTCACAGACTCTGGAATATTCAGTGGCTGTAGAACACAAATTATATTCTCCGATAGAGTCTCTAACTGATAAAGCTTGCCCCTATTTATAAACCAGTAAGTCACAAACAAATGTTATATTCCTTTCAAAGCAATGTCTCTCAAAGAGACATTCCTATGAATATTGACACATCTATTATTCCATGATACTGTTTTATGTGGGGGGAAAATGTGGTTTAAAACATTTTAGAAAAGAATATAACTTGATTGTGAGAACCGGATGATTGAAAAGGCAATTTTCAACAAGTTTTAGTCTCATTTAGTTAAAAAGTCAATATCCCCAATCTATCTGAGGGATGTTTGGAAAGTGAACACAAACAGAGTTGAGAATGGATGAACATTGCCTGAGCCAATTCATTTTAATTGTTCAAAAAAAGATTAAACATCAAGTGCATTCAAACCTCCATGTTTGCACTCTTTAACCAATTGAGACTATTATTTGAGTTTTGTTTTTTTTTTCTTCATGTATTTCTTTCATATATAACATACTTACTGTTTCATATGTTAATTCGATCTGCTTTCAGCGATGTGATGCTAATCAGGATAGACATTATGAGCTAAATGAGAATCACATCTCACTCTAAAGCAATACCTCCTCCCTTTTCCCTTTCTCTGTAGGGTGTAAATGCATGAGTGCCGGACAGTGGGGCCAGAGTCCTGTGTGGAGCCTGCTGTGCTCCTCTGCCCGGCTCTTCTGCCTGGCTCCTCTGCCCGGCTCCTCTGCCTGGGTCCTGGTTATTTAAGCTCTGGGAGCAGTTGCGCTGACTGCCGTTCACAGCGGTGCAGAGTATGGAGAAACGCACAGAAATCCATTCCCACCTTCCTGTCCACTAAAGGTCAGCCAGTCATCAGGAAACAGAGCCTTTGGGTTAACATTCCTTCAGTCCAGATAACATACAGGTTAACAGCGATAGCAGGCCAAAGCAGTTCTAATCATTATCAAATATCAAAGGTTATACAGTTACTCCCCTTCTGTATAAGATACACAGGCTTGAGCTGCAGTGCTTAAAAGATGGCTTTAGTTGGGCCAAAGTGCAGAGAGTGAACAGAGCAGAATTACTTAACATGGGCCAGGGCCAGAGAAGGCAATTCATTCCTCCACCAGTAGGTGGCATAAGGACCCATAGGAAGGACACAGGAAGGAGGAGAGCAGCAGAATAAATAAGCCTTCTTGGGCTCATGCATCTCAGCCATGAAAACAAAGATATTTTAAATTTTGCACAGATATCAAGCCTTTTCCTTCCTACTGTTCCTCATTCTGTTCCATCTTTTCACTATATAGCAGTATAGCAGTGTGGTGTAGTGGTAAGGTGCAGGGATAGTAACCGAAGGTTGATGGTTCAATTCCGCGCTGGAGCACTGCTGCTGTACCTTTGGGCAAACCACTTAACCCACAAATAAATATTCCACTGCATAAATGTGTAGAACTGCAACCAGTGTAAGTCATTCTGGATAAGGGCATCTGCTAAATGACAATAACATAATGCAAATGTAGAGTGACTTTATCGCTGTATGTTGCTGGCGTTGCTAACGTAGTTTGGAGGAAGTGGGCTAAAAATGTATTGACAGGATTTGCATCAATTTTCTAAAAAAATGTATATACTAATAAATATTATATATTATATTTTATATTTTCTCAATTTCTCAATATTCATCTCAATCCCAAGACCAAATGTCAATACGTGGAAAAAGATTTATATGAATAAGACCTTTTTAATTTCAATTTAAGGTTTGTAAGCTTGAATTTCAGGTAATGAAATCCACATTTAGATATTGAATTTTGAAAAAGAAAGTTTGTAAATGTGAATGTAAGGTTTTTAAATATTAATTAGAGACGATAAAATGCAATTTCAAACATGCAGTGTAGTCTTAGACTTATTCAGTAAAGACTTATTCAGTAATGCTGTCAAGTAAATACTTAGATAATGCATTTAGTAAATCAAATTGGGATTTTTTTTTCCTTTTTCTTTTTTTACACTTTCACCCTCAGTGTGTTGCCACTTTAAGGGCTATTGGGATATTTCCAATACTATGGCATTGTGGGCTTGATATGTCTGTCCTCCAGAGAAAAATCACACTCAGGAGAAAGAATTCACAAACAGCAGTAATGACTGTGCATAAAATTGTTAGTTCAGGCTTCTAGGCTGTGAAATACTGTCTGACTGACTGAAGACTCACATTTTCAGAACTGTAGATCAAAAAGAGAGATTCCTAATTCCTTGACAATTCATTTAAAGCGGCATGTGAGCATAGTATGACCTTGATGAAGGAATACAGACACCTCTGACATTTTGAAACACCTGAAACTGAAAATCGTGTGCAGGGACACTGAGAGCTCTACAGGCTGCCCCAGGTCTGGACTTCTCTTTGACTGGCAGCCTGTCAGCTACAAGACAATGTGGCCCCCTTGTGGTGGATTGAGAGATATTTTGCCTGGATAGAATGGCTCTGTGATGCATCTTTATGTGGTTGTATGCTAGTTTTTACATTTTAATGGCTTCATTCTTGTTTGTTGATTCATGCTTTATAAGGCAACATTAGATGAGTGAGTTCATTTCAGAGAAAAGAGTGTCAGAGAAAACAGTGGAGCTTTCTGAGCACCAGCCAGTGCAGCCAAAGTGCTGTTGGCATGGTTACACAGTACTTGTTGTGGAGGTGAAATTTTCAGTGCATTTTCTCACCTGGGTTTTAAACAAAGGAATACAGCTGAAAAAGTACAGCTGACCACAATAACATGATGCCGCACAGACCCAGTGTCACACAGGAGCCTCCTTCATTAAGCACGAAAAAGTGTGCGGACACAGAAATCCACACTAATGTTCTCATTTATAAAGATTTAACTTGATGTGAGAATGTGCTTATATCTAGGCCAGTGTTTCTCAGTCCTACTCCTGGAGGCCCACTGTCCTGCATATCTTCTATCTATCCTTGCTCACACACACCTGATTAGTGTGATTAACATGCTCTTGATTAAATCAGGGGTGCTCAGCTAATCAAAAGTAGCCTACCACTGATGAGTTCAGCCAGGTAGGTAGAGCAGGGAAAGAAAGAAAATGTGTAGGACAGTGGGCCTCCAGGAGCAGGATTTAGAAACACTGATCTAGGTGAACTGCAAACCAGGAACTAATCCCTTTGTCCGAATAAATGCATTGCAGGCCCGAAACTGCAGCTTTCTGTAAACCTGACTCAGTGAAAGAGCATTACAATAGTCCTTATTGCAGGTAGTGATAAATTTCATATTAATGATTGATCTAATTCAGATACCATAAACAGATATTGTAGTTGTTCAGCAATGAAATAATAAAATGTGTCCCATAATATTTCATGTCAAATCACAAGTCAGGATGTATGTTTTATATCAGTGTAATGAATATTCCCTCCAAAACCCACTTTTTACCAGTGTGTGATGGTTTAACTAAGAATATACGTTTATGTACTATGTTCCTATACTTTTTAATGTTAAATCACTGTTTCCTCAAAGCTAAAATTAGGTAGAATTTTTCCAATCTACTTTTATAACCGCACGGTTTTAGCATACCCGCTAAACAGCAAATCATACCCGTGAGACCAGACAATGTTCTTTGTATCATTGCGGCAACATTTCAGGGAGGGAGGGGTAGGGGCAGGTAGGTAGGTAGGTAGGTAGGTAGGTAGGTAGGTAGGTAGGTAGGTAGGTAGGTAGGTAGGTAGGTAGGTGGGTGGGTGGGTGCCACAAAGCTGTAGGATCTGGCTCCCTTCAAGCAAAATTTAAAAGCTGATAGCTACATAACAGCCATTCAGTAATTCTGTGATTCATAATTTGAATAGTCGATTATTGAAACAAATAATAGATTATTCGACTATGACAATAGTCTTTAGTTGTAGCCCTACATTCCATAAATGACTCCAGGTATTAATGAAATGTTCTACAGTACTAACCAGTGTTACTATTCTGCTCTGTACACAGAATATTGCTGTATTATATTCAATAAACAGATGCTGTCTCACTTGTGACCTGGATTTAAAAAAAAAAAAAACTCTAAAGGACAGCTCCTAACCCAAAACTTTTACTAATACACAGCTCTTACTCTGAAGCTCTGACTGTAATGCTGTTGGATTAAAAAAAAAAAACTAAAGGACAGCTGTTTTACTAATACAGCTCTTAGCCTAAAGCTCTTAGCCTAACGGCACTTAAAAACAGCACACAGCTTTCAGGTTGTTTATTCCTTTATTAATCATTATTATAAGGCCACTCTGATCTGTGCAGGCTTTAGCATGGGAAGAAAACAAAAGCAAAATGTCAGTCATGCTAGCTTCACACGCTGCCCTTCACAGAGATCGATCTTTTGGTGAGGGGATCCTAGCGTACGCACCCCAGTTAGGGTCCGATCTGCGTTGGTGGAGAGCAGCGGAGACGGTGAGGGTGTGGAGCATGCAGGGGAGGCTGCAGGGAACAGCACCGTCAGCACACACTCTCCCGCCCAGCTGCGGGAGTCTGCGCAACGCAGCCAACACACACACACTTCACATTCCCTCCACCAATCAGGATATGTGCAGGATATGTGCTACCACAATGCCCAAAGAGAGCAGCGGCCTTTATAAACACACACAGCAGTGCCGCTTCAGGTGCGCTGGAGATAACCGTCTGCCCTGGACACACTTCACAGCCAGCTGCCTGTCTTTGGCTTCAGGGAGACGACCTTTGACCCTCTACTGACAGTGAATCCCAGCATCTTCTCTCTGTGACAGTGCTGGTAACATGCTCTCCCCTAAACTGCACAGGGCTCACTGTAGACTAAGCTTATGGGCAGAACATTCAGGAGCTGGGTGCACACAGGAAGCCCGGGTCACATGGGCGCACACAGGAAGTCCACATCTGGTCCCTGTTCTCTCAGTGGGACTCACTGCTGGTCTGTTCACCTTTTTGAAACTCATTGAATGAAGGATATTATTAGACATGTTGGACAGAGACTGCAGACTGGGCCAAGCAGCTGGACCCCCTCCCATAACTGCAGGTCCAGCACACGGCCGTCAGTGTAAACAGCAGCAGCATGAAGCAGTCAGCACACAACACGACTAACACCAGCAATGCATGTCAACCGTCACAACCCGAGGGCAGCTTGCACCCATTTCAGTCAAAGACAGATTACACAGCACATACACAGGAAGGGGTAGAGAGGTGGGGAATGATCCCGTCCAAAGCAGCCCTGAATTATCACCTTAATGTTGAGTACAATCATGGGTTCCTCCCTTACAGGGTAACCGCTAGAGCAAGCACTAAGCTTCATTTCCACTTGGTAGAGTGTCTGTGCATTAGCAACATTCTGTCTCTTTAATGGGAAAGTAGGAAGAGATTTGTTAATATTCAGATAAGAAACTAACTGATAAAAAATGCATTGTCTTTCACACTCCTCGATAACAGTGCTGACAATCAATCGTTAAAACATGAAAATGTTTGTAATCTTTAAGATCAGGATTTGATTCATTACTATGATTTGATCAGGAAGCAAACGCTAAAATGTCTCTTGTAGGTTTGATATCTTTTGGAAAGTACCTGCCCCCCCGCCGGGAGCCAAACCTACACACTGACAGGAGCAACAGCAGAAGAGAGTTAAGGCAACAGAGGTGTGAGCAGCTGGTCCTTCTCCCTGTCCTAGAAACGCAGGGGAGGAATGAGGCCCTGCCTGGGCATGTGGGACCCCCTCTCTGAGGAAAGAGGGAGGGAGAGAGGTGCCCTCGGCTCCAGAGCGCTGTAGTGTCCCTGCACCTGCGCTCAGGTGTCCACTGATGGCAGGATCCAGGGAGGGGGACAGAAAGGCATACAGGTGAAAGAGTCCGGGGGTGGGGGGGGCGTCAGCGAGTGGGGTGGGGGCCGGGGGCGGCTCGGTAGGGCTCCAGGCCCTTGTTGGTGCCGATGTTGACGGTGATGTTGGTGTAGAGGGGCAGGTACTGCCGCGACAAGACCTCGTACTCCGCCGTGTTCATACCGTCCTGCCGCCACGTGTGCCGAGTCTTCGCCAGCATGTTAAACCTGCGGAGAGAGCCGGCCATCACAGACACAAACACACACACACGGCAACAAAACACTCACACACTCACACTGCAACAACACACAGACACACTGCAACAACACACACACAGCAACAACACACACACACAGCAACAACACACACACACACACACACACACTCACACTGCAACAACACACACACACACACACACACACACACACACAACAACACACACACACACAGCAACAACACACACACAGCAACAAAACACTACACACACACACACAGCAACAACACACACACACAGCAAAACACACACACACACACACTGCACACACACACACACACACACAGCAACACACACACACACACACATACTCACACACAGCAACAAAACACTCACACACTCACACTGCAACAACACACAGACACACACTCACACACACACACACACACATGGCTGCCGTACCTGCGGGGGTTCATCTCGTTACCCTCATCAAGCTTGTGTTTGATCATCTTATAGCGCCCCACCTTCAGAGCAGGACGAGAAATCAGCATCCCACCCAGAGACACCCTGAAAGGCGGGGGGGAGAGGATTCAGTCATCCTTTCAGGGATTTCAACTACTGTTTCCTTCTCACAGCCTGGTGCAAACACAGGTGACCTTACCTGATTCCGATGTCATCGTCCTCACCCCCCCAGCCCCAGTAGTTGTTAGGGAAACCATTCATCTTGAGGTACTGCAGAGGGGTCAAGGCTGACACCCCCCCAAAATAACTCTTATATGGAAGCCTAGGAGCACAGGGGGAGAGAGAGGGGGGAGACACTGATGTAAGTGCATGCAAGTAATACACAGTGTTACAGCAACTGGCCACTGCAGAATTACCGAGAAATTCTCACTCACACACACACACACACACACACACACTCCTCAGAGAGACACCTCATGCACACACATACACACTCACACAAATGTCTCCCTTCTGACAGTGTGGCGGTGATCTTATGACAGGTTGTCAGAGCGTGTTCTGAACGTGTTTCCATGTCAAGACTGACAGTCGATTAATCATATCAGACATGCTGTATTCTCTGGAATGCTGAGATATGACACCTGGCCCTCACACCTTGCCCCACGCTGGCTGCCGTTGCCATGGCACCAGCCTCATGGTAACTACAGAAGTGTGGGGAAACGGGAACCACGCATGAAACAAACCACAAACATGGCTACCAACTTCAATGCTGTAGCAGTCGGCAGCCATGGAGGCAGAGAGGGAGAGAGACCCCACAGAGGGGAGAGAGACCCCACACAGGAGAGAGAGACCCCACACAGGGGAGAGAGAGAGAGAGACCCCACACAGGAGAGAGAGACCCCACACAGGGGAGAGAGAGAGAGACCCCACACAGGGAGAGAGAGAGAGAGAGACCCCACACAGGGGAGAGAGACCCCACACAGGGGAGAGAGAGAGAGAGAGACCCCACACAGGGAGAGAGAGAGAGAGAGAGAGAGAGAGAGAGAGAGAGAGACCCCACACAGGGGAGAGAGAGAGAGAGAGACCCCACACAGGGGAGAGAGAGACCCCACACAGGGAGAGAGAGAGAGAGAGAGAGAGAGAGACCCCACACAGGAGAGAGAGGGAGAGAGACCCCACACAGGGGAGAGAGAGAGAGACCCCACACAGGAGAGAGAGGGAGAGAGAGACCCCACACAGGGGAGAGAGGGAGAGAGAGACCCCACACAGGGGAGAGAGAGACCCCAGGAGGGAAGGTGTAGGGGAGGTGCAGGGGACTGACTTGTAGCCAAACTTGTCCATGGCGATGGCAGCGTGTTTGGGGTGGGCGTCGCAGATGTAGGTGTTACGATCGTCTTCAGGGATCAGGTCCACATCATGGAAGAACAGACACTCCCAGTCCTCCTCCCTCATGGCCTCCCGAAAGCCCACGTTCATCAGCTTGGCCCGATTGAAGGTGAAGTTTCCTGCCTGCAGACACACAGAGGACCCCTGTCAGTGGTCAGCCTACTGATGCTCACACTCTCACTGCCGCGCTCTCACTGCCGATGCTCACGCTCTCACTGCCGCGCTCTCACTGCCGATACTCACTCTCACTGCCGATGCTCACACTCTCACTGCCGCGCTCTCACTGCCGATGCTCACGCTCTCACTGCCGCTCTCACTGCCGATACTCACTCACTGCCACGCTCACGCTCTCACTGCCGCGCTCTCACTGCCACACTGCTCACTGCGATCACTGCCACTGCTCGCGCTCTCACTGCCACGCTCACGCTCTCACTGCCATGCTCACGCTCACGCTCTCACTGCCGCGCTCTCACTGCCATGCTCACGCTCTCACTGCCGCGCTCTCACTGCCATGCTCACGCTCTCACCATGCTCACGCTCTCACTGCCATGCGCTCTCACTGCCATGCTCACGCTCTCACTGCCGCGCTCTCACTGCACTGCTCACGCTCTCACTGCCGATGCTCACTGCTGCACTGCCACTGCTCACGCTCTCACTGCCGATACTCTCACTGCCGATGCTCTCTCACTGCCGATACTCACGCTCTCACTGCCGATGCTCACGCTCTCACTGCCGCGCTCTCACTGCCACACTGCTCACGCTCTCACTGCCGCGCTCACTGCCGATGCTCACGCTCTCACTGCCACACTCACGCTCTCACTGCCGCGCTCTCACTGCCACGCTCTCACTGCCGATGCTCACGCTCTCACTGCCACGCTCTCACTGCCACACTCACGCTCTCACTGCCACGCTCTCACTGCCGCGCTCTCACTGCCGATGCTCACGCTCTCACTGCCACGCTCTCACTGCCACACTCACGCTCTCACTGCCACGCTCTCACTGCCGCGCTCTCACTGCCGGTAATAAATATAGGCATAATATATTATATATATATAATATATGCAAAATATAGGCATATGCATGTCTGTGTGTATAAGTGCATGTGTGTGTGGCATTTACAGTCTGGGAGGCCAGAGAACTGTGATTAGGCTGTGGTGTCCTTCATGTTGTCAGTGGCACACACTCATATCCTCACATGCCAGTTTCAACCTACTCCCCCAGTGGTGATGATGAAAAGTGCAGCAGATTAGTACCCACAATCCTCTGCATCCCTTGGGTGCGGTCTCACAGGCAGGTCATGTGATCACCCATCTGGGAGAGTCTGCTGTTGACATTATAGAAACACCGGCTGCATTCTCTGTGTTAATACCCGCTGCATGTGCCGGATTCAGCCATTTCCCTGACCGCTACAGCAAATCCGCAAAATCATGATCCAGCCTGAAATTAGGACTAAAATATCCAGGGATTATGAGTAATACTGGCGTTGTGAGGGGGAATTTCACAGCTGATATCACCCACGGGATCATTCTGAGCTCGTTAAGCAGCTCTGTGAGTCCAGAGGCAGCTTACAGGCACTTCTGAGAGGAAGGTCTGAACACAGAACCACACCGGAACACTGCCCTGCGCTACTGAGCTCACAAAACCGCACATACAAACTAGGGGTGCAACGAATAATCAACATAGTTGACTAAAATCGATGACCAAATTAGTTGCCAACGAATTTAATTGTCGATTAGTTGGTGACGTCATTGCATGTGCTTTTCGTGCTGACCCGGAATGCTCAGACATGTAGCCTAAGCTACATTGCTTTACTGGAGTGAACAATAGAGATGGCAACACCTTCACAACAGGGTTTCCGCTTGGATTTTTTTCCTGCCGTTCCGGTGTCCGGAAAGAATTTATTTTACCGGACAAATTTGAAACTTACCGGTCATGTTTCAATAACAGTCTATGTTACAAACGCAAATACAATGTACACCTAGGTTGACGAAATAATGACAACAACCTCAAATCAGTTTGACTATTTAAGCCACTGACACAAGCAGGATGACATCACCACTGTGCGCTGCTGCCCCATGCCAGAACCCGGTCACATGACAGGCCAGCGCCTTTTGCATTCACACAGAAAAACAAGGGACACCAAGAAAACACAGGATATCAAGGATGTCGTTTAAAACACATCTGCCTGAGGCATGCTGGCCTGCCTGAGGATGGGCAGATTTAAACAAATATAAGCAGATTAAACTAAGCTCAGCAGCTTTGCAATGGTGAAAGGTGCAGCTCACAGTTTAGAACACCAGAGGGCAGTACTGTCCCAAATTCTTCTCCCTTTTGCCAGCAAACTTGCAGGGTTTGGGTTGACCTTCAGTGTAGGTCATTCAATACTTCCTTGTTCGCAGATTCATTTGAAGTAAAATGATTTCCTTATCAAAAGGACAGTGGTGTTATTGTAAAATAACAACATTTCCTTTACAATAAATCATCCACAGAGGCACTCAGACATTTCACTGAGGCAGAATTTCCTGGAACGACTCGTGTACAGGAGCCACTGGTCTTACATTTCAATGCTGAGTTTCTCCTCTCCTTATGTTTGTGAAAATATATGCAAAAACTGGTCAGCTATGCAAAAAGTGGGCGAACAGTCCATCTTTCCTGTCTGATATAAATTATATCAACCTTTATGATATTAAACGCTTGTGACCTCCCCTGTTTATTATTTTTTATTAACATTATTATCAAGGCACAACCACTGTGTCACCAATAAAATTTCCTGATATACAGAATGACATATGGGTTGAAAGTGTGTTCCACTCAGCAGTCGGTATCTACAATGTCATGACTGTAAGGTTGATTAAGCAAACATTTAACTGCAAGTGTTCTATGTATTTACTGAGAAGACTCTATATGTAAAACTCAGGGTTAACATTCAGATCTATTTAGACAGGAGGGACAACATTCCATCCACTGATATTATGGTCTTTGAAATGAAAATAACAAAGACTTATAGAGGTAAAGACAGGAGAGAGACAGGCCTGGGGGAGGAGGAGAGAGAGGAGAGAGACAGGAGGAGAGAAACTGGAGAGAGACAGGAGAGAGACTGGCCTGGTGGATGACGTAGATGCTGTAGCTGATCTGCTGTCTCTGCAGGAAAGGGTGCAGGTAGTAGAGCAGGAACTTGAGGTGGTGTTCGCGGTTTCTGTGGGGGATGATGATGGCGGTGCGATGTCGAGCTTCGCAGTTTGGGGGCCGGTAACGCCCGCCTCGCACCACCAGCGGGTTCTTCCGCTCCACCTCGGCGAGGGTGAGCCCGGAGGGGAAGGTGACTCGTATCGGACCACCTGGGGAGAGGCCGGGGGGAGGGGAGTATCACTAACCATTCCTCTCACCGTACAGGAGGCATACCTGAGGTTCCCACAGTGGCAGCACCAGTCTGACCAGCTCAGGCACAGCACCGGATCAGGTGACAGGGCTGTGGATGCGGGTGCAAATACCGGCAAAGCGGCCTGAGCCAAGCCTCTTCCAGCAACCCCAAACACACACACACACACACACACACACACACACACACACACACACAGGCTCACCTTTCAGGTTTCACACAAAGTCACAAAGTCTAGCAGGTAACCAGGTAACCAGAGCTGCTGCTCCCCTGAGCACGTGGGCACTGCCTTGCACTGGAACACAGACACATTCTGACTCTGACCCCACCTAACACCAGCCTCCCTAACTCCACCCTCCCCTTCACACCATGTGTGTTTTTCACCTGCCAAACTCTGCTGGTTTCAGGATTAAACAGAGATCTGAGTCAGAGAAGCCAATCAGAGCTTTCTGCCCTTTCAGTGTGTAATTTGAAAGTAATTTACAAAACATTGATTTAACCAAAAAATATCAAACCTAGAAGTAGAGACATTGCCATTGGCTGTAGAAACAGCCAATCAGCCCACAGTGAGAGGGGACATCACTGCTAAAGGTACACTGCTGAGGAGCTCTATGTGTATTAAAGTGAGAGAATATGACCTTTAACTCTCACAGCTCAAGCTTGCTAAACTTCTGCACTGTCTGCTCCCTGACAGAGGGGGAGGTGCACACCCATCCAAAAAGATAATTTATCTGGGGGCTAAACTTTAAAACTCAATACCAGACCCTGGTAACTCTAAATAAGGTGAGCCATCACAGGTGAAGGTTAACTTCAGTGTGTCACAGCCTTCGCTCCATTCCATGTCTGCTCTGTGCCAAGCAGAACAGAGACACCAGCTGATCTCAGAGCTCAGAGCTGACCACAACATCACACCATAAACATGAAAACCGTGGAGAAAATGCGGTCATGTGGGGGAACCGCGGTCATTGCTTTCAACTTACTTTCACATTACTACATTACAGTGAGCACTAGACAGTCTTAATTTGTTTCTTTCTAGCATTAATTATTCAGGAAACAGTTGGCTTAGATATAATCACAAATATGCAAATGATACGTAACTGATACACAGCGCACAGGGCCAATAACAGCACTGATCCAACAATGAGAGGAACAGAAGTTAGCACAATCCTGACAGAGACTGCAAACACAAAAAAGATGAATGGGAAGATGTAGGCATCACAAAACAAGTCCAGAAACTCAACACTGAAAGAAATCAATGGCCAGACATGAGCAATCAGTGACAGAGCTCAGAAACATGAGCAATCAGTGTCAGAGCTCAGAAACACTGAGACATGAGCAATCAGTGACAGAGCTCAGAAACACTGAGACATGAGCAATCAGTGACAGAGTGCAGAAACATTGAGACATGAACAATCAGTGACAGAGTGCAGAAGCACAGAGGGCTGGAGGAGAGGAGCAGAACAGGCCCTGAGACTCACCGACCAGCGGGGACTTGCGGGGGCAGTAGGGAAGTCCCTCCTCCTGCAGAGGCACCTTGGCCAGCTGGGACAGGTTGGCGTAGACATCACGCCCCGTTTGGTTATGCAAGGGACCTGCTGGAGGTACCTCAGGCTTCCGAAAAATCCGGAAAAAATATGTCACCCTCTTCTGGTAGCCCTCTTTCGAGAGCAGGGCCATGATGACCAGCTGCGCTCCCAGAATCATCACCAGGTAACGCCATTTGGACTGCAGCGTGCCCATGGTGGCAGAGCAGGGCGGGGCGGGGCACAGCGGGGCGGGGCCGGCCGGCTAAGCTGCTCCTGTGTACAGCGGTGTGGGCCGAGCTCACTCTGAGGCTAGACTGTCACATTCCCTCTGCAGAAACTCTGAAATGGAGCAGTTCACTGTCTGCGCTTCTTATGAGGAAACCGTACATCAGTCATGCATGTCAGGAGGTGTTGAGCAGTGAGAAGAATATCGGAAAATCTGCTCTGTAAACATGTGACTCTTCTGCTCTTAAAGACGGCCAAGGCACTTTGGGGAAGCTGATCACTTGAGGACAAAAAAGCTCAACTGAATTGTAGAGGAAAAACACAACAGAAAACACACAAAGTCCTGTCTTTTTATTTCTTCCCACTTCTACTTCTCCATGTTTTTACTTGAGTGTTCCTCCGGTATATGACACAATCTTGCGGTACATCCACAGCCTGGTACCAGGGCTTGGAGTCATTTATGCACCTGTGGAGTGTCTGAGCTGCACTCAGGATGCTACTGCTCCAGGGACATAGCGATGTGTCACTTTGGGTGTTAGTGTGAGTGAGTGAGTGTGTGAGTGTGTGTGTGAGTGAGTGAGTGAGTGTGTTTAGTGTGCAATGAACAGAGAGAGGAGGGGTGAGAGTGCGGTATAGCTGCTGTCTCCTTTAGTCTCTGCCCGCTGGTGGGCGGGGCCACTCTGCCCTCAGAGGGGTTGGTCAGAAAGGGGTCTGGTTCTGAAAGAGAGGAGGGGTACAGTGTTAATGCCGACCATCCGCTCAGTTCACTGAATGAACCACCAGCTGCCTGTCTGTGCAAACCCAACCGGCTCGCACACAGCCTGAGACAGCAGGCACTGACAGATGTGACCTCTGACCTCTGACCCGCAGCGAGGTCAGCGAGCATCCCTGTGATCAGACATCCGATCCGCATCAGCGGCTTTAATCCCCCGATCCGGGGGATCTGCACGCTTGCACTTACAAATCAATTAGCGTTCGTTAAACCTGGCGCCCTCAAAGCTCTAATCCTAATCTGCGAGACTGCACCAGCGTAGCCAGACGGGCCGGGTGCGGAGCCGGGGCGAGCAGTCAGATGCACCGGGCGTGGCCGGGACAGGCAGGGCGTGG
The DNA here is from genome assembly GCA_019176425.1 of Megalops atlanticus. NCBI lineage: Eukaryota > Metazoa > Chordata > Actinopteri > Elopiformes > Megalopidae > Megalops > Megalops atlanticus. The sequence continues at coordinate 492,562 of CM032884.1, read as the reverse complement.
CATCGCATTCCGGCACTCTGCCACACAGAGCCACACCACTCGTGCTCCCACTGTGGGGAATCAGAGTTCTCACACTGCAGACAGCAGTTTATCACTGAACACAAGCACACTGATCCGGGATCAGTACATCTGTGCTGTGTGAAGGGGAGAACCTCTAGCGCACATGCTCTGTACGGCATGAGTGACGTGGTACACTGTGTGGGGCTGCACATGACCTCCTCTCTCTGCCTCTCTCTCCCTTCCTCCCTCTCTCTCTCTCTCTCTCTCTCCCCTTCCTCCCCTCCTCTCTCTCTCTCTCTCTCTCTCTCTCTCTCTCTCTCTCTCTCTCTCTCCCCCTCCCCCTCTCTCCCCCCTCTCTCCAGCTGTGCGGCATGCTTCCCAGCCCTGTCAGTGTTTCAGAAATGGGACAGTCTCTCCTGCCTGGGGACACAGATCCACACAGACACACTGCGTGCACACAACTCCACACATATGTACCAATGTGCCACACGCACACACACACGCACACACGCACACACACGCACAGACACATGGACACACTACTCCAACCTACATACACATTTATATACGATTTATATCAAGATATTACACTACATATGATATCACCTACACATGTATTTATAGAGAATGTATATATAGAAATTAGTTTACTCAAGAAGTTTAGTTTAGTTTAGTTTAGTATACTTAAGAAGTTAAAAGGCTAATACAGACATTCCAAAGCAGAGTTTCTGCTGTTCCACACAGTAAACTCAGAGTGTTTGTGTAGCTCTCTGCTTTGCCAGGTCTGCTTCTGATCATCCTGCTAATAGAGCAGCACTGAAGTGCAGGGAAAATGGAGACACTTACTGAGCTGAGGGAGGGGGCAGGGGGGGGGAGAGAGAACGAGGGAGAGGAGGGAGAGAGAATGAGGGAGAGAGAGAACGAGGGAGAGAGGGAGAGAGAACGAGGGAGAGAGGGAAAGAGAGAGAGAGAGAGAGAGAATGAGGGAGAGAGAGAGAGAATGAGGGAGAGAGGGAGAGAGAGAGAATGAGGGAGAGAGAGAAGACTATGTACCCATTGCAGCCAGGGCATGATAGAAACAGAGCTCCACTTCTTGAGTGAATGCTGCAAATTCAAAGATATCCGGAAGGGATTCTTTCCTGAATTCAAAATAATCTACCCAGACTCTGAAAAGTTTGAGGACAGTAAGATTCTAAGAATATTACTAGGGGAGGAACAATATAGTGCCAGAGTCGCAGCTAGGTATGTGGATGCCTGCCACAGACAAAGAGAGTCACTCCATCAGTAAAACACTTGAGGAAATACACACACACACACACACACACACACACACAAACAAATACTAAGCTGAGCACATGATAAAGAGAGACCTGCTTTGAGCCATGTCTGCTAAACATGTGATGTTCTGTATTTGTTGTTTGTTTGTTTTTATGTATGTAGAAATGCTTTGGCAATACAAATGGAGTTTTTGTCATGCCAATAAAGCTCATTTGAATTTGAAAAATTTGAATTTGAGAGAGAGAGAGAGAGAGAGAGGGAGGAAGAGAGAGGAAAAGAGAGAGGGAAAGAGAGAAGGAGGGGGGAGAGGGAGAGAGGGGAAAGAGAGAAGGAGAGATCTCAAATATGTCTTGCTCCAAAACATCTGGACTGCATCTGTGAGATTTTAGGAAGAGAGGGAAGAGAGAAAAAAGAAAGCATATGACAGAAGAATGAGCGGAGAAAAAGACTAGGGGGACTAGGACTAGGACTAGGACACATCAGAAGAAAGAATAAAATATGCAATATTGCTTTTCAGCTTGTTTACCGCCTGTGTGTGAAACCCAGGCTGCTGCCAGAGGAAAGACACAAGCGCCTGCACCATCAATCAGCGATACAGGCGAAGGTTCTCCCACCATTAAGCTTGGAGTTACAGCAAACACTCCGCACACACACACAGGCACTGGGCCTTGTAGCAACACTAATATTGACACAACAGAGTCTTCCATGGAGCAGATTTGCAAACACTGAGTAGATAAGATCTCTGTTACACAGCAGGCTCTATGGTTTGGCAGCTTCAACAGGTTAGCCACTCACCGCACAGACTGACTGTGCTCTAAGCATCAGGTGAATGTAGTATGATAATATAATTTCAAAGCAGAAAAAAATAGAAATTAATAAATAAAAGATCTTCACAAAAATGAGAGGGACATTCCTGACCTTGCAGGCCTTCCTCACAGTCCTGTGTCCTGCTCAGATCTGGATGGAGACGGTGGGGTAAAAAGCCTCAGTGCATGTCAGCAGCGCTTGTTTGCTTGTGGCCAGCGTTTGTGAAGAATTCCTCCGGTCTCTCCATGGGGATCCATCATGCCAAAGAAACTCATCACAGGACACAGCAGCAGTGCACGACCTGGGCTTTGAACCCGAAACCTCCTGGTTAGGAGGTCTGGTCCCTCTGTTCCCTCACAGCTACAGGTGCTGTCCCCCACTCCTCCATGCCCAGAGACCTTTTTCTGTCATTTCTGTATCACAGCAAACCACAGTGGTGCTGGTCTGACCCTGCCGTGCTGCTGGCTGGCTCACTACACGCTTCCACCCTCTGCAGCTGCACCCGCTAGGCCTCTGTCCCCCTGCCCCCCCCTCAGGGGTGCGGGGGGAGGCCGCAGGTCCCAGGGGAACAGTGGCGGCGGCTGATAACCTCTGGCATGGCCTTGGTGTGACACCTTAGCTCTCTTTCGCTGTCACACTGGGAGCAGGAAGTGCACCGATGCGGATCAGACTGGTTTGGATGCTGGTGACCCAACAAAGACAACATTTCAGTTTACTTTGGTCCAAAATTGTAATCTAAAGTAATGCCAGTTTGAGAGGAAGGCCCTCCTTCAGGGGAACACCCAGAAACACAGAAACATTTACAACCATCCAACAATAAATAAAGCCATGTTATGAACGGTTACTGTGCCATGTCTCTGCAGCTGTCTGACAGGAAAGAGCCTGCAGCCTGAGGAACAGTCAGGCCTGTTCATCTGATGCAGCCTGGAGCCCGAGCAGAGAGCCGCGTACCTCAGACAGCCGCACCACGCCTTGCTTATGGGAGATGGACAGACTAAGATTTGGAAGCCATTTTGGAAGCTGCAGAAATGATTTTGTAATAACTTCATCTGACTCTGTAAACCCACACTGTGCAGGATCGAAAACTATAGTGCAGACTAAGGATGTAGTATCACTCAACACTTAAATGTTATGTCCATTAAAAAAAGAAAAAATCCTAAAAAGTAAAAAAAAAAAAAAAAAAAAAACCTGTACACTTAATTCATGGGAGATGAATCACTGTCCTGTACCAGTTTCTCTTTTGCATTGGGCAGCGGCAAAATACTTAACATGTTGTATCCCTGTGAGCCAACAAAAATTCATGAGGCGATAATGTTAAGCTGTACTGGAATCTGCAGCACGCCGGGCAGCATGCTGCTCAGGGTTCGAATGCTCGGAGCTCTCTCAGCTCCATACCCCCCGTCTGCCTCTGCGCTCCGGCTCGGCTCTGTGAGCTTCACAGTGTAACTCACATGCAGCCCAGCTGCTGCAGTGAGACAGGCAGTCTCACGCTCACAGAGGAAGGGAAGGCTCACAGATAGAAACACGAAAGGATAAGAGCCTATGCGAAAACGAACAGAAGGATCGTGCTCTATGCAGGCCTTTCTCACTCCCCCCCCCCCTTTTGTGTGCAGAGCAGCAAAGCCCCCAAAGACCTGAGGGAGAGGCCTTAATGCTGCTGCCATAATTACCTCCTCAGTATCCAAGCGATGGAGCCCATGGGGACAGCAGTACACCTACTCACAACAAGCAGTCCCAACCAGAGTCAGGAGAGCAGCGTCCTCTTTACCAGGGTGGAGCTGGAAACAGAGCCGTGGCAGACTCTGCTGCTCTGAGGCACATCACACTGATGCCACATGCTCGTGTCTGTCTGAGTGGGTCCAGGATGATAATGTATTTCAGCCATTGATGGAAGCTTCTAGAAGTCACAGAGTAGTCTCTGTCCAAGTACATACCGAAGCAAGACACTGTTACTGTTACAAAGACTTAGAACACTTCCAGCAATATTCTTACATGCAATGTGATGCCAAATGATGTTTCAACTCTTAAGGGGTAATAATGACTATTTCAATGAAAAAATACATTTTGCCATAATCTTATGTTTGTCCTGGACCAAGGACAGCCACCATTATCAACTAAAAAAAACCCCATACCTGTTCAAGAGCTGTGCCAATCACTGAGAGAGGAGGTTACACTGTCTGACCAACAGTTCAAACCAACCAAAAGAATTTAAACCAAAAAACAAGTTAAACCACTTCATCATTGCTCAGACCACTCTAACAAGTTAAACCACTGTAACCCTTTAAGCAAATGTAACCAAAGTATAACGCTAACTTTTTGACCACTACACCACCCAACGGAACACAGACACACCTGTGACTGACACACCTGCTGCTCTGACTTCCTGATCACTTAATGCTGTCACTGAGAAAGCAAAGTCTGAATGCCTCCAACACACCTCCCCCGGCTCCAGGAGCTAATTATTTACAGTCTTCCAGGAAATATTACAAAGAAGTGACAGGGAGAGAAACAGGGAGGGAAAGAGGGAGAGAGGTGTTCTGGGGTGAGAGCTTACGGGGAGAGGCACAGGTTCAGAGGGGAAATGATGGCAGTGTTTAGGAAGGTCTGATGGAGCAGGAAAGGTGAGGTGGTCAGGTGAGCTCTGGCACTGGGCAGCGACAGCAGGTCAGCGAGTTTTTCCAGCACGGTGACTGTGCCGAGCAGACGGCAGCATTCTCAGGGGCGTCCGCCTGAGCCCTTTCTCATACTCACACAGGAAACTGCTGGTAAAAGCGGCCCTGGCCACTGTAAACCTGTTGCTTCGGACTGCTGTGTTACTCTGTGACCACAGACCGACAGCAGCAGCGCAGCCTCTGAGTCCAGCTTTGTCAAACTGCAATGCCTGCGTGGTGACTGAACTCCACATACACACATATGACTGCTAACAGTCCCACACAGGACCAGACCCAACCAGGAAGAGACACAGCAGTAATTCCATATGGTGGACCTGAACCAGCAGCCCCCACAGTGCCGCTGGAAACACAAGCTCTCCTCTCCATCAATCACACACCTGGCCCACAGGTGTGGGCACTGCACACATCTCTGATAAACTGCAACTGCAGGTATCCAAACCACAAACCTGAAATTACTGACTCAGAACCCATGAAAACATTCATCAACTGATATGTGACACATTGCAATTCACTGTAAATGTTGCGATCATTTAGGTCCAAACAGTGCATATAACGATCTTTCAGCTTCCAGTTAGAGCACAGCCATCACGCAAAATCTTGTTCATAATTGAAATCCCTTTCATTTTTTCATCAGTACAATTTTCCCAGGTAATATCCTGCTTATCTAGAAAGGGTACTTCGCCCTGATAAAAGCGTATGTGAAAAGAATTGCCTCCCAATACCCCAGTTGGGTTTGTACCGCGGATAAGAGGCATTAAGGCGTCGCTGGTTTTGGGCCGCAGCTCGCTTTCACTGGACTCTCGCGACCTGTATATCAGAAGCGCCAGACTGATGACAAGGTTGCCAGAAGTGTTACAGCAAAGAGCTCCTACCCCGTCTCCAACACGGAAAATTCAACAAGACTGTGGAGATCACTATTTTAAACAGGACTAACTATTATCTAGCACTTGTTAAAATATCGATACAAAAACTAGGCTGATATTAGCTAAATAACAGTGGACTTCTTGGTGCCAATAATTCATAAGACAACTGACAGTATTAGAGGGTAATTATATCGATGTTGGTCCAGGGCTAATGCACAGCTGTTTATACACCCGTGCCTTTAAAACGCAAAATAAACTGCGCTTTCAGATGCACATGAGCGCACATCATTTGAAGAACAATACTTCCATTACATAAGCGTAGCTGACTACATACACATACACACACACACACACACACACACACACACACACAGACAATTCAAAAATTTTAAGAGCTAGCGAGGTAATGACGGTCCTTCCTTCCTGTAACATCAGAAGAAAGACTGGCTAAGCTTAGGTAGGTATGGATCAGACAGAGTAAAACTGAATCCGATCGCCTCGCTACACGATCGTTCCTTACCGCATCCAGGCGATTATATTCACTAATTATACGTTTGAACAATGGGATGCTGCTAGCTAGAGAAGCTAACCAGTAACTAGCCATATTCTCTACTTCATAGCTGCTGTTACTAACCTAATACTTAGTTATATGAGCAGCTAAACACAAAGGTCGATGAAGTAAACTGCAAACCGCATAACAAACAGCAATACTGCCATGTTTTATTAAATGTGCTGGTTAACGACAATCAAAACAGTCGCAAAACTAAAACTAAATACAAACTCCAGGGTGCAATGTTAGCTTGAAAGCTAACTAGCTAAACAGACGAATATGGCTTTAAGAATGTCCGGCTTACGCGTTCTCTCCTGTTCCGTCTGGATCGGACCACCTACAGGATCCTGGCCCTTTGTTGATCTCCTTCTTTTTGGACCTTGATTCCGATGTTTCTTATTTCTCCCGACTGTGCGCATACAAGCAGCGAAGTTAAAAGGCAGCTGTACTTTGGAAGCACAGGAAGTGATGTACCCTGGCTAGCATTCTGCCCGCCTGCCTGCGGGAGACGCACGGTGTTTTTTTTCAAAGGTTTCGCTCTCCTCCCATCTCCCCTCCTTCTGCCCCTCCGCGTGTTCCGTGTGTCCAAATTCCTGTCTCAGCCGCCCGCATGGTTCTCTGATAAACGGCGCATCTGGAACACAAGTAGAAACTTTTAAAACCGCAGCGAATCAAAACTGTAATTACCCAGTTAGGATTGTGGCGCATTGATGACGATAATTTAAATGCATATTTATACTTACTTGTTTTTTATATTACACAATCTAATCTACACAGAGTGATGTACGTACGTTACACTGTTAAACGATTCTTACACCAAAGTCTGGTATAAAACTTAGTAGCCTAACTATTATCGTGACAAAGAGTGAGAATTTTTCCATTATGCGTCTGTTTTACCTGGACTTCCGTGCTGTGCGCTGTATCGCACACGGTCTCTGGTGGCCGAAGGAATTCATCTTCCTCTTTCCTTTAACATTCATGACAGCGTTTTCAGCTCGTTTGAAGAGGAAATCCCAACCTCTCCAGCTACATTAACATTACATATTACAAAAATGTGGTTTTAACAATAATTTTATAATACATAAATATATGAGTATGACTGCTACAGTCCCGCAGATACGCCGCTCAGAATGTCTGATAATTTTACCCCCAGTACCCCCTGTATACCCCCGTCATCAACCACTAATATGTGAATGTAAATGCACACAAATTGCAGTTACTTAATTGGTTAAGGTTCAATTTATTTAAGAAAGGGATTGTCCTATCAATGCACTAATACAATATCAAACGATGGGCACAATAACTCTCATAAAGCCGGGCTCCAGTATCGTAGCATCCAGTGAACGGCAACATGTATTGCCATATACATTACATTACTTCATTTAGCAGACGCTCTTACCCACAGCGACTTACAAATAAGCGCATCACTATGCTAAGAGTAGTCATCGCATGGTATTAGTAAAATACAAAGTAAAGTGCTAGGCTAGTGTAGAGTGTTTTTTATTGAAAATAGCAATCGATAGGATAGATATAGATCTCAGTCAAAAAGCCATGAAACTGCGGTAAGGAGAACCGTAGTGACATCATGACTTCGCTGCGAAGAATCAAGTTAAAAGTTTATTTTCAGTGGAGCTATAATTTCTTCCACGTTAGTTGATTATTTCATCTTAATCCGCCCATTTCCTCACTGCCTTCCTGTTCCTGCGAACAGCGTGCTGCCACCCACAGCCGCACTCCCTCCCCACTCAGGCCACCAGGGGGCGCCGCCGCACAGGCTCGTTCTCTCGCCGCTGCCACTCACGAGTCCTGTTAGTTGTTATTCTTGCAACGCTGCAATGCGAGCAGCTGCCGGGTGTGGAACTGGCTAAACTGTACTTGTTATTCTTGTACATGAAATTGTAGCAGCCTGTCCATTTCAGGACGTTAAACTAGACTAAATAAATCTTTATACATATTTATTAGGCCAGTGTTTCCCAACCCTACTCCTGGCGGCACTCTGTCCTGCATATCTTCTATCTATCCTTGTTGCTTGATTAAATCAGGTGTGCTCAGCTAATCAAACGTGCTACTGATGAGGTCAGCCAGGTAGGTAGAGCAAGGATAGATAGAAGATATGCAGGACAGTGTGCCGCCAGGAGTAGGGTTTGGAAACACTGTATTAGGTTAACATTACAGCGTATTAAATTTGCAGGAATGAGAATCTTTATGTAACTCTTGTTTTGAGAGTTGGTAAGTTATAAAAACTGAAAATGTCATGTATTATTTTGATATTTCACAACATATTCTATCCATAATCTGTTTTTATTATCTATCTCCAAAGCTGTATGATACATCAGCACATTAACCGTGCGGAGTGCCAGGAGCATCAGGCTGTGAAGCCTCTCTCTCACAGGTCAAATAACACAGTCTTCCCTGCAGCTGGAGACAGACCGCAGAAACCAGCCGTCAATGGAAATGGACAGTGACTGTACTTCATAGATATCTGTCACATTGACAGGTGTGAAGCAAAGCTGTAAGCGCAGAAACCCACACGGGAATGTGCCGTTCAGACAGAAGATCAGCGGCATCTGTGTGATGCTGCAAAGGAGCACTTCCTGCTTTGTGCAGGACCAGCCAATAAACTCCACGGCTGGTTTCTGCTGCAGAATGAGGAACTCCTGCCCTGTCCATCACATCCATCACTCCACTAAAACAAAATGCGCAAATCAACGTCTCAAAAATACACAAAGTGTCATTTTATGGAAAACATCTTTAATGTTTAAGATTAATGTTCATTTTGTTAACAGGTTACACACACACACAGCTGTAGCTGCAGTCGACACAGGCGGGACCACAGACTCACAGTAATAACTCCGCCCCCTTCCCCTGCGTGGAGCCACAGATAGGCCTCCCGCCTCTGCACAGCTACTTGTAGAACTCATGCTCTTGTTCGTCCTTCTTGATCACAGTCTTGTAGGCCTTCTCGAAGTCCTTGGCCAGGACAATGTAGCGGTTCTCCCGCACAGCCAGCATGCCCGCCTGCAGAGACACAAAGGGAGGAAGCGGGTCAACGGCACAGCCTGGCTGCAGACGGGCAAACGGCACAGCATGGCTGCCGACAGGCAAACAGCACAGTAAACCCTATCCATCTCTCACCTCCTGGCAGATGGAGTTGATGTCAGCTCCAGAGATCTTGTCTGGTCTGGCCACATCTGTTCATGGGTTAAAGACAACAGCAAATGCAGGTCCACACATTCCACACAGCACCCACTCCAACAGGGAACATCCACACAGGGGAAAAGTCACCCTACTTTCTTAAGAACAGAGAAATGTTCACCTGACAACAAAACATGCTCATCTCACAATGAATTTATTAAATACAATGCAAAACAAACAGCAAATACGTCTGTATACTATGGCTGTATACTGTGTCGCTTTGGATAAAAACATCTGCCAAATGAATAAATGTACAGCAACCTCAGTGTCTGTGCTGCAATCCTGACACTGGTTTACTGCTGCCCCCTGCTGGCCAATCTCCACTAAAACATGCGGAAAGTCACCTTGTCTTGTCCTCTGCGGCTCATAGGAAACGCTCCTGCTGTAAGGGAATAAAGCCCAGCCGCACTGAGCTCCTGCTGTAAGGGAATAAAGCCCAGCCGCACTGAGCTCCTGCTGTAAGGGAATAAAGCCCAGCCGCACTGAGCTCCTGCTGTAAGGGAATAAAGCCCAGCCGCACTGAGCTCCTGCTGTAAGGGAATAAAGCCCAGCCGCACTGAGCTCCTGCTGTAAGGGAATAAAGCCCAGCCGCACTGAGCTCCTGCTGTAAGGGAATAAAGCCCAGCCGCACTGAGCTCCTGCTGTAAGGGAATAAAGCCCAGCCGCACTGAGCTCCTGCTGTAAGGGAATAAAGCCCAGCCGCACTGAGCTCCTGCTGTAAGGGAATACAGCCCAGCCGCACTGAGCTCCTGCTGTAAGGGAATAAAGCCCAGCTCCTGCACTGAGCTCCTGCTGTAAGGGAATACAGCCCAGCTCCTGCACTGAGCTCCTGCTGTAAGGGAATAAAGCCCAGCCGCACTGAGCTCCTGCTGTAAGGGAATAAAGCCCAGCCGCACTGAGCTCCTGCTGTAAGGGAATAAAGCCCAGCCGCACTGAGCTCCTGCTGTAAGGGAATAAAGCCCAGCCGCACTGAGCTCCTGCTGTAAGGGAATACAGCCCAGCCACACTGAGCTCCCGGCCTTTACCAGCAGGCATGTGCTGCGCAGCGCGTGCTCCAGCGCTAATCAGAGACTGTGAAACACGGTAAAGCACCTCACAAACGTCTGAATGAACTAAATATGCATGAGGGAACACAATGACAGCAGTCATCTCTTCCTCAGATTAATGAGCGGTCCAGTGGCTCACCCTGCCTTAGAGCTTCCCACAGCTCTCACCAAACCCTCTGCACTCTGCTGAGAATCTTCAGCACTTACAGGAAATCTGACCCCTCTCAGGGACCCAAAAGCGCACATACGCTTTCATACACATGCACACGCATGCGCACTCTCGTACACACATACACACAAGCACGCACACTCTCATACACACATACACACAAGCACGCACACACGCACACTCTCATACACACATACACACAAAGACACAGCACATACAAACACATGCACATGCACACACACGCGCACTCTCACACACACATGCACAAACGTACAGCACGCACATGCACAAACACACAGCACGCACATGCGCACATTATCTCAGCAGAACGGTGTGTCTGTGGTCATGCTGTGTGAGGATACAGTCTTCCAGGTCCACCTCCTCAGAGAGGTTCATTTTGCTGGTGATGGTGGAGAAGACCAGGCGTTTCTGGCGCCGGTCGGGCAGGGGGAACTCGATCTTACGGTCCAGTCGACCGGGTCGCAGCAAAGCCGGGTCCAGGGTGTCCGCGCGGTTGGTGGCCATGATCACCTGGAGGAGGAGAAGAGGGTGCCTCTGTCAGCCCGCAGTCCTGCCCCACTCTGCGGGGGGCGCTAGAGAGACTCAGGACGGCACCTGCTGCCACTCACCTTAACATTGACATTCTGATCAAAGCCGTCCATCTGGTTCAACAGCTCCAGCAGGATCCTCTGCACCTCTCTGTCAGCTGGGGGGGGAGTTCAGGGGCCATCAGTGTCACTGTCACCCCACTGACACCCCAGCCTTTCCCCCTAATCCCAGCCTGACACAGCACACCAATACAGCGCGTTCAGTGAAGCTCAGGACGAAGACAGAGGATCTCTGTGCATCTGCACTTACAGCACTACAGTCTACAGAGTACTGCGTGACTCTCTGCTGTTTAATGTGGCTCAGCAGTGTGTTTGTTCCCAACCTCCAGACATTCCCAGCTAACTGTGCATCATGCAGGGCTGAAATCAGATTTGGTGACGGGGACATCAGTGTGGCTCCTTTCCAAACATGCAAAGCCTGCAGTCCAGCTGCTAGCAGGACGTCCAGCTTGAGTAAGTAGCTGACACCACTGAGGCTGTGGATGAATGCAGGAGCTTTGGAGATTTCTCCACCTTCAGGGTCACACTGAATGTTTTGCCTGTACTGAATGGAGACTGTACTGCTGCTCCAAATGGCAGGTCTCTTTTGCAAAAGAGTTATTCTCAGGGAAACTGACCTGGTTAAACAAAAGCTAAATAAAGAACATCTTTCAAATGTCAAATGTTAGTTTAGGTGAGTAACTGACAGCGCTTAGGAAAGATGCGAAACTTTAGCTAGTTTTGGTTAATGCCTGACGCCCCCGCAGGTGAGTGACTGTACCCCCAGTCTGTGCGTCGAAGCGCTTGGTAGCGATGGCGTCGATTTCGTCGATGAAGATGATGGCGGGGGCGTTCTCCTTGGCCAGCCGGAAGACGTCCCGCACCATTCGCGGCCCTTCCCCCAGGTACTTCTGCACAAACTCGGAGCCCACCACACGGATGAACGCCGCTGAGAGAGCAGAGAGGAAGGGGTTAATTTCAAACTGCTCTGTGGGAGGCGAAACCGTCTCAGCAGGTTCACCAGTCTCACAGGTTCTCTGGGCATTGTGCAGGTGAGTTAACCTGTGGTGTGATTCTCTGAGCGTTGTGCAGGTGAGTTTACCTGTGGTATGGTGTGCCACCGCCTTGGCCAGCATGGTCTTCCCACAGCCGGGTGGACCATACATCAGCACCCCCTTGGGGGGGTCGATTCCGATCTGGGACAGACCAACAGAGGCAGTTAGGCAGTGATTCTGAGACGAGCCTTAAGCTGGTCCAGCAGCACCATCGTCATTCTGCAGGGGTTAAACATGATGTAATGCTTTCCCTTCAAACCTCCAGCACACCAAACCAACGAATCATCAGACCAACGAATCACCAATCCACCGACTCACCAAGACCGCACAGGAGGCGTCTACAGACCCCTGCTGCTCTGACACCACAGACTGAACAGCCTGAGTGTGAACACACACACACACACACACACACACACACACACACACACACACACAGCGTTACCTGTTTGTAGAGTTCAAAGTGTGTGAGAGGGAGCTCCACCGCCTCTCTCACTTCCTGCTTCTGGATGTCCATCCCGCCGATGTCAGCGTACATCACGTCTGGCTTCTGATCTGCAGGAGAGGAGCCAGGCAGTCAGGAAGGGGGTGAGACAGAGACACAGCCCGAGCAGGAAGGCGCCGGCGAGACTGACCTGAGGTCAGCATCATGATGCTGCTGTCGGCCTCGGGCGGCAGGACGTCCACCAGCGCATTGCTGTGCTTGTGCAGCGCCACCGAGGCGTTGGGCTTCAGCAGCTCCCTGTCGATGGTGCTGAGGATCCGCACGTAGTAGTTGGAGCCTGAGACACACAAGCACATCCGCAGGGAGGCCAGTCAACACGCAGCCCTGTGTGTGTGTGTGTGTGTGTGTGTGTGTGTGAGTGTGTGAGTGTGTGAGTGTGTGAGTGTGTGAGTGTGTCCCCTCAGGGCCGAACCCTGCCGGAGGAGATCGGGCACTGCATCACTCCAGCTCTGCTGACTATGTCTGTTTACACTATAGGACCGGAGCTGCAGTTTAGCAATGAATTTAGGTGAAACTGTCAAAAGACACAAAGGCTGAAGGATACACTGGCACCACAGGGACAAGACCTGTGACCTCAGGTACCCGCGAATTAGCACCTTCTCTATCAGTGCAGCCTTACATTTTATCAGAGCGCCCTCCTAAAGTTCGACAGCCCTTTAATCAACACCCACAGTGCTCTGGGATCCCTGTGCACTGCAGACTACAGATCACAGAGCAGTGCTCATTCTGTGCGTCTCTCTCAAAGCAAGTCTGTGTGTGCACACCTTCCCCTGCACTACACAAACACTAGCCACAGAATCCCAAGAAGCTCATTGGTTAAACCGTTCGCTTTGAGCCCTTGCTGAACTCTGTGGCCCGGGTTCGATCCCAGCTGTGTCCGCCATGACCAGGAGCCCAGAGGGGTGGCTGTATTGGCTAGGGTTAGGGTTAGGGGATAGGGGTGGCTGTGTTGGCTGGGGTTAGGGTTAGGGGATAGGGGTGGCTGTGTTGGCTGGGATCAGCGTTAGGGTTAGGGGATAGGGGTCGCTGTCTTGGCTGGGGTTAGCGTTAGGGTTAGGGGATAGGGGCGGCTGTGTTGGCTGGGGTTAGTGTTAGGGTTAGGGGATGAGGCGGCTGTGTTGGCTGGGGTTAGGGTTAGGGATAGGGCGGCTGTGTTGGCTGGGGTTAGCGTTAGGGTTAGGGGATGGGGCGGCTGTGTTGGCTGGGGTTAGCGTTAGGGTTAGGGGATGGGGCGGCTGTGTTGGCTGGGGTTAGCGTTAGGGTTAGGGGATGGGGGGGCTGTGTTGGCTGGGGTCACTCGTCTCACTGCTCTCAGGCACCCAGCGATTCGTCAGGCTGCACCCGTCCTCCAATGGGCACTGAGCTCAGTACTGTGTGTTGGACGACCCGCAGGGTGGAGAACAGCAGCAGTCTGGCATGTGAGTGTATGTGGGAGTGTGTTCACTGTCACAGTAAAAAAAGATTCTAAAATAAGGCAGCGTGAAGAGGAATAAGCAGTACAGAAAAAAAAAAAATCAGACATTAACCCCGGGAGGGTCTGATCCCTGTGCGTTCGGTGTACAGTATGCTACCTGTAGTGGAGCCCACGATGGCTGTGTTCTGATCCACTGCCTCCAGGAACTGCCCGATGACCAGCGGGATGCTCTGTATCCTTTTCACCTCCTCCTGTGCATGGAGGAACTCCTTCTTCAGGTTCTTCTGCTCATCTTTGATGTACTCCTCCTGCACCTCCAGAAATTCCAGCTCCTGCTGCAGCTTCTGAGAGGAGCAGCGGACACAGCTACTTCAGTTTTTCACATTTTGCATGAACACAGATTAAGAAGACTGGTCACCACTGCCGCTGATTACCATAAGACAGTGACCCTTACGCAAAGTGCCACACAGTGCCATATCATCGATTCCAGCATCCCAAAGACATGTGAGCTAATAGCAGAGAAACCTGATTACTTGGACATCACACACCAGACTTCATTTAAATACGATCTAATACCACATGACGACACGTCTCTTGCACTGGTTACACCAATGATTCTCTTAACCAGTCAAACTACTCGACCCACACACAGACTGACACTGGCTTAAAGTGACAATGGCAAACGTGTCGGTCAAGAGACACAAAGTGTATAAATATCCAGCTGTATAAATAGATAACATTGTAAGGAACGGTAACCTGTGTAAGTCGCTTTGGATAAAAGCGTCTGCTAAATGAATAAATGTAAATGTAAATGTAAACAGAGTCCAGCGCCTCCACAATCTCCACACGGAGAGAGGGGGCGAACCGGACCCGGCAACACACCTTGTATCTGCTGTAAAGGTCCTCCAGATCTTCGGGTTCCGGGGCCAGAAAGGACAGGCCGGTCTGGGGCCGGGAGCTGAGCATGGCAGGCACCTCGTCCTGGAACAGAACACACTGTCAATGCTCCACATCTCCAAAGCGGACTCAGTTCAACCCCTCGCTTGCCGAACAAAGACTTGCTCTGCTGTTTATCCCGGAAAAGACATGGTTATACGTGTGTTTACGCTTTCTGAGATTACGCTACTACTACTTACACACAGTTTTCTTGTAGTATATAACGCGATCGGAACTTTCTTTTAAGAAAAAATACAACTAATCTTGGTCTGGCAGGCTAAAGTAATCATGTTATTGTAGCGACCAAAGTCAAACAGCTAATCAGTTAGCTTATGTTATCTATGTAGTTAGGTCGGCATCAGCAAAAGACGGGAACTTTTGGTTGCTAGATAACATGGCTACTATAACTACGGTCAAATTCATTTTCATTTTGTGTACTTAAATGAATAGTTTCGATGCCAGGTAACGATCGCGCGTTTCGGCAGTTTAGCTAGCTTAGCTACTTAGCCACTGAATGAATTGGCATCTTTTTGAGACGAGAGAAAGTCCCGCAATCATGGCAACAGATCCAGCTGCTGGCGGCATAACAGCAGCGAGGCCGACGCTCTGGGTCGTAAAATGACTGTGGTTAAGAGAGAAGATGTCAGCCCCTCCTGGCAAGTGAAAAATGTTAGCGGCATTATCGTACCTGGGCTTTTTCGACTATCACCCCGATCTCCTCCATGTTGGTTTTCCTCTGCCAGCTTCCTGACGCAAACGCGTAAATGATAGAAACAGGATATTGCGTCGCACTTGTCTCTAGCATTGTGGGTAATGTAGTGTGACTGATTTTGACAGATTCTGTCATCCTCCCTCGGCTTGCGCTGAGCGTCTCCCCCCGGCGCTTCTATTTCGGCCACTGCATGGTGCAACGAGCTTCCTGTTGCGGTCCAAACAACAGAAACCCACCCACTACCCATGCATGACTTTGCCCTCTTATGTGTAGCTATGTAGGTTGAGGTTTTACTTTAGTGTATGTCTGAGAATTGTGTGTGGAATGGCATAGTCTCTCTGTCGTGTACACTGCATTGTATTTACATGCTAATCTAAGCACGCACTTGACACTGACGGCACTGACGCTTGCCTAGCCGCTCGGGATATCGTTCGCTAAATGATATGCGACTTAGGCCTTCTGTATTCTCTGTCAGCTTTCAACATTTCAGACCAGGTGCAGAGACTAGTGGATGACTGGCCTGCACACATACACTACAGCACACCTCTTGTTGTTTTTATCAGATCCAAGACAGCTGTTCTTACGACTTCGACAGATCTGCTACCACTCCTGTTAAAGTCTGTCCTTAATCCGACTTCCATGAATTGCATGCATATTTCAAATCTGACTTCTCTTAAAAAAGTCTTTGAGCAGGTTATGTTATCATATCACCTCCTCTCGGCTAGTAATCTACTTGTTTGAGAATTTTTTTCTACGAAGGAAGCATGTGTCATTTACATAAATTAACAGCAGCGCTGTTGCAGTAAGAATCACACCGCGTTTTTATTATCCTTTTACCCTGTACACATCTTGCCCTAGTGCCTGTTCGCCCACTATTTGCACCTTTGTACGTCACTTTGGATAAAAGCGTCTGCTAAATGAATAAATTTAAATGTAAATGTAAACCACGTAAGGCAGATTTCAGAACTAAACATAGCACTGAAACTACATTGCTGTGGTGTGCACTTATATTTTCGAATATTTTCAACAAATCTTTTCATAGTTCCCTATCTACTGATTCATTATTCTATAAGATTTGTTCATTTGATTCGCCTTTTCAGTCTATGACTTCGTGAATCTTCATCAGTTTGCTCAGTGTAAGTCCTTGTCCAACCACACGGTGACTCCATACACGGTGATACCGTACCAAGTATGTTTGCCAAATACGCAAGTATTGCATCGTGGCAAAATCTAATACTTAAATCCATGTAACACTGAGACTTCAGTATTAAATAAAACTAATTTCATCTTTGTTTCAGCTAATTACTAACGAAACAAGTTACCAATTTAAGGTAATCATTACACCAAAACCTTGCGCTACCATCTTTAAGTTACGCATTTTGTTACGGAAAATACAGTTAATCAGTCATTTCTGGACTTCATGTTAATAAAATACTAATCAAAAATAAGACGACATTACAGTGATGTTTATTTCCGCGATCTTCGTAGTCAGAGTGTCACTCAGACTGGGGCGCGTGGAGGAAGTGCAGCGGGGCCATGCAGTTATGAATGACTTTATAATGCATATAGAAAATAATGAAAAAGAGCTTAAATCAAATAAGTCCCAACGTATATGAAAATCACATATATTGCAAATACATTTAAAATATATTAGAAGTAGAAATATATTACAATTTACCAAAACAGCTAAACTTACATGTTTCCAATATATTGATTGAGCTGAAAAATAAAATAAAATAAAATAAAATAAAAAACAGAGGCAAACAGAAAAAAATTCTCTAAAATATATTCTCAATATTTTGAGAAGCTGTTGAAGCTGGTCAGTCCACAAAACACAACGTTGACTGGAATCATGATGCAACATTTATTTTATAATTAGTCTGTCATCACATCAAAATGAGAGAGCCCCTGACCTCACGGAGCAGGGTTTAGACATGTGGAGACAGGTGACTGAGATACTTCAGGTAGATAATCACAGTCTCAATATTCACTCCTGTATGTATCCAAACAAGGCACAGGCCCTACATACCTGCATGGGGAAAATAAAATATGAAATTTAGCCATTCAGGTAAAATCATTTTTAAAAATAAGGTCAGACTGGTGATTTCACAGTAGATCACTTCGCCATCACACTTCCTGTTTCATATCGTCAGTAAGGATTCAACTGTTGCAGTTTGTGTAGGCAGGTCGAACATCAGCAGGATCTGCTGTGCTACTGTTTATGAGAATCATGTTAAGATGTAACTGCTGTATGAGTTACTCTCTCCTCTCAGGAAACAAGAAACACAAGAATCAGCAAGTCTGTAGGTGAGTGCCTCTTTCTCATAACTGCACTGCACGTCAGGGACCTTCCCGAGTCCTTTTAGAATTACTGACGTGTTTTGGAAAAGTCAAGTTCTTTCATAGATTTTGTTTAAGCATGCGCTCCAATGACCTGATTAAACTCCCTCAATCTATTTTATTAGTGGATAATAATGAGAATTGGAATATGGAAAGAGTCTTTTCCCTGTGAGATACAGGCAGGTAGATATAGTTCTATCTTTCAGACTAATAACAAGGAATATGAAACAGAAGCAAACAATAAGGTTCATTTTAAAAGCATCTCGTGCGGTTCTCAGAAGAAAAATCTCTTAGTGCTCAACTTAAGAACTTCATTTTGCTACATACATTTAGTTGGAACTTTGAATATTTTTTCATGCTTTCAAAGGGGAAATACCGATATATTTTTAGCCATAAATGATTTGGAAAAACCTCCCACACAAGGAGTTTGCTATTTTCTACCAAGTAAAAGGGTTGGGTCTTCCGTTCAGAATCTTCCACTGTGCTTTCTCATAACTAACCTTGCTCAGTTTGAGCAATAATTCCTACATATAATCCATAATGCATAATTTAGTGCATTCATGGACCCTGCTTCCTTTGACAGTGCTGTTGTAAAGCATAAAGCTGACTGTTTCTGACAGCCTTGCTATCACATCATATCAAGCATCAGTCAAAGTGCGTTTGTTAAAATGTGTGATGCCTTGTTCTGTCCTTCTGTCAGACATCTACACTTACAGGCTCACTCGAGATGCTTCAAAACATAGCTTCCATTTGTCATCATTTATGAGCCCTGTCATGCAGAACCTTTCAGAGGTGTGAAGGCCAGGCCTTTGAATGCACTTAAGAGGGTCTTTGAACTGAACAGTATGAGGCCATGTAAGACATCCTGTGTAACCTGGTGTTTAATTTCCTGTGAAAGCACCTCTTAGCGAGCGACATTCTGAAATGTGGTTATGGTTTGACACCATTGTGTTTTCTGGTATTTCAGTGACATTCTCATTCTTTCAAAAACATGGTAGTGACCTGTCTATTTCTGTTATGTGTTCATCTAACCGGATATTAATTAAAAATATTTTTTGAGTGATATCCACTGAAAGTGTGAACTGTGGTCAGTCCTTTGATGATTCTGGGTGTAAAGAAGGCAGCAGTGTTGATTTTCTCTCCCTCAGACATAGTGTGGCTACCTCGACTGAAAGATGGCTCAAATACTGATGTTTCGTGCAAACAGCGACCGTTTATTGCCGAAAACATCGTAAGAGCTGAAGGAATAAAACATAAACGTAGTGTATTACAGTACACAGCCTTTGGAAAATCCATTTCAGCTCTAAATTTACGGTCAAAAAAGAGCGCTAACTTTATGCGTTTTACTGTTACACTCAACACTGCAAAATACACAACGAAACAAATGACAGAAACAATGAATTATAACACATTTACCTTGTTCATCCTTTCCAATCGAGTGCCCATTTATCCATGAAATTTTTATATGTGCACATAACTTTTCCTTATACAAACGGGTAACACAATCAAGTTTTCATCAATTCCTTTCCTTTTTCCCCTTTTTTCCGCGGAATGCGCATGCCAATTACGTTCGTCAAAATAAAAGTCCTTATCAAACAATACAGAACAAAATGGACAATAAACTACTCAGATAACAGCTAAACAGGGTCATCTACACTCCCACCAAATCATGAGTTCATTTTACAACTGAAATGAATGGTTTCTACAGAAAGAATGACCCGAAATAAGCATTCAATGATGTCATACAACGTAATGAAGGGTACACACATTATAGAACTGTTGGATCATGAACTGAATCTTCATCCCTAAATGTGGAAAAGGCAGGGAGAATTGGAAAGACATCTTAATCCTAACTAGTCTCCATCAATAAAACCAGCTTTTGAATGGGCCGTTCAACTACAGATGGCTTGTGGATGCGCTCACCCTTATGGTTCAGCTTTCTATCCCCCAACTGTATCTTAACCTTTCTGACAAGACCATCCTTGTTTGCAGTTGTCTCCAACACTTTCCCAAGTCGCCATTCATTTCTAGGCAAATCCTCATCTCTCATCACCACTATGTCACCTATCATCAGATGGTTAAGTTCATTTTTCCAGAGCTCCCACCGTGGTTTAAGCTCAGGTGGCAATGGGTCATCCCATCCAGTGCCATGTTGACACAATTCCTGTAAGATTCTTTTCCCACTGAGCAGCACAGGCGCATTGAAGCCAAGAGGGTCGTACACCGAAGCAACCGTGGACAATATGTTGCACCTTGTAGCGGGCTGATCCTTGAGCTGAATCCTGAACTTGAAGTAGTCAGATTCTCTGTGCCACTGTATGCCTAGAGTTCTTTCAAGCGGTACGCCATCAAAGGTAAGTTCAACATCCTTCACTTCACCTCGTTCTGATATGGGTATGCTTTCCATGACAGCTTTGTTATTAGACACAAATTTATGCAATCGAAGGCCACCCTTAGCACAGAGTGTTCGTGCCTCTTTCGCTAGCCTGATGGCATTTTCTGTGTTGTCTACGCTGGTGACTCTGTCATCCACGTAGAAGTTCTTTATGACAAATTGTGCCCCTAGAGGGTACACATCACTGTACTCTTGAGCGAGGTGTTTCAGCCTGTAGTTGGCACATGCGGGTGACGAGGTGGCACCAAAGAGATGCAGTTTCATGCGGAATACATCTGGTTTTCTGTCCAGATCACCATCCTTCCACCAGAGGAAGCGCAGATAATTTCTGTCATGTTCATTGACGTGGAACTGGTGGAACATTTTTTCCACATCACACAGTAGTGCTATGGGGTGTTGACGAAATCTGACAAGAATTCCATTTAAACTGTTGATCAAATCAGGCCCTTGAAGTAAGTGATCATTTAGACAGGTGCCCTCATATTTTGCCGAACAGTCAAAGACCACACGCAGCTTGTCAGGCTTCTTCGAATGAAAGACACCATGATGAGGTAAGTACCAAGTCTCTCCCTTAATGCCATCCTCCTTAGTTTCCTCAGCATCACCCCTGTCTATGACTTCCTTCATGAATTCAGAGTAATGCTTGTGGAGTGTCTTATCCTTTGATAGCTTCCATTTCAGGTGGTTGAGTCTGACCATGGCAAGCTGTGTGTTATCAGGTAGAGCGGGTCTTTCCTTAAATGGTAAGGGCATTTCATAATGACCGTAACGGTTTTTCATTATGCCTTCCTTCATTTTATTCAAGAAGATGATGTCGTCTTGTGACACTTTCTTACAGTCTTCATTGGTGTCTTTAAAGTCAGCCTCTAGTATATGAAGAGCCTCTGCTGGAGTGATTGGGGGGAGCTCTTTAACTGCAAGATGGTGACACAGACTACTGACTGGAGGCACATCAAGGCGAGGTGGTAAATGTCCTACTATGCTCCATCCTAAATCCGTTTGTATACCGTAGGGTTCCTCATCTTTACCCGCAATCACCTTTCTGGGAGCCATTGCCCTGGAGCAGTTATAACCTATCAATAGACCTACCTCGCAGTCTAGAAGTGGTGGGATTTCATTTGCGATGATTGCAAGATGACTCCAACACTTAGCAGTTTCACAAGTAGGGATGTGGGTACGATTGACAGGTATACAGTCCTTTGTATAGGCAGGTGGGAGATTGATATGACTAACTGACCTGTAGCTTCTCACCTGAAGTCCTGTTACTCTATTACTCTGCAAAACTGTTTCTTTGCTAATCGTGGTTGTCAGCTTCAGTTTGACCGGATATGCATCAGCTTGAAGAGCATCACTCACTGCTTGATCAATGAAAGTGGCGTCACTTTGGGTGTCGAGTAGCGCATAAACCAGTTTTTCATAGCTTGGATTGTTCTTTGAAGACACCCATACAGGCACAATCATAGAACTGTTGGTAACCGATCCTGCAGTGACATTTAGAGCCATGGCAGTTGCACCATCTGAGATACTCTGTGGAGGAGCTAAAGAAGGTGCAGGCTTTACTCGTTTTACATAATTGTTGTCATGTAGACAAGTTGGATGCCTACCTTTGCAGCTGTTGCATACGTAGCGATGACGGCAGTCTTTTGCATTGTGTCCTGGCCGTAGACATCCATAACAAAGTTTCTTTTCTTGCACAAATTTCTTTCGCTCTTCCAGGCCTTTAGCAGTGAATTCAGTGCAGCTGTGGAGCTGATGTTTATCGTCCTGGCAGAACAAGCACGGTGGCTTTACGGTTGGCTTTTCTGATTTCTGATTTTCACAGTTTGTCTGCGTGTTCAGCACTCTGACTTTGCTTTGTTTTTTCTCTTTTAGGGTCTGTTTCTCAGCAATGCCTTCTGAAGAGTGAAGTGCATGATTCTTGATTTTGATTTAAGGTCTGTGTAACCTGCCGATTCCATCAAGAGACGGTCCAGTCCGGTAGTTTCTGGACAAGTTTCTGGTTTTCTAGGCAATCGTTCAAAATATGTAGGCCTTTAACATGGGGCATGGCATCCTGGCAGGCATTCAGAAAATCAGAAAATTCTCTCAGACCGATAGCATCCTTGGAACTGATTTTAAGCCAGTTGGCGAGTCTTTCTCTGAAAGCCCTTTGTATAGTGAACGGATGTCCATAGCGACTGTTTAGTCTGCTCCAGGCATCTTGATAAGCCTCATCATCATTTCTGTAGAATGTGCCCTCTAGAGTTTTGCGGGCTGCACCGTCCACATATTTTTTTAGATAGTAAAGTTTGTCGGAAGCAGGGATGCCCCTTTTATCGATAAGGGCCATGAAGGAGGATCTCCACTCTATGAACTGAATCGGGTTGCCAGTGAACACTGATGGCTCTGGCGCTGGAAGTCTGCTTAATGCTACGCTATCTTGAAAGGCTTGCGCTAGGGAGGGCGTACTCACGGCTGGCAATGTACTTACAACGTTAGGGTTTTGGTGAATTGTGTTTTGTTCCATTTTTGGTTCCCTTCCAACACTGCATTCAAAAGGCAGGGTGTGAATTTCTCTTTCCGTCTCTTGTGTATAGACCTCTAGTCTAGCTTGAGCGGCCCTTAAGTCCCTTTCTGCCTGTAACCGTTCTAGTTCTGATATCTGAGATTCAAGAGCGCTTTTATGTTGCTCCTCTAACTGTTGTATCTTGTCTTTGTGTTTTCTTTCCTCTAACAGCACTTTGCAGCTTCCTTTGCCGCAACTTCTGCTGCAGCGTCTGCACATTTGGTTGCCAAGCAGGACATGACAGAGTGCTGGCTAGGTTCATGGCTCAGTTGAGAGACAGTGGACCCGTAAATGGAATGTGCGTCGTTACAATCAAGTAGCATACAGAGGCAGGTTTTCTCTCTTTCAGCATCAAACTCATCGATGCCTGCTATACTTTCATAGGCAATCTTGATAATATCCGCAGTCACAGCCGCACACGCATCTACTCGATGCCTTATGTCGGCTGAAGGTGTGACAAGTTGCCTGATTTCATCATAAACCTTCATGACATTGTTCTTTACTTCCTCTAATGTGTCCACAATAATGGCTAGCTGAGTTTCTGCTATGTTTGACTTTAGTTGTTCACGGGCATTACGGACCTCTGCCTTCCAATTGTGGTATGCGCCAAGGAGTTTTCCTTCCCTTTTCTGTGCTTTTTCTCTTTGATACGCAAGTTCTTCTCAGTAGAAACACGAGTGCATACAGAGCGGCGAAGGCATTGTTTTTCTTTCAAAGCATCCTGTAGTTGCTCTTGGAAACTATTCAGCATGTGCTGTTTAGATTGGATTTCACATTCTAATTGTTGTCTCTTTTCAGACTCAGATTCGCTTTCTAAGACATCAAGTTCCTCAGTTTCTATTTGGAGACTTTGTATTTGCCTTTCCAACTCTTTTGAGTCTAGATGAAATGTGTCTGACTCTGACATTTTACCTTATTTGACTTCACTTCAAATAACTATTCAATTATGAAAAACAATTTACAGCAACGATAAACAACAATATCAATCAACAACTAGAGAATGTAATTCCAGGGAATTACGAGTGCATGAAAATGCAAACAGTCTAATTTTACATAGATAAAAGTATATAGGCCGACATCAAACAGATGTAGGTGGTCAGAACAGCTGCCACAAGATTCTAATTGCTTAATGGCTCTATTGTGATGTCATAAAGGCCAATGTTAAGTCTATGGGGAAAATGTTGATAGTTTTTAATTAATAGTTTAAAAAGTATAAATGTTACAAAAATAAAAAATACATAGCATAAGTGTCCTTTGTAAGACCTACGCAACACAGTTTGAATGAAGTTTCTACATTAAACGGTTGAAGCTGTATTAAACCCACAAAATTGGTTAGAAGAAGAAAAAGAAGAATAAGAAAAATTCGGATAACAATAGAGTGCATTTTCATGCACTCTAATAAGCCATTACATGTGACCATCAACCTTATCACTGATAAACCTTTAGCCCATCAACATTAAACATATGTCTGTTTCAGACGCACCTTTATAGTCTGTAGTTGTAGCGCCAAAACGGCCTTTGTTTTGCAGTTCGTGTTTACTCAAACCTGTTAGCCGTATCTTGACCATCCACCAAGTTCTTTTCACTGCCTGTAGTGTCACAGCGCTCCCGTCTAAGATCCTTAGCTGGTTTCGATCCGTGAAGGAAATGGAGGTCTTCCAGATTAAACGATGTGGACAACGCAGGATGAAGCAGGGCCGTAAAATTCCCCCGTCCTCCTCACTCGTCTTGTTGCAGCGGCGAAGAACTCGATGAGGCGCAAGCTCTTACTGTGGCTACCTCGACTGAAAGATGGCTCAAATACTGATGTTTCGTGCAAACAGCGACCGTTTATTGCCGAAAACACCGTAAGAGCTGAAGGAATAAAACATAAACGTAGTGTATTACAATACACAGCCTTTGGAAAATCCATTTCAGCTCTAAATTTGCGGTCAAAAAAGAGCGCTAACTTTATGCGTTTTACTGTTACACTCAACACTGCAAAATACACAACGAAATAAATGACAGAAACAATGAATTATAACACATTTACCTTGTTCATCCTTTCCAATCGAGTGCCCATTTATCCATGAAATTTTTATGTGTGCACATAACTTTTCCTTATACAAACGGGTAACACAATCAAGTTTTCATCAATTCCTTTCCTTTTTCCCCTTTTTTCCGCGGAATGCGCATGCCAATTACGCTCGTCAAAATAAAAGTCCTTATCAAACGATACAGAACAAAATAGACAAACTACTCAGATAACAGCTAAACAGGGTCATCTACACATAGACAAGTTGTTACTTTTTCTATTTAAAAAATCTCATTCACTCTAAAATAGTATTAGAGATTCACTGAGTGTCTGAAAAGAGTATTCTTATCATTCTTCAAGAGTGCAAAGCTACAGTATTTCCCCTGAACTGCAGATAGAACCATTCTGTCTGTTTGTCTCTTGAAGGTGAAATGAGGGTGTATTTGTAAGATGCTGTATTTGGTGGCAAAAGCAAAAGCCTCCCTTTGCTGAGGTTTTGAGGCTTTACTGTGTGCAGATGAGCCAGACTTATAGGCCGTGCAACAGCAGGGCAAGCATGCTGAATTTAAAACCGTCTGTGAACATACAGATTTCATTATTGTAATAATAATAAATGTGATACCAGTAATATTATCATTTTGCTGTAAATACAGACCATCCTCATTTTAGATGATCTGGTATAGAGTGATTGGTGTTTAGCTTGTTTATGCTGTTATAAAATGTCACTGATTTTCCGAGTGACACACAGTCCTGCTTTATGATGTGAGAGCGAGAGATGGAAAGACAGTGAATGAGGCAAAATGAAACAAGATTTTTTTAGTTTAGGGTCTATGATTGAATTTGTTGTTTTGTCTTTCAAATACGGACAAAAGGGAAATGTGAACCATATTGCCTATTCTGTGGATTGCAAGGGTGTTTTATTGGTGTCCTATTGCAGTCTGTGCATTCTTTTCGCTAGTGATGGGAAACATCAATTATCACTACCTCCTGCTGTGGTGTGTGATTAGGGCACCGTCATGTCTGCGGGAGCACAGTGTATGAGGAACAGAAACGCAGAAGCGCAGTAGAAACATGCACACACTCCCTGCAGACCTACAGGAATAATGGCTGAGCTTCTGTTTCACTTCACCCAGCACTATGAAGCATGATTCATTCAGCTGCTCCAAAGCCACACACACACACACACACACACACACACACACACACACACACACACACGCGCACACACACACACACACACACACACACACACACACACACATACACACACACACACACACACACACACACACACACACACACACACACACACACACCTAACACACACCCCTGATACTCATACCACGCATACACACACACACACACACACACACACACACACACACACACACACACACACTTCCATTACCCCAACCTGACATATGCACCCCTCCCACCCTTTGCTTTGATGCATTGTTTAGTTTTAGATATTCTAAGTACAGTTTTTCCTCTATACTGTATATCTGGACCTATTCCTGAAAGCTGATGAGTGCGTTGTTCTCAGATAAATGAGTTAAGAGAGTTAAATGAGGCGCAGTTGTGGGTTAGTGAGTTAAATGAGGCGCAGTTGTGGGTTAGTGAGTTAAATGAGGCGCAGTTGTGGGTTAGTGAGTTAAATGAGGCGCAGTTGTGTTTTAGTTTTGGTGCTTTGTTTATTAGGAAGTCTGGATTAAACCATACTAGTGTGTATGTACCAGGTGTCATGGGGAAATTTGTGGTTTTATTGACTTTCCAACAAGCTGTTGGAGCGTTGTAGTGATCACAGCATTTCTAAAGCAGTCATGGTGTTTGACAGCCTGAGAGGGAAGTGATTGATTTTGATATGACATTCCTTCACATTCTGCTTGTTCTGTTGTTATACATGTTGGAGATTTGAATCCTTATGGTTAGGTGCTGTAGTTGGTTTGCTAAAAGTTGTCGGTGAAGTTTGGGGTGTTGAGGTTTGGACTGGGATCAGAGAGAACAGGTCACTGGTTTTGGGCAGTATTGTCATTCTGATTGTTGCAAAGTGTCCAGTGAGGGAAAGGGGTTTAAGTCACATCTTCATTTGCTTTCAAAAGTGGATTAAAGCTGGAATGGAGCGGCTGGGTGAGGGTGGCGGGATTCACACCACAGGATGCCTGCAGTGAGGCGGTGCCCTCCCACTCAGGGCCAAAACCTGTTTCCAGTTAATGGAGCAGTCAGATGTACTGGAGTACGAGCTGATGAGCTTAATGACTTCTTGGTCCAGTTCTGCAGGTAAAACAGAGGATGATCTTGTGAGCTGATATGTGGTCTGGTTTTGTAGGCATAGAGGCTGGTTTTTTGAGTTGAGCTGAGGTTTGTGATGCCAGTAATATTATCATTTTGATGTATTACAGCAGCTAATGATGGAGAGAGAGGCAGGTGTCATTTCAACATCTAAAAATGGGTGAAAGTTTGGGCTTGTCTTCAGCGCAGGTTTAGCTGATCACAGGCCAGTTCCAGCACGAGTCTGTCTGTAACAATGTTACCAGTTTTAAGTAGACATAAATAGGTTGGTCAAAATTAGATCAGGCTTGCTTTGTTTTTTTTTCCGCAGGATTGTGGAGGACCTCCATTTCTCCGCAGTAAGGAGGGATGTGTCATGAAAAAACCTGTGATTCATATTGAAACCACTCACTCAGTCACAAATAGCTGTTCCTCTGTCCTTTCAGTTGGGTTGAAGAGAACCAGAAGATCAGAGAAAAGCCTCCATCCTCCAGATCTTCCTGCTGCATTTTCAATCCAAAGATGAACGTGTGGCTTACTGTAGGCCTGCTGTGCTCTCTGCTGTGTGGTGAGTCCTGCTCTGAAATCCTGCTCTCACCTGCGCTCATACCTGAGCTCTCTCACCTGAGCACACTGGGGGCGGGGGGGTCCATTCAGAAACCCACAGCCATCACCATGAAGGCAGTCAGAAATAATTTGCCTGAGTCAAACTATGAAAATCTAATGCGCTATACACAGTGACACATTGCAAATAGTTCATTTTTATGTTTTCCTGTTTTTACATAGCTTCTCATACTGGTGTCTGAAATTGCCTCCTCTACCAGTCTTTTATTTATGTGTTTGTTTTATGTCAGAAAAGCACTGTATATATAAAAATAAAATTAAAAAACAGTAATAATTATTATTATTATCACCAAAGTGTACTGTAGTTGACTGATTGGTTATTGGTCAGTTGGTTATTTACTTGCAGCCAGGTTGGGAATCTGGCTCACCCAAGTTCCACGGGAGCTTACCACATCACAGAATGTAACTTATTAAACCAAATCCATTTTGATCAAAGAATTAGCTGCAGCGAAAGATCCTGGTAATTATTCAGCCAGCCTTACAGCTGTGTGCAGAGGCGGCGAGTGGTGCAGTATGTTGAGAGGTGGGTGAGATGGGCGTGGAGCTGATTGCTGGCTCAGTCAGTGGGCCGGGTTCATACAGACATTCCTTCCTCCTCTGGGGTCTCCAGGGAGTGGCAGTCAGCTGGTGACCCAGACCCCCAGCGTGGTGGTGACAGGACTCGGCCACAATGTGACACTGGACTGCCAGTTCATCCACACTGCAGAGCAGCAGGTGACCGAGCCCATCCTGTACTGGTACTACAGAGGCCAGAGCGGAGAGGACCTGTACATCTACCCTCCCCAAAAAGAGCAGCCAAACCGTGTGCTGCTCCTGCACGAAGAGCAGAGCTCTGCAAACTGGTCCATCGTCCTGCAGGAGGTGAGATGGGAGGACTGGAGGAAGTACCACTGCATGCTGTCCTACGACAAAGCAGGAAGAGGCAAGCGTACCAGAGGAGGAGGAGCCTGGCTCTTACTGCACGGTAACTACTCTCTTACCGCACGGTAACTACCCCCTGCTGTTACTGCACAGTGATTGCCACATCATTGTGCAATTTGCTTTGCCAGACATTTTACTTTCATGTCACTGATGTTTAACAGTATCACACATCCAGCTGCTCTTATGAGATTCAGAAACTGTGCTAACATTCATCTGGAGTGAGTGACCGCATGTAATCATGATTATTTTAACCATGAGCAAAAAACATGCAGTAAACCCATGTACCCACTTTCATGCAACCATCTGTGCTTCCTCAAGGCCCCATGAGCTTTGACCTTGCCCCTTGGGCGTCCAGCTCCTTGGCATGCTCTGTGGAGGTGTCTCCACACCCTGATTTCAGTCTGACTGTGTTACGCGGTGGGGTGGTGGTGCAGAGCATGCAGAACCGCAGCGACACACCTCCCAGCGACGCGCCTCGCAGCGACACACCTCGCAGCGACGCGCCTCACAGCATGCTGTCTGTCATCGTGCCTCTGGATTACAGCGAGGACCATGAGTGCCGCCTCAGCCTCAACGGCAGCGTGATCCTGAGCCAGACCTTCAGCTCGCGTGAGTGCTCTTCAGCGTTACTGCGGAACTGCGTTACTGCTTTACTGCGTTACAGTGTTACTTTATTAGTGCATTACTGCGTTACTCCTGCTCCAGGCTGTACTGTGTAAAGTAATGTGTTACACGTTCATCTGTGTTGCAGTGTTCAGCAGCTTGGTGTTTAGCAGCTCTGTTGCAGTGTTCAGCAGCTCAGTGTTCAGCAGGCTGTGTTGCAGTGTTCAGCAGGCTGTGTTGCAGTGTTCAGCAGCTCTATTGTAGTGTTCAGCAGGCTGTGTTGCAGTGTTCAGCAGCTCGGTGTTCAGCAGGATCTGTTGCAGTGTTCAGCAGCTCTATTGTAGTGTTCAGCAGGCTGTGTTGCAGTGTTCAGCAGCTCGGTGTTCAGCAGGTTCTGTCTCCTGATTTTGCTTTAGGTGTGGAGGTTCTCCCAGAGCCAGTCTTCCTCTACGCCGCCATCCTGTTAGTCCCAGTCATCGTCCTCTTCATCATACTCATCGTCTTCCTCACCAGGAGACGCTGAGGGGGGGGAGGTCGTACGTTACTCTGCCCCCTGAGACAGTCTCTCATTCTGCTCCAGCTCCACATACGCTGCTTATTCACATATTTATTATTCTGCTCTTTACAATTTATGTTATTTAAGATTTTAAGAAATAATAAGAAAAAACATCAGATTAACCATGGAAACATTTATGACAATCAGTGGAAAAGTTCAACGTCAGAGAAGAACACGTTTCCATGGTTTCCATTAGTCACTAGGCTGAACACAAGGTCAAAACACCCATGAGATTTTTACAGCACAGGTCTGAGGGAAGGTCCACTCTCCTCACAGCCAATTTTACACCAGCAGGGAATGTTAGGTGAAGCCACCTCAGACCCTCTGAGTTTTTGCACATGCCTAGTGCCCAGCAGTATGAATTACACCACAGTCTGTGAGGAGTCTAAACTGTGACCATCAGGAGGCGCTGTCTCTGGCTGTGTGTCAGGCCAGACCCTCCTGCAGCAAAGCAAGTGAAAACTTTTCACCTTCCAAAAGATGTGTGAGCTCTTATCCCAGATTTCACAGGGCCATTTAAAGTTGTGCATTATTCCTGTACTCTATCTCAGCCTTGTCCCCCGAGAAACCACTGTGTTCTGGTGCAGCACAGCTTCCTGTTTCACCTTCGGTTCTGTGTGTGAGCCGTGAATCCTCTTCCCTCAGAGGGCAGAAGAGGATCAGTTCAGATCAGAAATGCATCTGTGCTTTCAACATTTTCACTTTCATCCATTACATTACATTATTGATATTTAGCAGACGCTCTTATCCAGAGCGACCTACATAGGTGACAGTTTTTACGTTATCCATTTATACAGCTGGGTATTTACTGAGGAAACTCTGGGTTATGTACCTTGCCTATGGGTACAGCAGCAGTGCCCCAGTGGGGAATCGCACTAGCAATCTTTCAGTTGCAAGCCTTGCTCCTTAACCATTATACTACACTACCGCCCTATCCCGTACACTCTTAAAGTACAATTATCGCATTTACATTTATTCATTTGGCAGACGCTTTTATCCAAAGCGACTTACATAGGTTGCAGTTCTTTTACAATGTTATCCATTTATACAGCTGCATATTTTACTGAGGCAATTGTGGGTTAAGTACCTTGCCCAAGGGTACAGCAGCAGTGTCCCAGCGGGGATCAAACCAGCAACCTTTCGGTTACGAGTCCTGCTCCTTAACCACTATGCTACACTGCCGCCCATTGCATTATTGCATTTTTGTTTGATACAATAACATTAACTGGGAAGGGAGATCATCCCCCAGGTTACAGCTGGGCCAGGCATACCCCCCTATACAGCAGTGAGAGGTAGACCCTTTACCCCATGTCTATACAGCACTGAGAGGTAGACCCTTTACCCCATGTCTATACAGCACTGAGAGGTAGACCTTTCCGGGGCTTCCTAGACAAAACCACAGTGACCCTAAGACCTGACTCACTACAGACATTTAGCTCTGTGCCACCAAACCTCATCTGAACACACAGAATTCAGAAAACAGAAAGCATCGCTCCACTCAGATTCAGAGACGGGACATGCTGGCAGGATGGGGCAAGCATGAATACTCTCCTGTGAAGATACTGTGGCAAAAGTTTTCTGTGAAGTGGCTTATGTAGTATGGAAAATAGACAATTAAAAATTCAGCTACATTACCTCACTTAAACCAAAGATCCAATATTACAAATGAACAGCTGTCAATGTTTCCTTGATTATATAATGTATCTATGTCTTTGAACAGCAGACTTATTTTGCAAATCTGTATGTAATACATGATTTCTATATGTGGTTAAATTCTTTCTTGTTGAAATTAAACTACATTACATTACATTACAGGCATTTAGCAGCTGTTCTTATCCAGAGCAACTTACATCAATTACAGGTTTTTTCAATGTTATCCAATTGTACAGCTGGATGTTTACTGAAGGACTTGTGGGGTAAGTATCTTGCCCAAGGGTACGGCAGCAGTGCCCCCGTGGGGAATCAGACCAGCAAACTTTTGGTTACAAGTCCTGCTCCTTAACCACTATGGTGCACTGCTGCCCCAAAACATATTTGGAAGCAAGTTTCGAACTGATGTTCTCACTGCTCAGCTAAACCCTTACAGCCAGCGTTAACAGTTAAGCTAAAGGCAATTTGCTTAAGCCAAAAACAATTTTCACAATAAACTGACTTCACACTCTGAAGATCACGGCAGAATTTGTTTGACTTCAATTCAGTCCTCATTAATTCCATCAGAGCTCATTTCAACTGAATTATGTCTCTGGAATATCGCAGCAATTTACAGGAATATAATGGCCAGCACTGTCGGATGCTGTCCAAAATGGCTCCCTCTAGGGGTAGTTAAAGAGTAGTGACATGGTCGTGCTGAAACCAGTGCTAGAGCAGTAGTGTTGGGTTCATTGTCCAGCAATCCAGGCTCTGACTTCAGCATTCCAGTGACAATGAACTGTCCTAAAATTTGTATTTGATTGCATCTGATTGTATTTTATGACTGTATCTCTGTTTGTTTGTGCCTGCTGTGCCTGAGAGGTAACTCTGTCAAATATTATATCTCTAAAATTAAATTTCTCCATATTCAGGTTTGCTGCGGTGCTTTGAGCTTCATGCTTTTGTAACACTTGGCATGATCAGCTGTGCGTTTTCATCTGCTCAGCAACGGCAGAATAAAAACCGCAAACATGGAATGCAAGTTAAACCACTGCAAATTCCCTTCGTCTCGATGAGGATGACAGAAAAGGCATGAATGTCTTCATTCAGAGTTGCATTTGGGGAAAGTCCCACCCCAGAATGACCCTGAGCCCCTTGTTATGCACAATGACACAGTTATGGTGCACAGTAGAGTCTCTGTTTCCAGTCAGTACTCGTGAATGTCAGTCTCCGAAATCTAACATGAAATAATGTCCAACATGTAACAGAAATGAGTCCAATCACACATTAGGCATAAATGTTCCCTTAAACTTTTAAAAATTCTCTCCAAGACAAAAAGGCTGAAGATATTGGTGACATGTATGGAGTTCTGCCATGTTACATGGAGAAGGTTTATAATTTTAAAAGAGTCAGGTGACCCAGCAGGACAAAAATCTCTGCTTCAGAGCAGCTTTGCGCTGGTCTCTACACACCTGCTCTCAGCATTTCTGAACTCAGAGTGACAGCACCACTCCTCTCTTGCACATTTACATCATCTAAAACATTTCATTAGTAAATGGAGGTAAACTGCAGTTCACTGAATGCAGTCTCTGGCTGTAGGTGGCAGGATGGATCTGTTACATAAATTCTCAGACTGAAACATTTGGGAAATTCAGGGTATCAGTAAAAGGCTTTTACCTGGTCTTACTGTTATACCTTACGGATGCTTTGATCAGTACATGGATCAGAGAGAATATGTTTTCAGCATTGTTTTATCTCAAATATATCTATCAAATCAAAACTATCAAAGATAAATATTGATGAAAGAAAACATGTTGAGTTTATTATAATGCTTCCTTGTCAAAATAAATTTTCAGATAACATGTATTGTTTTGTGTATGGACATATTCAAAGCTTTGGCTCTCCATGACTAGCTTCAGAAACAAGTTTGTTCCCCCTGAATTCTGGGGGATTCTGGGTGTTTCTCAGGGATACATGCTTGTATTCCGGATTTATTCTGAGTTTCTCTCCTCATCATCATTATCTCCATCGTTCTTGTCATTATGATCATCAATATCATTACAGCCTCTGTCACCCAGAGCATCTCCACAATCTTAATTACAGACCCCATCATCTCCTGGGAAACAGTTCATTTCGGCTGGAGGAGAGTGAGATAGATTACAGTGTCAGTGACAGTGAGGAGGAGAGAAAGATCGTACCTAATATCTTGTGTCACATGAGCTGGATACTACGATTTCTCCATTAACCTTTAATGATCTCAAACCCAAGGTTTAATAGTAATCATTTAGGATCTACCTCTGAAAAGTGGTGGAAAAGAAGTTTGCATGAACTGGGTGCACAAAAATCAAGCTAAATAAAAAACAATTGAGAAGTGACAGCTTACAGCATCTTCAGAAGGGTCTGAGATGATGAACAAAGGCATGTCAGGCATGTGGTATTTTTCTTACTTTGGGTATGCATACATCTCAGATGAGGTCAGAAGGACATCACAGATGAATGCTGCAATTGGGTCCTAACAGAAATGTAGCTACTGTCAAAGCTGAAAATCGTTCTCACAACACGTCTGTAATGTCGCAGTGTGGCGGTTACAGCAGCAGTCACAGGAGGAATGCTGGACTGCAGGACGCTGCACTCAGAGAGGCAGGTCAGGGGCGTGTCGCCCGCACGCGTCCCTTTAAAAAGCTCTGCAGGTCCCCGGGGAGGGGCTGGCTTGCAGTGAGGTCCTCTGCACACTGGCGGCTACACACTCCGCACACCGACTGCTAACAGCTCCGCACACCAACTGCTAACCGCTCTACACACCGACTGCTAACCGCTCCGCACACCGACTGCTAACCGCTCCCCACACCGACTGCTAACAGCTCTGCACACCGACTGCTAACAGCTCTGCACACCGACTGCTAACCGCTCTACACACTGACTGCTAACCGCTCCCCACACCGACTGCTAACAGCTCTGCACACCGACTGCTAACCGCTCCCCACACCGACTGCTAACAGCTCTGCACACCGACTGCTAACAGCTCTGCACACCGACTGCTAACCGCTCTACACACTGACTGCTAACCGTTCCCTGCACCGACTGCTAAACGCTCCCCAAACTGACTGCTAACAGCTCTACACACCGACTGATAACAGCTCTACACACTGACTGCTAACCGCTCCCCACATCGACTGCTAACAGCTCCACACACTGACTGCTAACAGCTCTACACACCGACTGATAACAGCTCTACACACTGACTGCTAACCGCTCCCCACACCGACTGCTAACAGCTCTACACACTGACTGCTAACAGCTCTACACACCGACTGCTAACTGCTCTACACACTGACTGCTAACAGCTCTACACACTGGCCACTTGCCACTGGACATTTGGACAGACTGCAGCTGTTCTGTGAATACCACATTTCCTTCAGAAGGCCTCTGTTCTCTGATATGTGGAATGTCATTATTCGGACAGTGTGTTCCCATGAATGTTTCCTTTGTTTCTCTTCTTTCCCATGTGTTGGATCAGCTAGGCTGAGAGCCGACATCTGGGGGAGTGGAGATTAATTCTTCATGGATAATCACGCCCTGCCAAGAGAACCCCTTGTCCTGTCCCAAAATGTACAGCCAGGCCGGATATGGGATTTTATCCAAACAACTTAACAGTTAAAGAGAGCGAGATCATGCCCTTCTCTGTGCAGCGTTTCACTTAACCTCCTTGCGGATGGACAGGCCGCCACACACATGTTGGCGTTTGAAGCGTATTGTCTGTGTTGGATATTTAATCTGCCCTCGTCCAAAGGTAATTTCAGTTACATGCATTCAAATGCAATTTGTTTTATTTAAAATGGCTGCTGCATTACTCGTCTTATTCTGAAGATAACCTGCAGTTACAGCAGAATATCGGGCAGATGGGTTTTAGAATCAAAATCAGAATAATTTTTAATGACCACACGACCAAGGTCGGTGGAATTTGCTTTCGTTACAGCATGGTGGGTAAGCTCAATTCAACAGTGTCAGTAACATCAAACATAGGCAGATAATAACATCACATTAGACATTCAACACCACATTAGACATTAAAGACAATGACTAGCACGGCAGACAATGTTCACAGATGCTACAAGACAAAATTGTAGCATATAGATGAACAGGTTTTTCAGGCATAACATTCATTAGGATGTTCAGTGGTACCTACATAAAGCAGACAAATACGTATACAATCTGTGAATATGAAACACGTGGGTAACTGAACGTGGGCTCTGTTTTTTAAAACAATGTCCAAACCATACATTAAATCGCCGTTGCCATAACAACTTCCAACCGCACGCACGTCCGGTCCTCTCCCTCCCGCCATCCCGCTACTGCAATGCATCACTCCCGCCTGCCTCCCCCTCTCCCCCCGCCTCCCTCCCCCTCTCCCTCCGCCTATCCCAAAGGCTGAATACACGGTGCAGGCTATGCAATTTCGCAGACATATACAATTTTGCCTGTCTGTCAGTATCCCCTAAAGAAGACTCGCATTTTCAACCCAAATTATTTTTAAGTATTTGTGTGTTGTTGCCAGGTACACGAAGGCAGTCGGGAAGGGCATTTTGCTACATTGGCAGCTTTTCTGTAACGGACGGTGTTATCCCTGCGATTGCGGCTGGGGACGGTGTGAGGCGGCCCCTCCAGGAGCGCACAGCCGTGAGGAGTAGTTTACCGCAGTGAAGGAGGCAGCAGCGGAGAGCGACCGGGACGCCACAGCAGGCAAGACACGGCGCAAAGGAAAAACGTGCTCTGTAGGTTAAATGACTGCGACATTTGTGACATTTTGTGTCAGGATTCAGCGATCCAGGGAATTGATAATACAAAAAACTCGTCGACGTCCCGGCTGTTTGGATGCAATGTAATTTTTATTGGGGCGCTGCGGTTATTCTGTCCGCTGTTCTCGTTGCGCTTGAGTAATTTGCTACGTGTCTGTAGATTTGCTATAGATTTCTTCACAAGCCATCTCTCCAAGATACCGGTTCTGGAATGTTTGGAAAATAATCACAGTACGGTCAGGTTGCCGTGTAGATGTGGAAAACCCAATAGGAACGTTCAGCTACCAGTATTAGTATTTTCTATTTGCATGAATTGTATTTTTGAAGGAGATGTTAGGTATTACAGCATGTTTGTTACAAACTAAGTGATTACAGTGATCACTGCTTATAGGTGTCGTAAATGGTAGTGAATCATCTGTTTGTACAGTAACTAGCACCGTTTGAATGGCTAAAAGCAACAGAATAAGACCATACTGCTGTATATTCAAGTGCATCCAAGCGAAGTGAATGTGACTTAACAGCATAAATAGCGAATGAGAAGCCGTTCCTCTGCTCGGAGGAAGGTAGAGTATATCCTACGCGCCGACTGTAGTCAATACCCTTATTCTTGCTTAAGCGAAGTTTCAAAGAAAAACAAAGCGTATTAGAGTCAGTATTTATTTTTCCATGTAGCTAATTATCTGCCTTATATTCCTGCATTTATTCTATTTTTATATTTATTTAAAAACTGAAATGATCAAGACAGCGAGTCGCTTTGACCGATCAGTGTCATTGAGAAGGATTTAATCTTTTTGAACGGATTGTCACATATTCGCACAATTTAACAAAAGCAAACATTAGGTATACTGCAAATGTGAAAATTTTTGAGAGAAAAATGAGAAGTAGTTTTTATACATATGATATCTAATGTAGTAAAAGCAATAATATGAGTAAAAAGCAGCAATAAGCGTTGTCGTGTCTGACCTGTGATATTTCAGCCAAAGCAGCGTTGTTGGGGGAAAGGCTTCTGCAGGAGCGCTGGCTAAAGCACTTTCGCTCCATGGAGTGATCATATCGTTGTCTGCAGCTGCTTCGAAGCGAGGAATGTGGGTTTGTTTTCGCAGCAGTGAAATTCTGAGCTCCTCACTGCTTCAGACTCAGTGCAGCACGTTTCGTCAAGTCTTCCGTCAGTGGCGCGATCTTCTCGTATTGTACATTAACGCACAGACCGTCTTCCTAAACTAAACTGTAGTATAAAGCGACCGAACGCTCGGGTAGCCGGCTTTGGGACAGTGACACTCTCCAGACTGCACTGCCCCATCACTCCTCAAACAGGCCGAACTGGGAGCACCACTAAGACCTTTCACACTAATACGGTTTTTACTAAGCAAAGACTTCTAGGACAAGCAGTGCTTGAAGTCCTAGGCCACACTTGTTTACAGGCTGAGGCTGAAATCGGGGGGTAAGATCAGATCTGCGGTCAGCACGCGTCCTGCAGCAGAGGTGTTGGGAGGTGTGCAGAGCGGTGTTCTGCGTCCAGCCCCAGCCTCGCCGAAGAGAAGGACCCCCGGCGCCCCTGCCCCCCTGCCCCCGGCGCCCCTGCCCCCGGCGCCCCTGCCCCCGGCGCCCACTCCAGTGATGAGGCCTCTCAGGGGCTCCTGTCGTGGCAGAGTGTCTGCCCTTCGGCTGCTGCTGCTGCCGGCGCTGCTGTGTGCTCTGCACGGTGAGTGTCCCGGCTCTGCGCCAGCTGCTGCATGCTACCGCACACACAGGCCTCTGAGGGGAACAGCCGGGCCGGGGACGTGCAGGGCGGGCGAGTTTATCCTACAGCCCGGTCACCACAGTGTGGGAATATATGCAAAGCATGAGTATGCGCCCAGTGTGTTAATCACTGCTACACTTTATGGAGTGAGTGCAGAACCTTAACACCCTGCTGCAGTCAGACATACTGAAGCAGTGTGCTGTCTGCCTGGGCCCCACTACTGTGCACCACTGCACTGCTGTGTCACCACTGCATGTGTCGGTGTATGTTTGTGTGTGGCGTGCTTTGCAGTGACAGCCCTCTGCCTGTGAAACAAGATGCAGTGTGTGGCTGTGTGTGTTGGAGTCTGTGCTGGAGTGACTCTGTGTGTTTGTGTGTGTTATGTGCTGGAGTGTACAGTGTGTGTGCTGGAGTGTGTATGGTGTGTGTTGGAGTGTGTGGCAGTGTGTGTGCTGGAGTGTGTGGCAGTGTGTGTGAGATTTGCTCATTAATAAGACAGCCCCTCTTGCCTGTGAAACAAGATGCAGTGTGTGGCAGTGTGTGTGTTGGAGTGTGTGTGTGTGTTGGAGTGTGTGTGCTGGAGTGTGTGTGTGTGCTGGAGTGTGTGGCAGTGTGTGTGTTGGAGTGTAGTGTGTGGCAGTGTGTGTGTGGAGTGTACAGTGTGTGTGCTGGAGTGTGTGGCAGTGTGTGTGTTGGAGTGTACAGAGTGTACAGTGTGTGTGTTGGAGTGTACAGTGTGTGTGCTGGAGTGTACAGTGTGTGTGCTGGAGTGTACAGTGTGTGTGTTGGAGTGTGTGGCAGTGTGTGTGTTGGAGTGTGCAGTGTGGTGTTGGAGTGTGTGTGGATTGTGTTCCTTAGTGTGTAGGATGTATATATGTTAAATATGTGTTTAATATGTTCATGCTTTCAGTGTATGTATGGTGTAACTGAGCACAAAAATATTATTAAAGGTCAGTACAGTAAAAATATCAGTTTAAGGGAAAACCCATCGCTTGTGGGAGTGAAAATGAGTAATTTCCTCCCATTTTATCCCTGTGTGTGTGAGTAATGAGTGGCATATTCCCCATGCTGCTGTTCATATGTCTGCGCATATGTGCGATGCAGTCACACTTCTACTGCGCAGAATGCCACAGCAGCTGTAACAAACAGACCAGCCTTCCAGTATAAACACTGCATGCACACAGAAAGAATAAAGACTGCATGCACACAGACAGAATAAAGACTGCATGCACACAGACAGAATAAGGACTACATGCACACAGACAGAAAAAAGACTGCATGCACACACAGAAAGAATAAAGACTGCATGCACACAGACAGAATAAAGACTGCATGCACACAGACAGAATAAGGACTACATGCACACAGACAGAATAAAGACTGCATGCACACAGACAGAATAAGGACTACATGCACACAGACAGAAAAAAGACTGCATGCACACACAGAAAGAATAAAGACTGCATGCACACAGACAGAATAAAGACTGCATGCACACAGACAGAATAAGGACTACATGCACACAGACAGAAAAAAGACTGCATGCACACACAGAAAGAAAAAAGACTGCATGCACACACAGACAGAATAAAGACTGCATGCACACAGACAGAATAAAGACTGCATGCACGCAGACAGTATGCATGCTGCCTGCATGTGGGCCCGGGTTCCCAGCAGCACTGAGGGGCTGGTAAAAGCATGTCATCGTGTTTTGCATTTGGACATTTCGTTTGCCAAAGGGATATAAAAGAAATGCATGCCGCTGTTTTAACATTGAAAGGAAAAAGTGTCTATCTGAAGTGTATTATTAGCACTTAAAACAATAGAATTTGTTTTTGTAACAAAACCGCCCTGGGCTAAGTGTGCTAATGCCTTAGTAGTGGGAGTATTTTTTCTGTGATTATGTGCTGTGCTCTGTCAGCATTTTCTGATGGCTCAGTCCCTGTGCTGTATTACAAGCTGTATCAGTGCCGTGGGGAGAGGAGGCAGGAGAGCCCGGGGATGCAGAGGTGGAGAGAATGAGAGTGGGTGATGGGGAGAAATAAACAGAGAGAGTGACAGAAAGAAACTCACAGGAAGAGAAGGACAGAGCACTGAAGACAGGAGCGCTGGAGGTGAACCTGACTGTTATGCAATTGTACTTGTGTAACAGATAAGCCATGTTACACCGATCACACAGAACACAAATCACACAAATCCTAATGCGCTCAGCAAATATCAACATACAGGCAGGCAGGC
The DNA here is from genome assembly GCA_019176425.1 of Megalops atlanticus. Taxonomy (NCBI): domain Eukaryota; kingdom Metazoa; phylum Chordata; class Actinopteri; order Elopiformes; family Megalopidae; genus Megalops; species Megalops atlanticus. The sequence goes on along the minus strand of CM032884.1, from coordinate 452,106 downwards.
AGGCAGGCAGGCAGGCAGGCAGGCAGGCAGACAGACAGACAGTCCCTAATGCAGGTGGGGCTGTTACAGTAGTAGCTCGGAGAAGATGCACAGGAGGAGTACTGTATGTTAGATTACAGAAACCATTCCACCTGAAAATCTCAGTGACTGCTGGGCCGCTATCCTACAGGCCTGCGGCTGCCAGAGCTCTCACAGCTGGGCTTCCGGTGCTGTACAGTGCTATACACACACTCTCTTACACACACACACACACACACTCTCTCACACACACACACACACACACACTGCAGGCATGTCGGGTGAACAGACCACTCTGGAATGAAGGACGGTCCAGCTCTCTCCTCCTCCTGAATAATTCATCAGCGGAACATGCAGCAGGAGCCATGGAGACGCCTTCCACCTGCCCTCTATCACACACACACACACACTCTCACACACACACACACTCACTCACACACTCACTCACTCACACAAACACACACTCACTCACTCACTCACTCACACACACTCACACTCACAGGATCTCACACACACACACACACACACACACACATATTCACACTCATACACACACACATGCACACACGTTTAAACATGACCTTTTCCCAATTTTATAAACCCAGCAGTAGCCACATAAATATATTACAGATGTTTTACCAAAACAAATATTTAGTCAAAATAAAATATTTAATTATGCTGCTGGTCTCCATTAGCAGACTCAGTGTGTAAAATACGTACATGTGTGGCTGAATCCGGGAATAAATACAACATTTAGCTCAAATTCTGAAAGAAATATTCGCACCCTGAATTTGTTTCCCACATAATCTGACTGTCTATCCACTAGACGGAACAAACATACACTAAAAATTAAATATACCTTTATTTATGTGCAGTTCAATAGATATTATTGATTTAGTGGCATGTATTGGTGGAGAGCATTTCCTGTCGTAATGAAAGATGTGTTGGCTTGTGGCTGCATGCATCTCTCTGCGCTGTAACTGTGAGTGCCAGTGGGAGTGCAGGCCGGCCTCAGGAGGAGCGCTAATGCATCTCACTCTCTCTCTGTGCCTCCATAAAGCACTCTGCTGCCCCAAACAGGACTGTGACAGTTTGACACAGTTTGTGAGAGAGAGAGTGTGTGTGTGTGTGCATGTGTGTGCATGTGTGTGCGTTTGTGTGTGTGAGAGTGTGTGTGTGTGTGTGAGAGAGAGAGAGAGAGAGTGTGTGTGAGTGTGTATGTGTGAGTGTGAGTGTGTGTGTATATGTGAGTGTGTATGTGTGAGTGTATGTGTGTGTGTGTGTGTGCATGTTTTTGCAGACGTTCTACACTCTCTCCCTGCTCATCTCTGCATCACCATCAGATGCACAAACTGCTGCAGCCTCTGCCCACAGTCTGCTGCTTCTGGGGCTGAACTGCGTAACATAATCCCTGCTAACACACCTTACGCAACGGGGCTGATGCTGTAATCTGTGACATTAAAGGAAATTAATGTCATCTACAGCGGGTTTAATTATGAATGAGCCTTATTCTGCCTGTTGCTCCCGTCCGTCTCTCTCCTTCCCTCTGTCTCTCCCTCTCGCTCCTGAAGTCTCTCAGTAGGGCATCCCTTGTTCCTTTCATCTCTCCCTGCTCTCTCTCGGTGTTCTTCTCCTCCGGTGGTGTAATGGCATGTGTGTTGTATGCTGGTGTTCCCTCCTCTCCCTGCCTGCTGCGGTTGCACTGGTGTTAGAATTGCACTGTGTGGCAGTGCAAGGGCCGGGAGACTGTATTACTCTGTTTGCTCTGTCCCTATCTGTGGTGTGACTATTAACTCTCTCTCTCTTCCCCTCTCTCTTTCTCTCTCCCTGTGTCACTTGTAGCAGCAGTAGCTGAGTGGTTGCATTCTGCTGTGTTAACACTCTCTCTCTCTCTGTGTCTTTCTTCCTCTGCAGTGTGTCTCTCCATCTTTTCACAAACCCCTCAGTAGTAGTGTGATTGGTCAGCCTGGTCTTAACCCTTTCTCTTCCTCCTGTCTTTACATATTTATGCTGCTCTGCAGTTTGTCAGGATTGGCCCTCTGTCTTTCTTCCTGTTTGTCTGTATCTGCTAACTGTGTTTAAATTGTGTGGGCAGTCCATAGAAAGCAGCAATGTGTAATGGGTTTCCGTGTTCTGTACATTGTGTTGGTTATTCCTAAGCGTGAGGAGGATTGTGAGGATGGTAAATGGGTACATATATATATATATATTTCCTTGTTTTTACTGGCCATTTGGCCGCCGGGGGGCTGCTGCTTCGCCGTCTCTGCTGTGTGTTTCCTGCCCCTCATAACGGGTGAAAAACATCTCCAGAGGTCAAAGGTGAAAATAGCGCAAGATGATTGGTTCAGAGCGACCCAGCCGTCTCTGTCCAAACTGCAGTGTGAGAAACATCAAGGTGTGTTGCTCAAAGACCCTGTTTCACTCTCCTCCATATATAGATTTACACGTCTATATATGAATATAGATAAAGCATTTGGAAATAAGAATGCAGAAATAACCTTCAGCGACTCACTGCCAATTTATTTCCCCTCAGTTTTCATGATCTAAATTCTCACAGAAACGAATAGATATATATATTTTTGTGGAAAAGGTTGATCTGACGAGCCCCGCAGTGTAAAGTCTGCTGAGTCAGAAGGCTGATTGAAGAGAGGAAATAAAGACGCGATGATGGAATGCATAGCTAAAGCATGCAGAGTGTGAGCTGACCGGCCGAACGCTGGCAACCGGAAGTGGCTAGCAGATGACTCCCCGCGGAAGGGGGATTTGGATTACTTGGATTACTCTCTGTAAACAGCAGACTGCATCGTTAGCCATTTCTGGTTGCGTGTTAGCGTTTTGAGGAGGACGTGTGTGTGGAAGCGCTGTGAGTTGACCGCGGGGTGTGTGCGGCTCTCTCCGCAGCTCCGCTGGCCCGCGCAGCGTGTGTGGAGGTGGATTCCGACACTGAGGCGGTGGCAGGGGAGGGCTTCAAACTGGGCTGCATCTCCTGCAAGATGCGAGGGGAGGTGCCAGCCTCCGCCACCGTGGACTGGTACTTCAGGTCCAAAGGGGAGAGCGAGTTTGTGCATGTGAGTATGAACAACACCTGCAGCCCTGCTTCACCAAACCCACAGCTGACCTGGGATCAGATCACTAATCACAGCTCACAGCCAATGTAAGACCAACATGTGATCCTGGATCAGAGCAGGGATAACTGGCAGGGTTTGGGGTCTCGGCTCCCTCACAGGTGCCCTGCAGGTGAGAGAGGCAGAGGGTGTGGCTGTTCACTGCAGGCAGTGATTACACTCACTGCTGGGACACCACCTGCTTCCCACTGTGGATCAACAGACACGCTACACTGCAGTGTGTTACATTAATATAGTATTACCTCAACGTTACAAGTACAAATGACAGCTAGTGATCCTGCAGCAGCTCGGCGTGATGGGCAGACTCTGGGTTTGCAGAGTGAACTGGCCTGTTCCAGTCAGATGCAGGAGCCAAGAATGACCCGTGAGAATAAACTTCCAGTGATAAACTGGAAAGAAATGAAATTTTAATCTCCATAAAGCTCAGTACTCCACATAATGCTGTTGTCTTTTCATCGGATTACTGTGGCATCTTGCAAAGTAGAATAGAGAAAATAATCCAAATTGTTTCTTTCAAATGTTTTGGTTTCCTCCTGTGTAGTTCCTGCAGGAGCTGGACATGGTGAGTTTGTGCCAGTAAAAGGTGTTAGCAGCCGCAGTGCCGGAGGGGAAGTCAGAGCAGCTACACTACAGCACAGGCACCCCATATCACCATGGGAATGGGCAAACTCAAGGCAGATAAACAGTAACAAAGCCCTGCTTGCTAGATTCTTGTTTGTCACTGTGGTTACCTTCTGCAGATATATAACTACGAGGACGAGACGCCCACCATCATGGACGATCGCTTCGACGACCGGCTGGACTGGAACGGCAGTAAGAAGACCACTGACCTGCAGGACGGCTCCATCTACATCCTGAATGTGACGTACAACGACACCGGCACCTACCGCTGCTTCTTCAACCGAATTCTCACCTTCCCCTACTATGAGTTCCACACCAACGCCACCAAGCACATCACCATCAACGTAGTGGCCAAGGGTAGGGCGGGGCACGCACTGCAGGGGCGGGGCTACAGTAACACTGAGGGTGTGTGTGTGTGTGCACAGGTGTGCACAGGTGTGGTCTGTGGTGTACCTGCATGTGAGGGAGTGCAGGGTATATGTGCAGTGAGAGACAGGCAACATTAAACCAGCCTGCAGTTACTCTATCCACCCTTCAGACAGGATTAAAAATTTAAAGACGGAATTGTACTGGTTGCCTTGGAGATGTGCTCTCTCTCTGCCTGATGGCTCCCGTGCCTCACTGTGGCTGCTGTGGTTAGTGAGCTCACCTGACACCAGTCTGCAGCTACAGGCCGTGTCTCCCCCTCTCTGCAGCCACGCGGGGCATGGCTTCCATCCTGTCGGAGGTGATGATGTACGTGTCCATCATCGGGCTGCAGGTGTGGCTGGTGGTGGAGATGGTGTACTGCTACAGGAAGATCGCAGCGGCGGGAGAGGAGGCCCTGCGGGAGAGCGCGTGAGTTCCCCCCTTTACCTGCCTTTCTCTCCGCTGCTGCTCTGCTGCTGTCTCTCTAACCTGTTTTTCCTCCTTTGCTCTCTTTTTTCCGTGTTCCCGTCTCTCCCCCTCTCTCAGAGCGGAGTATTTAGCTATAGCCTCGGAGAGTAAAGATAACTGTGCTGGCGTGCAGGTGGCAGAATAGCACAGGTACGTTTTCACACAGGCCGCTCTTTACTGTCTCTCTCTCTCTCACTCACTATACTTCACTTTATTCTCACTATATTTCTCTCTTTCACGCACACACATTATACTTCATTGTTTACTCTTTCACATACTGTAGTTCACTCTTTACTATCTGATGCACACTACACTTCACTCTTTACCCTCGCACACTATACTACATGCTCCTTGGCCTGATGCACAGCTGTAAGGTCCTGGCAGATGCACTGACGTCCTTTTTCTCTTTTCTATTCTCAGGGCCATGAAAAGGCGCAGGATGCAGGCCCCTGATTGATAACCCCTGCAGCCTTGGTCCTCCCACCCCCCACTCCACCCCCTAATCCAGCTCCTCACAATCCCAAAAGACCCCCCACCTGCCCCTCACTTCACTCAGTGAGTACAGTATGAAAAAGGTTCCCTTTTTCAAGAAGGATTCAGAACATCAAAGACTTTAAACGAAGAAATCAAGGTGTCTTCATTTTGAGAAAAAACTGTTTTACCTTGGAGAAGAACTGGAAATACTAAACATGAAGGCAAAAGGCCCTCTGTAGAACTGAAAAAGACTCAACTAGAATAGCATGCTCATGTAAAGGATTCATGTAATATTGATTATGAAATTTGTATAATTATGTAAACAACTTTAATATCTCCATTGTAGGAGTCTGTAGGAGAGTAATATGTACACCAGTATAATCCAATGTATTCATCTCCAGCTCGGTGTGCCCACAGACCTGCTGGCCTCACACCGCGCTTACGCACGGAGAGTGTGTGTGAGAGAGATGGGCTGAGTGTGTGTGTGGTGGCGGCACATCAGCGCAGTAGCAGGATCACACACAGCTCTGATCACCATGTGAACAACTAGAACGTCCAGCTTCTGATGTGACGAAGCGAACGGTTTCACACAGTGCAGCGGTGACGGCGGGTGCTGGCTGTGCCGGCAGGTACCTGTATTTACAACAGCATCACACTGCTCATCCAACCTGTTTACAGCCAATGGGGCTTTTCCCTCCAGTGACTGCCAGACTCAGAAAACACTGCCTCTCTTTCTGTAAGCATCGTGGTTTTCTAAGAAACATTTTTAAAAAGTCGTAATTCTAATCTCACCATCTTGGTGAATGGCACAAGCTTGCACATGCTGAAGTCCATCCTGCTAACGCCAGCAGAGGTGATGTCCCTGTGATATTTCAGAGCACCAGGCCTTGGGACGTTATAAATATTCTCCTTCAAACAGTTTTTTCAAGGGACTCTTATAAGCTGCATGCATTGTGAAATTTGAGCTTTTTATATACAGACAGAGTGGTGCAGAAAGTGCAGCAGGCCTTCTCTGGGAGAGAGTGGCATCAGAAACGGGGTGAATCCTCTGTGCATAAGTATTACATCAGCATGGCGACCCCTGCTCATTATAAACAAGCTGTGCCATAAGGTGCTGTTCAGCTGGGAAAAGAATGTCAGCTAAAGCAGCCCGTCAGGGCGTGGCCATGGACTTCAGTTGAACATCCAAATTAATGATCAAATATTGCTGCACTCTACATTCCAAGTTATAAACATTAATATCTCAGCTGTTGCAATTCGTTCTGATTTAAATGCTTTAAATATGCATTTAACCATTACCTAAACACATACATATATAATTAATGCTACACTGACGACACTACTTATAGAATCTGACTTTACAGCCGAATTGTTATCGATAGTTCAAGGCACTTGTTATTAATCTGGCAAACATATTTATTGGCAACATACTCCAAACGTTAGCTGTACATGTACAACAAGAAAGCATAAAGAGAGAGAGAGAATGACTGTAACCTATAGAAAGTGGGGAGATGACGCTTCTTCACCACAGGCCACATGAAGGCCTGGGACTGCGGCGGCGGAGCTGATGCCCCCCCCGGTGCTCGTATGTGGCCTGGAGGGTGTGCAGGTCTGGCAGCTTCCTGAAGCAGCTCTGCCCGCTGGATAGGCTAACGCTCTCATCAAACTAGCATGTAGTGCTATCAGACCATTTCAGGCAAGCATTTCTTCTGCAGTTTCAATTCACTCTTAAGAATAGCATCAGCATGAATATGGGCCCTGAGATAATTAAGCAGAGTGAAAGGTGTACTTTATAACTCGATAATGAACTGCAAGCCCAGAAATATGCAATTTTTTGCAAACCAAAGTAAATTAGCATTACTGGCGCTAAGGTCTGGTGCTGTGGATCGTGGGATACAGTGCTGTGTCCCTGCTTAGCCCCTGCTCTTTCAGCACTGTAGTGGCCTTACATCAATCCACACGGTGCAGATTCAACATTCTGCAAGTAAGTTCAGCCAGTTTGCTGTTCCTGTTCTGCAATACGGCCTCCCTGACAGGTGGAATTTCTGCTGCACTCTCTCAGTGTGACAGTAGCAAATCCAAGTGTGAGACAGCAGTGTTCGCCCCTGCTCCCACCCCACACTTTTGTGCACTGCACTGCACACCACTGCACTACGTATCACTGCACTGCGTATCACTCCACTGCACTGCACTGCGTATCACTGCACTGTGTTTCACTGCACTGCGTATACCCTGCACTGCGCTGCCTGCCTGTGAGGCTTTCTCCTGCTTTGAGCAGGGCTTGTTTTAATGTGCTCAGGCGGGGCAGGGCGGGGCTAAGCCAGACTGGGCGGGGCGGGGCCGAGCGGGGGCACTATGCAGCATGTTCTCCCACAGACATTTCCTAACCGCGTGGACGTATCGCCTTCTCCTGCTCACCACTCCTCTTAATGTATGAGTATCATATCAATACTGGCACTGTATGATAGCATATCAAATACCTCGGTCCAAAGACAAACCCTCACATTCCACGGCAATATGCTCTCTTACTCTCTCTGTTGCAAGTCTTGGGTGGCTGAACTTCTGTGAAGGGGATGTAGTCTCTGAAACACAGGCCCACAGACCTTTGGACTTCTGCAGTAAAGGGATTGCAACTTTTGGTGTATGCTCACATGGCAACTCGTCAATGCAAGTTATACACACACATATATGATATATAAATCTCTTTTCTTTGTCTTGGAATATGAATCAAGTTTGCACTCAGTGTGTAGATGTTGCTTGCCAAAAACTACATAAATTCTAATATGTAATAAAATTATAGTGGATATTATAACATTATGTGTGTTGCATTTTCAGTGTGTGTTGGCTGTCTCATCTTGCTTTGCAGGGAGTTACTCAGCAGACAGAAATGATCAGCTGCAGGAGTGATGGAGTTGTGCAAGTCCTCTGCTGCAGGGCGGCCATGACCACACCCACTGTGCATGCTGATTGGTGGAAGACTAGTGTTCAGTGCAGTGGTCCTGCATGCTGATTGGTGGAGGGTCAGTGCTGAAGGCAGTATTGGGCTTTGATGGGTTTCAGCACTGAGACTCTCAGAGGTGCACAGCTTCAGAACCCTGCAGCGAGCAGCAGAACACTGCAGGCCACGCCCGGCCATGCCCGGCCACGCCCGCCCAGGGACTCCCGTCCACTGAGGCAGTAAAACACTCAGGAAACAGACACGGTGCTCTGTTGCATATTTCAGATCCTCTTATTTCTTCTCACAGAATCTTGAACAGTCAGATCTTTACAGTACAGTACAGTCCAGCCACCTCCCCTCTGCCTCCCCCAATAAATAACACATCCTCAGATGGGACGGGACCCTGCACAGCAAGGCCCACTCAGAGCAGGGCTGGGGGGGCCGAGGGAGAGGAGGAGTGTGATGAAGAGGGGATGAAACAAAAAGGTAAAAACACAGTGAACAACAGTTATCACGGGACTAAAAATAAAGATATAAAACATGTCTGAGACGATGAATACACAAACACTGAACACAATACTGCAAAGTTCCCTTTTCACCTGGACTGAGGTTCTGCTTGGTGCCGTAGTCCATCAGAACCTGGATCAGTTCAAGTTCATCCCATTAATACAATCATTAATGATTCAATCTACAGCAAGCCACACTGGACTGCCTGTGATAAGAGTCTCAATCTACCAACTGTGTCTTTGCCCTGATGAGGTGCAGATTCTACTTCCTGAAGTTCCATTTCTCTACACAATTGTTTAATTACTTGAAACTGCTATTCTCATTATTGCTAGAATCTGTATTATTTAAATCATTTACCCTTGCTTGGTCCATGCTTAAAAATAACACAGAACACAAAAACAGAATGACTCCACACTATGACAGACTTTTTCAAGCCTTACGATAAATACTGTTATGGTGGAACACACACACACACACACACACACACACACAGTCACGCTTTTCAAAGCTCTATCATTCACACCCGAGCTTCCGAAATGATAAAAACCATGGAGACAGAAACCAGAAAAGAGGAGTGATTTCTTCTGTACATGGAGAGAAAGGTCACCTGAAACACTTCCTGTTTATTCCCCAGGAGGGGGCGCTGTTCCTCCCATTCTGCTGGACCCCTTGGCAGGTGCACTGGAGTCATGAGCAGGTCCACGCAGCAGAGAGGGCGCCCTCTAGGGGTCAGGCTGGACTGTTGTCAGTATTTGGGAAATAGTTCCCATCTCCAAGGATAAACGAAAGGAAGCTGAATTCATCAGTTCTGACGTGTCTGAAGCAGCCGCAGCCATCTTTCGCAAACACGCACACATCGGCGTTTCAGAGACAGCTGCTCGCTGCTTACTCAGCACAGTGCCCCACTGAGGGGGGTGTGGGGGGATCAGTGCTGAGTCACAGGGTCAGCTGCAGGCTCAGAGGGGGGGTCATGCTGGACCTCTGGAGTTACGATTCCTCGGTGAAGCTTTTCCAGGGACTGCTTCATCTGAACAGGACAACAGGGAG
>CM032884.1:387500-437500 GCA_019176425.1 Megalops atlanticus | reverse complement strand
GCCTGTCAGTCACACACGGCCTGTCAGTCACACACGAGCCTGTCACTCACACAAGCCTGTCACTCACACAGGGCCTGTCACTCACACACGGGCCTGTCACTCACACAGGGCCTGTCACTCACACACGAGCCTGTCACTCACACACGAGCCTGTCAGTCACACAGGGCCTGTCAGTCACACAGGGCCTGTCACTCACACACGAGCCTGTCACTCACACACGAGCCTGTCAGTCACACAGGGCCTGTCAGTCACACAGGGCCTGTCAGTCACACAGGGCCTGTCATTCACACAGGGCCTGTCACTCACACACGGGCCTGTCACTCACACACGAGCCTGTCAGTCACACAGGGCCTGTCAGTCACACAGGGCCTGTCAGTCACACAGGGCCTGTCAGTCACACACGGCCTGTCAGTCACACAGGGCCTGTCATTCACACAGGGCCTGTCACTCACACACGAGCCTGTCACTCACACACGAGCCTGTCACTCACACACGAGCCTGTCACTCACACACGGCCTGTCAGTCACACAAGCCTGTCAGTCACACAGGGCCTGTCAGTCACACAGGAATATCAACTCTGGCAGCACAGTTCAGCCGGTGAGTCAGCCTGAGACGGATCCTGCAGACTCATTTTGAAGGACAGTATTTGGCAGGACTCTTTGGGTGCGGTGGAGTGGGGGGCGGGGGTGGAGGCATTCTCTCCAGCGCCCCGTGTGGCAGGCATGCATGCTGCCTCTCACTGCACTGCGCAGGAGGCGGAGTGACTGCAATCCTCCCGCTCACTCACCCTGCGACTCACCAGTCTGAGCTCAGCACCTGCAGGAGGAGAGGCAGCTCCACCGAGCACCCCCCAACCCCCGCCCCCCACTGCTGCTGACCTGCGTCTCCACCACGGGCGCAGTTTTGGGGCCGAGAGGGTTATTGATGGCGATGGTGTAGCTCAGAACCCGGCTGCTGTTTCCACTGTTACTGTCCTGCTGCCAATCACGCACAGTCAGATCTGAGACAGAGAGAGGGAGAGGGAGAGGGAGAGGGAGAGGGAGAGGGAGAGAGAGAGGGAGAGGGAGGGAGGGAGGGAGGGGGAGAGGGAGGGAGGGAGGGATGGAGGGAGGGAGAGAGGGGAGAGGGAGAGAGAATGACCCTCAGTACTCCTTCTAAAGAGGCAGGCCACACAATGGCTCCTTGCGATTGGAGAGACAAACACAGGCGGATGACATGCACTGCAACACCACACTGCCGTCACCGAACTGTGGGGAGCAGCTAATGCAGCGTGAAGCGTTCATTACCAGGACAAAGCAGGGCAGAGCGGGACCATGGGAACCGGGGGGAGGTCAGACACACAGCCCAAAAAAGTCACTCCAGTCCACGAGTCGGAGAGGATTTGTTTCAGAGGGGAAACTGTCACATGAGCAGAGTCTGTGCTGCCCGCAGAACCATGTGAGTGACAGCGTGTGCGTGTGTGTGTGTGTGTGTGTGTGCGTGTGTGAATGAGAGTGTGTGTGTGTGTGTGTGCGAGTGAGCGCGTGCGTGTGTGTGTGTGTGTGTGCGCGAGTGAGAGCGAGTGAGCGCGCGTGTGTGTGTGTGCGCGAGTGAGTGTGTGTGTGTGTGTGTGTGTGTGTGTGTGTGTGTGTGTGAGAGTGTGTGTGTGTGTGTGTGTGTGTGCGCGCGAGTGAGTGTGTGTGTGTGTGTGTGTGTGTGTGTGTGTGTGTGTGTGTGTGTGAGAGTGAGCGTGTGTGTGTGTGTGTGTGCTAGTGAGAGCGTGTGTGTGTGTGCTAGTGAGAGTGTGTGTGTGTGTGTGTGTGAGAGCATGTGTGTGTGTGTGTGTGTGTGTGTGTGTGCGAGTGAGCGAGTGAGTGCGCGCATGTGTGTGGGGGGGCGCAGTTACCTGTGAAGTGTCTCTGGGAGAACAGGTGCTGGAGGAAGTGAGTGTCGGCTGAGAAGAGCAGGTCGTGCAGCTTGTCCACGCTCATGCGCACCACCACGTTAATGTGTAGCCGGCCACTCAGGTCCGAGCAGAACGCCTCCACCTCACCTGCGGGCACAGGTGCGTAACTCAGCAACAGAACAGACACCTGGGCGCACAGATGCGTATGTGTTTATATGTGTGTATGTATGTGTATGTGTGTTTATGTATGCGTGTGTATATGTGTGTGTATGTGTCTGTATGTGTATATATGTGTGTGTATGTGTGTGTGTATGTGTATGGGTGTGTGTGTGTGTGTGTGTGTGTGTGTGTGTGTGTGTGTGTGTATATAAGGCAGCCACACTGAAATGATTCAGCCTGACTTTTACTGGAAGTTACTTCTCCTGCAGTGGCAGTGATGTCACAAGTGTTTTCCGGTTATTTTTATCAACTGACGTTTCAAAGTTCCTTTGTGAAAGACGCTGGTGTAAAATAACCAACTTCAGCTGATGGGAAACAGTTTTCTTACATTTTAAATTCTGCTTCAATTTCATGTTAGTGTTTGCTTTGGCTTGCATTTAATGAAGCATTAAGCTTGTTAAAACTGAAATCAGTGAATATAAAGACATTAAATCATATGTTACACGTAAATGCACCAAACGGCACAATGGTAATGCTGAGAAAAGATGCTTGTATGTTGAATAAAACACACTTTTCACAGTGACGGTGAACTAAAACACAGCGCATGCTGCCTATCAAATGAGCACAGCAGCTGTAGGAACAGACAGCCACAGGCCCACTCACTCTCTTCCTGCGTGTCTGACGAGTTGCTGGGGTCAGTGGGGAGCTCTTCATCGTTGGTGATATCCAATGAGGAGTGGTTGCCCAGGCTGTGAGGTGTGGGGGGAGGCGCGTGATTGGCTGACTCGGACTGGCTCTCCCCACCCTCCTCAACGTTCTGGGGGCGGAGAGAGAAACACTGCATCAGTGAGGTGGAGTGAAGCCACAACACGCTGACCCTACTGCTCACCCTAATGCTGACCCTAACTTTACTCCAGCCCATGCAGTCCCACACAGTCCCGTGTGGGATTTTGCCTTACAGAACAGCCAGCAGCCATGTTACCTATCAGCAGAATTATTTATGGCAGACTTACGGCAGACACGCCCCCTGTCTGAGCTGAGTGGGTGGTGGATGGCAGGGAACTCTGGGAGCTGGGAGGGCTCGGCTCCGGCTCGGTGCTGAGTCGTGATGCAGGTACATCCATGGATGCACTGGAGGGAGGGGAGGAGCCCACGCTGGCCACGCCCGCTACGCAGGGTATAGAACACGCCACTGCCGCCGAGCTGAGGTCCAGCAGCTCCGACACTGACACGGCCTCCTCCCCCGGCCTGACGGAGCAATGAGAGAGAGCCTCACATGAGACAGAGGGAGAAGAGAAACAGAGAGAAACAGAGAAGCTTCACGTGAGACAGGCGGAGAATCAGAGAGGAACAGAGGAGCTTCACATGAGACAGAGGGAGAAACATAGGAGCCTCGCATGAGACAGAGGGAGAACAATAACAAATATTTACTGTTAAACCTTCAGCCTACACAGCCAACTGTAAATCCAGCAACAACAAACTTTCAGCATGTTAGTGAAGGCAGCTTAAAGGAGATGCTAGCAGAGATCTCTCTCATCCACATGAAATCAAAATGTATTGTAAACTGAATCTAGAGCTGATGCAATTTACGCAGTACAAAATAAGATTGATTTCACTTATCCTGATATTCACCTGTGCCAGGTGAACATGAAGGCCAGGAATAATTTGATGTAATTCCATGTAGATTAGCGTAATGCTACCATTGTTCATGACTCTGTGAACTGACCTTCCATCCTAAGGCCAGGGCACAACAAAAGCCTCTTCAGATTAACCTCTGAAGCAGAACTGGAGGAGTATATGTGCGCACACACACACACACACACATAGACACGCACACACACTCACACAGACACTCACACCCACACACTCACAGACACACACTCACACCCACACACTCACAGACACACACTCACACACACACACTCACAGACACACACTCACACACACACACACTCACACACACACAGACACTCACACCCACACACTCACAGACACACACTCACAGACACACACTCACACACACACACTCACACACACTCACACCCACACACTCACAGACACACACTCACACACACACAGACACACACTCACACACACACACACACACACACACACTCACACACACACAGACACTCACACCCACACACTCACAGACACACACTCACACCCACACACTCACACACACACACTCACACAGACACTCACAGACACACACTCACACACACACACACTCACACACACTCACAGACACACACTCACACACACACACACACACACACACACACACACACACACACACACACACCACACACACACTCACACACACACACTCACACACACTCACAGACACACACGCACACACACTCTCACACACACACACACACACCACACACACACACACACACTCACACACACTCACAGACACACACACTCACACACTCACACACTCACACACTCAGAGGGCAGGGACTCACAGCAAGCCGTTGATGTGCTCGGCCGTGGGGGAGACGTAGTCGTCGTCCTCACTGGTCAGCCCCAGCTCTGTGCCGTAGCACTGGTGCACGATATGCCACATCTCCCTCGGGGACAAGGACTGAGGAAGAGAAACTGACACACTTACCACTGACACACCCCTCACCCAGAGAGACACTCCCACAGAGACCCTGACACACCCCTCACCCAGAGAGACACTCCCACAGAGACCCTGACACAAAGACACACTCCCGCAGAGAGACACTCCCGCAGAGAGACACTGCCACAGAGACGGGCAGAGTCAGGAACAGAGTGTTTCAGCACCTTGTCCATCAGAGCGTTCTGCCACAGTCTGAAGATCATCATGTAGCTGCGATCTCTCGCTCCAAACGAGGTGAAGAAGTGCTGAAAGAGAGAGAGGACTGCGTTCACCATCATTCACAGCAAAGTACTGGCAGTGCTGCAGCAGAAAGAGAATTACACCCCCCGCACGCCCGGGGGCAGGAGGAAGGGGGTGGGGCATGATGAAGGGGGCGTGGTATGATGAAAGGGTGGGGCAGGAGGAATGGGTGGTGCAGGGGAGGGGCTCACCTTGTCGTGGTCAGTGCTGATCTGGATGGCGTTGGGGATCAGCTTGGCGGTCTTCTCCTTGGTCAGAGTCGTGACGTCCTTCAGCAGGATGGTGATCTGGTGGAAAAACAGCTGTAAATGTCTGTGTGTGTGTGTGTGTGCGCAACAGCGCGTGTGTGTGAGTTACATCACATTACATTATTGGCATTTAGCAGACGCTCTTACCCAGACCAATTTAAATCAGTTACAATATTATCCATTTATACAGCTGGATATTTACTGAGGAAATTGCAGGTTAAGTGCCTTGCCCAAGGGTACAGCAGCAGTGTTCCAGCGGGGACTGAACCGGCAACCTTTTGGTCACGAGTTCTGCTCTTTAACCACTATGCTACACTGCCACCCCACTGTGAGTGTGAGTGTGTGTGTGTGTGTGTGAGTGTGACTGTGTGTGTGTGTGTGTGTGTGTGTGTGTGTGTGAGTGTGACAGTGTGTGTGTGTGTGTGTGTGTGTGTGTGTGTGTGAGTGTGACAGTATGTGTGTGTGTGTGTGTGTGTGAGTGTGACAGTGTGTGTGTGTGTGTGTGTGTGTGAGTGTGACAGTATGTGTGTGTGTGTGTGTGTGTGTGTGTGTGTGTGTGTGTGTGACAGTGTGTGTGTGTGTGTGTGTGTGTGACAGTGTGTGTGTGTGTGTGTGTGTGTGTGTGTGTGAGTGTGACAGTGTGTGTGTGTGTGTGTGTGTGTGTGTGTGTGTGTGTGTGAGTGTGTGTGTGAGAGTGTGACAGTGTGTGTGTGTGTGTGTGTGTGTGTGTGTGTGTGTGTGACTCACAGTGGTCTCCCAGCGGAAGATGTTGCTGTAGAAGCAGAGCCAGTTCTCAGACAGGTAGAGGCGTCCCTGCAGCAGGATGTCCTTCTGCAGAGCACAGGAGTAATCTGCAGGCAGAGAAACACACTCCAGTCCCACTCTGCACAGCAGCATCCGCCATCCACTGCTTCTGCCTGTCCTGCCACTCACCCACAATCCACTGCTTCTGCCTGTCCTGCCACTCACCCACAATCCACTGCTTCTGCCTGTCCTGCCACTCACCCACAATCCACTGCTTCTGCCTGTCCTGCCACTCACCCACAACCGACTGCTTCTGCCTGTCCTGCCACTCACCCACAATCCACTGCTTCTGCCTGTCCTGCCACCCACCCACAATCCACTGCTTCTGCCTGTCCTGCCACTCACCCACAATCCACTGCTTCTGCCTGTCCTGCCACTCACCCACAACCGACTGCTTCTGCCTGTCCTGCCACTCACCCACAATCCACTGCTTCTGCCTGTCCTGCCACTCACCCACAATCCACTGCTTCTGCCTGTCCTGCCACTCACCCACAATCCACTGCTTCTGCCTGTCCTGCCACCCACCCACAATCCACTGCTTCTGCCTGTCCTGCCACTCACCCACAATCCACTGCTTCTGCCTGTCCTGCCACTCACCCACAACCGACTGCTTCTGCCTGTCCTGCCACTCACCCACAATCCACTGCTTCTGCCTGTCCTGCCACTCACCCACAATCCACTGCTTCTGCCTGTCCTGCCACTCACCCACAATCAGCCTCTCGGAGTCCGGCAGCTTCTTGAAGAGCTTTCGGAAGTCTTCATTCCGCTGCTTATAGGTGGGGCTGAGCACCTGACACAAACACAGCCATGCTTTCCGTCAAAATGTCACAAATAAAAAAAAATGTAAATAACTAAAACAGAGTTATACACATTCAAATGAAACAGAGGAAAAAAGATACGAGGAGGAAAATACAGCTGGTAGAAACAAGTGTAAAGTGTGTAGGACAAGGAGAAACCCCCAGCAGGTGTAGTGTGTGTGGGACACAGGTAGTTCAAGGACAGGCTGGAGTGGGTGAGAGGTGAATGTATTGGTCTAAATTGTGCCATTTCACACACACAGCAAAAGCAGATGCAGTGAGGTGTGGAGCTGGCAGCGGCACAGCGCATACTTACATTGTACCAGCTCTGCATTTTCTGCAACAGAGGAGAGGAGGAGAGGTTAGCAGAGCAACATTAGCAGAGCAATCAGAAGGCCCTGGGTGCTCTGGCTCTGTGCAGAGGTGGAAAAGTCCAGCTGTACAAAGCAGAAGCTCTTCCAGTATCTGATTTTATAACTGCTCTTCAGCCACAAAGCGAACTAACTACTGAAACCAGCTGCTTCAGGTCATGCAGGCACTTCTGCTTTCGAGGGCTGGAGTTTTCCTGCTCTGGCACTGTGCTGATGGCCGAGTCTGCGAGTGAGAGTCAGTGCTGCTGATGGGCATTGAGCTGTGGGCTCCGCTCCTGTTCCAGGCAGTCCTGTGACCTCCCTCCCTCCCTCCCTCCCTCCGTCCATCTGTCTGTCTGTGCATTACTCAGCCAGCAGCACACAGGCCATCTCACATATCACACTCACTGTTTTTAATGTTGTCCTCCTTAGGTGTTCACCACATAACTGCTATTACAATCACATTCTTTTCATCCCTATCACATAAACCATATGTGACAGTCCTTTAGCAGTGAGAGCTGTGTTAGGTCAGACGGTCTCTCAGTGAGAGCTGTGTTAGGTCAGACGGTCTCTCAGTGAGAGCTGTTAGGTCAGACGGTCTCTCAGTGAGAGCTGTGTTAGGTCAGACGGTCTCTCAGTGAGAGCAGTGTTAGGTCAGACGGTCTCTCAGTGAGAGCTGTTAGGTCAGACGGTCTCTCAGTGAGAGCTGTGTTAGGTCAGACGGTCTCTCAGTGAGAGCTGTGTTAGGTCAGACGGTCTCTCAGTGAGAGCTGTGTTAGGTCAGAAATTCTCTCAGTGAGAGCTGTGTTAGGTCAGACGGTCTCTCAGTGAGAGCTGTGTTAGGTCAGACGGTCTCTCAGTGAGAGCAGTGTTAGGTCAGACGGTCTCTCAGTGAGAGCTGTGTTAGGTCAGAAATTCTCTCAGTGAGAGCAGTGTTAGGTCAGACGGTCTCTCAGTGAGAGCTGTGTTAGGTCAGACGGTCTCTCAGTGAGAGCTGTGTTAGGTCAGATGGTCTCTCAGTCAGAGAGCTGGCAGGTGTGGGATGCTTACCTTGGCATTGCGTGTGAAGTGTCGGGGGCCGAGAGGGTAGGAGGGTGTGGCAGGCAGGGGGCTGTCGGTCCCGCCTCCGGTGCGGTCCCCTCCCCCCTCCCCCTCGCTGGCGCGCCCCCCCAGCACCCTGCGCCGCACCGAGGGCGAGCTGCCGGGCGTGCTGCGTGGAGAGTTACTGGCAGTGCTGCAGGACACAGGTAACACACACAGGTAACACACACAGGTAACACAGCTGACCTGCGGCTCCAACCCAGCACCTGCTTCACTGACTGCATCAGGAAGCTCTGTCTTTTACCCTCACATCTACACCACAACTAGAGTTCCCACGCCTGCCTTCCAACTGAGGGGTGTGTGTGTGTGTGTGTGTGTGTGTGTGTGTGTGTCTAACTGGAATAATCATACATCTGTGTTCTCTATATCTATTTCTCTGTAATTATCATATATGAGAGATAACCGGATGACAGGAGCCACTGTTACTGTAAGAAACCCTAAGATACAGTGCAGATGCTCTCTATTAAAATACAATCTTTGCATATCAGATTGTTAGATACATTCTGTGATTATCAACTATAAAATGCACTTTTTTATTACTTAAAATGAGCACTCATTCTTTGGGCATGAATATCATATTCACAACCATGAGAGAGCATTCCCAGTGAACAGGAGAGGTGTGGAATCTTCCACAATAAAACTGAATAAATCTGAGACTGACGAAATTCAGGATGTCAGACACATGCATAAACACAAGTTCACATTTAAAACGTTAAAAGAACGCTCCAGAATGGCTGGAAATTGGGGCACAGAAAGTGCCTGGGACACCAGTAATTAGTGAAGGGAGGCACACAATACTGCCAGTGTAGGATATAATCTGATAATTACGTTAATTAATCCCCTCGAATAATAACTTATCTGTGGGTGGCCACCTCGTTCCTGCCACCACTGGGCCCCCCTCACGCCCGCTTCACAGCAGTGGAAGCTTCCTCTGCCGCCTCTCCTCCCGATCCCAGCCCCCCCTCTTCTCTCTCCCTCTCTCTGTCCGGTTCATGCCTCTCTGCTGCCAAAACCCCTTCAGAACCTGCCGACCCGATTCATGTTGTCGTGGAGACAGAGGAAAGGGGGGTGACTATTGGAGTTTCCACGGTAACCCGGCTAGCTGCTCGAATACCCCCTTTCCCGTCCAGCTGCCATGGCCGGGAGAGAGCCAATCCCGACGCGCAGTCAGTCCGCTATAATCACAACACTCGCACTAACGCTAACGGTCGCCCGGCCTTTGTGCTGCTGAATCACAACAAACGACCACCGTTTTCCTGGAAGAGCGCGTCATGCTGTCCGCCCAGCCGCAGAGCGCAGATGCGCAAAGACCGGACTTCCCACAATGAAGCAGCCGCTAATATCGCACGGCCGGCTGCGGCTGCCTACGGGAGCGCGCAGGGGTCAACGTTCATGTGCTCGCCCGCTTCAATGGACCCGTTTATCAGTGTTTACATCCAGCAAACGCGCACATAGTAATGATTCTTTAATAACCTCTTTTGTTCTGACCCAGTATTTGCAGTACAGGGAAACCGTGTAACACACGCAGAAATACAATGTCATGGGCTAGGAAAAGTAATTCGCCTACGAGTAACTCCAACAAAAATAACTAACCCGTTAGACGAATCCAGCATCGACACTACAATTTCAACATCCCTAACCTCCCCAAGATACACAGGACTCTCTGCCTCTGAATCACACAGTAAGATCCGCACGGCAGATCCGCACCGTGAAAGACACTATTCGCTAGTTTACGCACAGATCACAAGGCTGACGCTACAGAACACGTCCAGCCGCCCCGGGAGAGAGAGCTCCCTCCCCACACGGCCGGGAGATAGAGCTCCCCACACGGCCGGGGAGAGCTCCCTCCTCCCGCTGCTCGCAAGGTGCGCTGAGATCCCCTTCATTTTCGATTAGCCAGCTAGCCACACGATCACGGTGTCAGCAGCTACACACTAACGACACAGGTACAAAACCTAGTACGAAACCCGGCTCCGTTACAACACAACACCGAACAAATCAAATACGATATATAATATTTGGGAAAATTCGTTAAGTCTCTCGTATACTACTCACTCGAACATGTCATGAGGTTATTCCGAATTTCCAGCTTATATCCCAGTTGGCTTTAGCACCAGCACAGCACTAGCGGCGCAGCGCAATCTTCTGCTCCGATGCCTCCCGTATGACAATAACATCCGCGCTCCCAAACGTGCGATCGCACCCCACCGTGTCCGTGTGCAGGTCCCGACCCGGAGCCCCTCACACCGCCGGCCCACGGCACCGAGCGCCGCTGTTTTCCGCTCTGCGACGCGGTGGCACTGAGGATGCGCCCGCTGGTAATCCGGGCAGCGCTGAGAGAGGAGGAGGAAGGGGAGGAGACGGCGCGGGGAGAGAGGTTTGGCCAGCACGCTAATGCTGCTGACTGGGAGATTTAGATTATCGTTTGTGCTCTGATTCTATTATTGGTTTACAGCAGCAACGTGCTTTGGCAATATTGTCTGAGAGCAACAGCGAGAAATGACCAGAGAGCAGGGGTCTGCAGATATAAACATCATACACGTGAAAAACCGAGTTATACACAACATGCCTACGACAATAGCATGGCAACAGTTCAATCTCATAAAACATCTACATCATAACTAAATGTAACTGTACAGAAGTGACGATAATTATGTGAATCTCTGACCCCACCCTTTATCCTTAACCCCTCTGTGTGTGTGTGTGTGTGTGTGTGTGTGTGTGTGTGTGTGTGTGTGTGTGTGTGTGGATTAAAGACTTGTACACATAATAATCTACATGATGGTCTAGACCCCCCTCTCTCTCTCCCTCCCTCCCTCCCTCCCTAATCTGCTTTCCTCTGGTCAGGGAGTGGCAGTTTTAATCTCAGGGGTCAAAGGATGGGAGGAGGAGGAGGGTGTAGGAGGCAGGAGGAGGAGTAGGAGGAGGAGCTGGAGGAGGAGCAGGAGGAGGAAAGCATGGTGGCAGACAGTGCGGGACAGTGCCAGCACAGCTTACCCTCCACTAACAATCACAACAATCTCAACTGGGAGAGGCATCTGAAGGGCATGTGCTACCAGGCTAAATGAAGGCACTGTGTGTGTGTGTGTGTGTGTGTGTGTGTGTGTGTGTGTGTGTGTCAGTGCAGCTGTGTGTGTTAACGAGTCGAGAGTTTATTTTCAGCCCGAAGTTCATCTTCTCATCTCAGGAGGAGTATACTGTCCCCTACACACACACAGGAGTATACTGTCTCTAAAGCATGCAGAGTGTAATGTTGTGTAATGACTGGTCAAAGTAGAAAAATACTGATCCGGCATTAATACCTTAAAGCCACAAATGAATATACATTGATCCCAAACCTCTAACTCAGATATCCCAAACAAAGGGTAAATATTGCAGTCAGCAGGAAGGTTACGCATTAATAGTGCAAACAGGCCCCATCACCTTACTGATAAGCCACAGGAGCACAAGCCTATCTGAGACCATCAGGCAGTCTGAATGCCCTGCATAAAGTCACTCCTCTCTCAGTCAAACCTACACCTGCACCTCAGAGCAGAAAACGTCTACAGTCTTTAGTGAAGAGCTTTTCAGAGAGGACTCCTCAAGAGTCCCAATTCAAATCATCATGCAAATTTCCACTGTGAAGCATCACAATGGCCCTGCGGCCAGCGACCCGCCATTGTCATGCAAAGGGAGGGCATCAGAGCAGGGCGTGGATGTGGCCTAATCCTGCTGTCTGTGGAAGCCTCACACTGGGACTCCTTCCTGCCTCTGATCACATCTTTCCCACACAATGACATGAAAAAGTCCCACTTGTGTTATCACAGAACAGCTGATTATGACCCTGATTAAATTAACTCACAACCACTGAACTGGAATCAGTTTACAGGTATCATTCGACCCCATTCTTCCAAATAATCCCTTTTAAGCGGTGTTGTCAAATAAGTATTGACATAAAGACAGTCATTCCCTAAGGTAATATTAAAGAGGGCATATCATTCAACCTGGCAATATCAGTCACAACCTAGCTACAGCCATGTTGGGAGGAGGTGTAAGTAATATTTTAAAATTCTGGGGCAATAAAATGCTCATAAAAATATTAAATAAATAAGACAGGCCACAACCGTTCATACACAGTGCAGAAAACACCTTCTGCATTCTCAGCTGCCTCTCTGACTGGCTGACAGAGCAGTGTGCTGCACCACAAAACACAGCATCTGATTGGTCCACAATGACATCATCTGCTAAATCACAAGCTCTGACTGGCCAGTGGTGATGTCGTGAGCTGGAAACCACAGCAACGGAGACAGTAACTCCGCCTCCCTGTGGAGGCAGCCTCTGTCACACACAGCCCTCTGGCGTGCTCTGCCTGTGACCCCACCTCCACGTGTCAGATGCTGTAATCGGAAAGCAGTGTGGGGTCGCTGTGTGGCACTGACAGCGTAATGCAAACTGCACACACTCAGCTCAACCCCTTCTCACTGCACCAACACACTGACGCGCTGCTGCACGACACACTGCTGCACCGACACACTGCTGCACCGACACACCGACACACTGCTGCTGCACTGACACACTGACACGCTGATGCACCGACACACTGCTGCACCGACACACTGACGCGCTGCTGCACCAACACACTGACGCGCTGCTGCACTGACACACTGACACGCTGATGCACCGACACACTGCTGCACCGACACACTGACGCGCTGCTGCACTGACACACTGCTGCACCGACACACTGACACGCTGATGCACCGACACACTGCCTCAGCGAGGACGCCCTGCAGGGGAAGCACTAAGCCGCGGGGGGAGCACTGACCTGCGGGGGGAAGCACTGACCTGCGGGGGGAAGCACTGACCCACGGGGGGAGCACTGACCCACGGGGGGAGCACTGACCCGCGGGGGAAGCACTGACCCGCGGGGGGAGCACTGACCTGCAGCTGTCGCTGTCAGCCGAGTCCCGGCCCAGCAGGCTCCTGAGAGACCAGCGCGAGCGCTTGGAGGGGGAGGAGCTGCGTGACCAGGAGCGGGGCGGGGCCAGGAGGTGTGGGGAGGGGCTACGCCGCTCATCCTCCCTCCCTCTGTCCCTCTCCTCCTGCTGTTGGCTGTTTCGGTCCTCCTGCCCCGAGCCCCGCCGTCTCCTGTCCCTCCCCCTCTCCCTGCGCGGGCGGGGCCGGCGTGGGCGGGGCCCAGGTGAGCGTGAGCAGGACTCGGTGTCTGAGGAGGGGGGGAGCACTGTCAGGGTGGGAATGGGAGTGGCCTGGCCGTCCGGCACACTGGGAACCGCAGCGGCCGACATCATCATCATCTTCCTCCTCCTCGGTGACCCCTGACCCTCGTTCAGAGATACAGAGACCTGATAGGGCCTGAGGGCAGTCTAAGACTCAGAGTGAAACAGCAGGGGTTTCCAGCATAAAGCTGCTATCTCTCGGACAGAGGCCCCATCTCACATGTTTAAGTTTTGAGGCAGTTCAAAAGTCTTCTTCAAAGCCCTTCTGTAAAGTAGCCAGTCAGCCTGCAGCAGAGGTGCTGTGCCCAGTGCGAGCACGTAAATCTCAGAAACTTGGCTTTCCACAGACGCTCCTTCCTGAAGATCGCTGCTCTGCTCTTCACATCCTGTCTGTGAGTGGCGGAGTCTGCATCTCTTCCTCCTCTCCCTCCATCACTCCCTCACCCGCTCAGCGCTCAGCAGACGCGCAGGCTCCCAGCAGGCCTGTCGGGGGGGGGGCTAGGGGGGAGACACACACAGCCCAGCTCCAGAGAACAGCAGCACCTTCAGTATCTGCGCCTCCCTGAAGGACAGCAGACCCTGCATGACAGGGCATCCCAGCCTCACAGCACTGTGCTCTCTGAAAAACCGCACAGAGCTTAATGTATAAGCAGAGAACTCTGTAAATATGAAGCTCCGGGCACTGCTACACATTTTGGCCATACTTTGCTTTGATGGTTACTTTACTGCCTGCACAGGAGAATCTGCACTTTCATCAGGGCCAGTGAGACACAGTGTTAGTTAGTCATCATGGCCTGTGGGAAAGATTATAGCTCTGAGCTCTCTCTGTGCTTTCCAGGGGAGGTTGTGAGGGTGAGGTTAATTCAGACCCTGTGAAGGGGGAGTTTCTGGAGCAGGCCCCCCAACAGTGCAGGTTGCCTGGTGACTGAGGGCTCTTCTCCGGGCTGAAAGGAGAGCTCCTCCCTCACACTGCCCCTCCCCCCCGCGTCCCGCGCCTGACTATCACTCCTGTGTCTCCTCTCTCTGGGCTGAGGCCCAGAGCTAGCTGAGGGGTATGTACACTCTCCCCTCACACACACACACACACACACACTCACACCCTCACTCACAAACACACACACACACACACACTCACACACACACACACACTCACAAACACACACACACACACACACACACACACACACACACACACACACACACCCTGGCCAAAGAGCTGTAGTATCTGCCCTGAATCAGTCCTCTACACGCTTAGTGTGTCTTTGACAAATAAATCCTTCTTTGGCATAATGTTTACTTAATGTCTCAGACAAAAGTATGATATAAGAGGGGCCTATTAAAAATGCATAAATGCTGTGTGATCTCCCCTGGAGGCAGAAGTCAACCTGAGAGGTGTAACATTACAGCAACGATACAGAGAGACCATACAGCAACGACACAGAGAGACCACACAGAGATCTCACTGAGATCTCACAGGGACCTAACTGAGATCTCACAGGGACCTCGCTGAGGTCTCACAGGGACCTCGCTGAGGTCTCACAGGGACCTCACTGAGATCTCACAGGGACCTCACAGAGATCTCACAGAGACCTCACTGAGATCTCACAGGGACCTCAATGGGATACTCTGTCATGCGGGGCCGACTCCTGGTGATGAGATGTTGATAAAGTGTAGTTGTAATGTTCCACACAGAAAACCTGTTTTAGAGTCGTACTGCTGTGCTCTAATGGATTTTAGAACAGTTTTTCAGTCCAGCTCCCTCCTAGAGTATTAACTCTGGAACATTCAGATGATAAACGCAGTCAGCTTCAGTCGTCTCCTCTGATACCAAGCAAGAACCCTCCACTGAGTCACTGCCACCCCCCTCACACCCTGCCTGCACCTCCAGCTACACCCACATACACCTGAAGCATTATACACTAAACCCATAAATGTCTGACTGACATCTCTGAGACACTCCTGTTTCTGTCTGTATCCAAACTCATCCACTGAATGCATGTGAGAGTCAACATGTCAGATTGTCATGTCTGATCAAACATGTCTTATTATGATCAGTTGCAGCAGTAGTATTCCATCACACTGGTGTAGTTCGCGTCCCAGTTTGACAGATTTCACTTTCTTTTAGCTATTTGAGGTAGGTATAAAATTTTAAAGGTTGTAATGCCAAATGTTAGAGAATAGAAAAACAGAGAGGTAACAAGAGCAATATTATGGTCCGGTGCTCGATGTCGCATCATAGCGCATACGGATTACTCTGGACCCTGCGAGACGCTGCTCTTCTGACTGCAATCAAATCTGAATCAGTGCTTAAGTCTGCACTGTAGTCTGTGTAACCGCAGGCATGTCTGCACTGGTCTGGTTAAGCATCTGTTTGAACAGGACCAATCTTGGCAGGCACCGCTTGCGCACAGTAATCTCGCGTAATCCCGGAGCCCTGCCCTCCTTCAGAGCGCTTCCAACTCTGACAGGCTTACCAGAAACGGCCTCTACACCCGATTCATTTTATTACCTCATATTACGTTTGTCCGTGTAGCAACGAAGATAATACAGCACCTTACCCTCCGCCCCCACAGTACTCCCGTAGATTCAAGAGAATGCAGGATAATCCAGGATACAAGATGTGTTATGCGTCAGAACGTGTTGTGAAAAAGTGTTGTGATACAAGACATACTATCACAAGAAGATTTTTTTTTACTTTCAACAGCCACTAATACGAGGAATAGTTTTACAACCGATTACTAAAGACGAGTAGCAAGCCTTCGCTCTGTAACTAACGGCAGATGAGCCAATGTTCGGCCGCCGAGGTACCGTGACTATGTGCTCATTGTGCTGACATAATTGAGCTCATCTTCACCGTGTCACTTTAAAAGTAAACTGCACACCACTGCAACCTTGCAGCACACTTAAATCGCTAGTTAAATGTCGCACTGGGATGTTAATTAGCGGTTTGCTTAAAGATAACCCTGCAACACAAATATTTTCCTACATGTGAGGTCGCCAGTTTCAAAATACAATATATTCTGAACTATTCATAAGAATGACTACATTTCTGCTTAGTCTTGCCACCCCTGGATAGTGACCATGTTTCAAAACAGAGCACCTTTCACACATCGCTGCAGCCCTGCAGGCTGTCCTGGCGACCCCGCTGCGGCACACCGCGAACTATCGCCCCCTTTCACAACAGCCACACACAGCCACAGTGAGCTAACTTAGCAACATTAGCTTTCTTACTAGCCACTTAGTTAGCTCAGCACTTCATTTTATTTCCATGCCTTAACCCCGTGATAACAATGTAACAAACATTTGTATAACAATATATGACACAAAAAAGCAAAGCTGATTTTGTGGGCTTTTCCCTACCTCCCGTTCGACGAGTTCCCCCCATTGCGGTTATCCTGCTCGGCCTCGAAGACCAGCCGCGCCACGGTTCGAGAGGTGACATTAAACTCCGCTTTCTCATAAGAACACATCAGCATCCTTTTAAAAATAACCCCCTGAGTGAGCCCCTAAACTACCCCCTACCCTCCCGCCGGATCCCGGACGGTCTATCCTGCTAGATCCCGTTACAGTCCGCAGTTGGAGCCGCAGCTGTCGGGTTTTGGGGGCTCAGTCTCCTCGCCACCGCAGCTACACGGTTAGCGAAGCGCTTCAGACCCGTTTTGCGAGTCAAAACAAGTTTTCTGCTTCCCCTTGTGATCCTGGCCCTGAATGCCACAGTTACAGCGAAAGGACCCGCGCCCGGCCTGTTACCTTTAAACACACTGAAATAATGCGTTAAATATCCATTACACACTTTTCCCTTTAAATAGCGAGGTGTGAAACGGATTTTTATTTCCAAACCGGGTCCCAACACATCCAACTATCCTAAGACAAAAAGTTTAGAGAGGGAGGTAGCCGACACACTCTAATACTAATTCCTATATGCGATTTTATTTTAATATATTTACTGTCTGGAATTATAGAATATATGAAAATTATAGCATTGTGAGCGTGTTCTTGTAGACCGTATTGACCAATCCGATTTATTAATATCTATTGACCGCACTTACACCAACTTCCCCCTTTCTTAAAAACTTTGTGGTACAGGCCACCCCGCGAGCGAGAAAACAGAAAAGTAACGGGTGTTTATAACGGATGGGATTCTGAACCAATTGTAGCAAAGTATTTTTTCGGAAGGCGGGTGTTGCTGAATAGATGGAAGTGTTAGCCAATTGGAGAAAAGTATTTATTGGAAAGGTGGGTGTTGCTGAATAGATGGGAGTTTAGACCAATTGGAGAAAAGTATTTTTTCGGAAGGCGGGCGTTGCTGAATGTTGAAGGAGTGAGCGTGCGCGTGCCGGTGTTAACGGTAAGGGGCAGAACGTTGGATGCGTGCAGGTCTGGACATCGCGATTCTTTCAACTGCGTAGCTTCGTCGGATATCGTGATTCTTCCCAGCCACTTCATACCGCAGTACATCTGATTAGCTAGTTTACATTTGCCACAACCCAGAAACCAGAAACACTCGATAGCGATAGCTAGCAGGCTAGCGCTAGTCGAATAAAACGGATAGGCTAACTTAGTGAAGCAGAAAAGTCGCTATAACCTTTCTTTAGTTATTTTATGGAGAAGAAGAAAAGCTAAGGTACACTATAGTGGGTGTTACCTGACTCATTGGCATGTACAACAAACCCCATAGGCCAGTCTTTCGAATAAGGCTCGTTTAAAACACTGGTGTGATTCAGTTTTCCTGTTAGTGAGCGTCATTTACTGAACGTATGTAATTTATTTTAAAGTGAAGTATTTGTTTAGCTGTCAGTGGAGGTTGAGTTAATACGGAGGGAGCTGTGTAAAACCTTCTAAAATCCAACAGCAATGTCACAGATAAAGCCCCTTGGAGGACATGGGCGCAAAATAAAAATTCTCTCCATTCATTCGTACCCTAAATTTATCAACCCGTACGTCCCGTAGGCTACACACGCGTTCATAGCTCACGTCTCCAGTTTATAAATCCATAGCCTAGCCACGGTTTACTGATTCCTACCCTCGGTTTATAAATCCGTACCAGTGATTTAGTAAAATAATTCCGAGCCTGAAATTAAAAGGAATTCTGAGTAAATTAACTCAAAACTTTGTTGTTGACAACAGATGTTGCCAGCTGATGACACCCAAATGGTGCATGTGTATTTCATGTCCATATTAGCCTAAAATAAAATTCAGTTAAGTTGTCCATAGGAACGATTACAGAGTTATTTCGGAGCGAGTGGCAACATGCGCACGTACTGTGTTTTCTCTTAAATGCCGATCTACTATAGGTTCTGCTGTTTGGTTTAAATAGTTCAAGTAAGAATTGTGGTTGGGGAAATTGGTCCTAGGTCAACACTTAAAGGGAACCTCTTTTGCCAGTAAGTGTTGCCAATTATCTTGCACTGAGTGTTAATCTGATTGTAGGCTACTAACTCGTACATTCGGATTGGTAAATTAAGGATAGGAATTATTAAGTCGTTGGTATATATTAGTAAAATGAGGGTAGGGAGGTATATCGTGGGCTCGGAGTGATCAGTTCAGGGTACGAATTACTAAATTGTGGGTACCACAAGGCATGAATGAGCCTCCTCGAGGCTTTTTAAAAAATGTATTTTTATTATTTAATTTTTCGACCACGTCCTGTAAAGGGCTCCTTATTAAATGAATATATTTCAATTTGTTAAAGATCTCCACAGTGATATGGTTTGAGTTAGGGCGTCCTCTTGTGAGCATGTACTGCACTACAGTTAAACTCAACAGTGAAACAGATTCTTCACTAAGGCACGTGTTGTTTGCATAATTAGGCTACAGCAGAATTAATGTTATGTAGTCCAGATAAAATATCTTAAAATTTAATTATAGACCTTCGTGTTCGAAAGGTCTCTAAACACTGCCCAGAACTACAACAGAATTTTTGGGGACATGGAAATAGGCCATTGTCCCCCGTTATAGCACTTTCCTCACCTCGTAAGATCGGGCCATTGTGCGGTTCCTTGGTCATTGCGTGGTAAAGCGTCGTGTGTTTGCGGGAATCGCTGCGTGTTTCTTTCCGCCGCGCTCAGCCGCCCGGGGGACTGTCTGTGTGATATGATATCCACTTCCCCGAAGGATAGGTCACCTTGCTCTGTCAGAAAGACAGGAAGAGCGGGCGTGACAACCATGTTTTCAGTGAGTTTGGAGGCAAGCCTATGCAGCATATTTCACGGAGAATAAAGAATTGTATAGCTCTGCACTGCAACATTAAAACGACATTATTTTGGAATGTACTGTAGGAATGTGTGCAAAACGATGCATTGCATAAAAATGTAATGTGAGCAATGTGTGTCCAATCGCGCGATATCTGCTGTGACAATGCGGCCGTTACCAGCCGTATCTGTCAGGAATGGGCACAGCACCTGCAGCGTTGTGAGAAAGTTAAACAGCATTCAGAAATTAAACCGTTTTACAGAAATTATAATCTCCTGACAGCATATCGTACAGAAAAGATACCCTCTGCATGTCTCGGTGACTGTTTTGCTGTTTCCATAGGATATTTAATGCAAGATATGGGTGGAAAATCAATAGCCCAAGTTTGTTTTCAGGGAATTGTCTCTGTCAACAGTTCTGCTGAATCTAGTGTCTGGGTTTGCCGTTCACTTCATAAGACGTTTAAATTTGAAGTTTGAAGATGTTTGAGGATGATTAAATGAGAACTTCCCAATGGCCTTGCTCTGCATTCACTTTTCAGTTTTGCATATCGGCGATACACTTTTGATGGCAGTGGTCTTTTGGGCCGCGATATTATGATGAATAGCATTAGTTGATGGCCTCTTTTTTCCTGATGACAAACTATACTTTAAAAATGACTAAGGCAGTATGCTTGTATGCTTGCTCTGTTATTTAGTAAAACTACTAAAAGCATTTTACAATTTTATAAAATGATGGGTACATCATTTGTGAATGTGATTCGCTATGTTGTCGAATTTCATTAGTTAGGCCTATGCTAATTTGTTAAATATAGTACATTGTAGCACATGCACTGCAGTGTTCTTAGGTATAGTTAAAGAATTTTCTTTACACTGAGTCTGCTACGACCACGTTTTTCACGTGGCGGATTTCTCTTTAATTTTTATACTTTGTAAAATAGTTTTCGGTTCTTCATCACCTGAAAAATCATTTTTACCTTTCGATTCTACTTACCTTTGATCCGCGCTTCCCAGAACCTTCCTACACAAACCCTTCAAAAACCGAATGGCCGCACTGACGAAGAATCACCTGCAACGAAAAAATCCTTTGAACATGATCCCTGTGATATAGTGACATTGCATCTATGTCTGAAAACTACTTTCATACGAGCAACTTGTATGTTCAGGGAATACAATCATGGTTTTAAACCTGCAGCAATATCCCGAAGATAAGTGTCCCTGTGCAGATCGCAGATCCAGGTGGGAAGTGATGTTGCGTTAGTTCTCGGTGCAGGGATTGGGGAGCTGACAGTCCGGAGGCCGGCAGTGAAGAGGGAACTGGAAACTCGATCAGCGCTAAAAATAAAAACTACCAGCGCGTGAGATTTGGGGGCGGGGGGTGTCGTCAGTTTACATACAGAGAATTGCGCACACTCTCTCTGTCTGTTTGCTTTGCATTACAAAACAGGAAATCCATCACAAACAAGTACAGTGTCTGTACAATATCATATTCAGACTAATTTGACTATATGAGACAGGCCTACAATGCATATTTTCATACACAGGATTCTGAGGACTACTGGCTGTGGGTCATTTTTTATTAGATTTTTTATTGATCTTCTTAAGGGTAATAATAAATAAGCTATATTTACATTCCAGATGATGTATTTTGCTGTTGTCTGCCTTGAGCACAAATCGTGTATTCATGTCAAATAAAAGATAAAATAAAAGAATATTCTCTTAAGGAACTGCTTTTCCTCCCATGCGCAGAGTTTCCCAGGAGCCCAGGCTTTACACTCATCTGAAGCCTGAGCCGCTGCGAGGTCTTTCTGTCCCGCACTGCGCTGCTGTCCCACACTGCACTGCCGCCCCGCACTGCGCTGCTGTCCCGTACTGCGCTGCTGTCTCACACCGCACTGCGCTGCTGTCCCACACTGCACTGCGCTGCTGTCCCACACTGCACTGCTGTCCCACACTGCACTGCTGTCCCGTACTGCGCTGCTGTCCCGCACTGCGCTGCTGTCCTGCACTGCTGTGGCTGCAGCTGTCTCCAAAGCCAGCTTCCATTACAGGGACTGTGTGCAGTTTATGGTCACGACCACCTCTGAAGGGTGCTGCTACAGGCAGGGTGTTGCTGCAGGGTGTTGCAGGGTGTTGCTGCAGGGTGTTGCAGGGTGTTGCTGCAGGGTGTTGCAGGCAGGGAGCTGCTGCATTCCTCTGTGGTTTGATGGTTTTTCACACAGCAGTGTAACTCACAGGGAGTGGTTGGTATGGTGACCCAGGAGTTCCGTGTCCCAGGTCAGCCAGAGCAGTGCACCTGCAGCTGCTTCAGGAGAGCTCATTATGTGGTTTTCCTCTCAGGTGAACATACCTGCGTGTATGAAGGCATTGCACTCCTCCTCCGCCAGGCCCTGAATGCAGTCAGTCCAGACTGAGCCCAGCGACCCTGGAACTGAAGAGGATCTTACACCATAGTGCATCAGTTATGCTCCTGCACCATCAAAAATACCAACACATCTTATTGGATGGACTAAAGGTTATTATGTGCCTGTGTTTTGCCTGATATTAGAAGATCTAAAAGCTGAGGATGAAGAATAATGGTCATTCAGTAAAGTGCCTGCGATGACCTGTAACTGTGTTACTGCTCAGGTTGTTCTCTTTCTCTGATGTTCATTCCATACAGTGACTGCCTGGTGAAACCTCACAGTACTGTTTTACAAGGGAAAGGAAGGGCGGGGAAGCCAGTCATGTGACCAATCAGACTGCAAGGATCACATCTCACCTGGTACATCTTGTGTAGAATATATTTTGGAACATCACCATTGCAAGCCACAGTTGAAATACTGAAATGTATTAAAACAAACACAAAATGTGACTGACAGCATGACAGGTGTCCTCATAGCAGGCATTTTCACACATTATCCATTTATGGAAGGTGGATATTTACCTTACTCTAGGGTCTAACAGAGTGCCACACTTGGGGAGAACACCTGGACCAACAGGTGTCATACAAGCCCCGGTCCTGAGCCAGTGTCCCCCTGCAGCAGCCTGGTTCAGGTGCACCTCTCAGTCGCGGTAACGTGCGTTATCTCTGGAATCCTTGGAGAGTGACGCCTCTCTCCTGCCCTGGCTGTTTCATTGACCTTGCTTTCTGTTGAAAGAACCTTGTGTGCCTGATGAACCAATCACAGGCATTTCTCAGCAGTGATATCGGATGAGGCCTGATAAACTTGGGTCAAGTTTTCTGTGCAATTTGGCTGCCAATGTTACAGGAAGGATTAATGCTGCCATCCCCAATTTCCGCCACAGAAAACAAACTTGGTGCCAGATGTGGTACAGTACATTGATAGAGTACAGATGTACTATTAATATAATATTCCAATTACTCCATTATTCATGCGTCTATGATACCGATTTGCCTGTTTGCTGGCTAGTAATAATACTGTTATTATTATTATGAATAATACTGAACAGGCTAGTTTGGTGTGTGTGGTACAATACGTTGCTCACACCAGCCAAAAGAGTTCACATTCGCTAACGGTGGACTATTGCAAATTCATATATTTATTGATGTGCTTGCTTAGCTAAATGAAATTTGTAAGTAGCTAGCAATAGCGTCAAACTCATCATCATTCTTTAAAACAATGAAACTGAAGACTATAAAAGCAGTTGCCTGTACTGTGATTTTAAAACATTTTAGAGAATTTGTTGGACAGTGCACATTTCACTGCTTAGGGTAGTGCTTAGGGTTAGGGTCTGCTGTGACAGTATCAGCACGGTACACTCTGAGCGTGAGCTGGCCAGGAATAGGATTAGGGGTTAGGGGTTAGGGGTTAGGGGTTAGGGTGTGAGCTGGGCAGAATTTGTGGGGAAATTCAGCTTTTAACCAAATTACTGTGGTGAAGCTCACCTGCACAGTTTGTTTGTCACCTT
The DNA here is from genome assembly GCA_019176425.1 of Megalops atlanticus. Taxonomy (NCBI): domain Eukaryota; kingdom Metazoa; phylum Chordata; class Actinopteri; order Elopiformes; family Megalopidae; genus Megalops; species Megalops atlanticus. Next base: position 413,965 of record CM032884.1, on the reverse strand, counting down.
TGCATATTTGCTTATCAAATGTCAGTCAGCAGTTTAAGTAAATGAAGCGAGCTCCCTGGCTCTCCGTGCGGTTTGTCCTCTCACATTCACACACCGCAGACCCCTCAGTGACCTCTCTGCACTCAAAACATTTTTCAATGAAAGAAGAATAGTTTGTAGACCGGACAAACTATGATAGCCAGTGAGAGATAATAATGTGTAAATGAATAAGTTATCCAGCACTTACTTGCAATTACATGAATGTCTCCTTGATATAAAGCCAGCAAAGTAACACTTTATAACAAGTGATATGAATTTTTCTAAGATGTTTAGTGAAATAAAGAAAAAACCCTTTCGATTGTAAGTTTTTATTAGAAACCAGATCCTGGAAAGAAATCTGGGTTAGAATAATAATCCGTTCAAAATCAATATCCACATCAATGATATAAAGCATTTTGACACGGTTAATAAGATTCTAGACTTTTTTCTGCTTAAATTTGAGTGTTGTGGTTTCCTAGATTTTCCTTACTGGAGAACATATTTGGTCTCCCAGCGGGTGCTCTTGTTTCACGCAACGTTTCTATAAAATAATTGAATTATTAAGTCAGATAGCCCCTGCCATGCTATTAGTGTCGTGGGATGAAGTCGGTATCATGTAATAGGGTGGGTTTCGCCTTCTCATGTTCGGCTCAGCCTGCATTCTATAACGGTGTTACATTCAAGACACGGGGCATTCACACGGTCTAAATATAACTTTCAGAAATACAGACGGATACGCGCTAGGACGCAAGTTGAACTCTGTATGGATTTTTTTCCTAAATTGTATTTCCCGTGTGATTTAGAAAGGGAAATTAGGAGACAGAAGATCTCTTACTTGTAATAATCCTAGCCATTAATCCGGGTAATAGCCGTACTCTTTCGGATTTTAAAGATAGTCAAAAAAGTTAATAATTTTCATCCAAAGAAGCGCGTAACTGTTCCAGAAGTTAGGCTATCACAACGGACGAATTACGGATAAATAATTACATAGAGAAACAGAGAGAAACAATGAAAATCTGTTCTCACCGTTCAAACAAAGCATTTTACGAAGGTATAATTTCTGCTTAAGAAGATTAAACAGTTTAAAACTGTTAACGTAAATCGGTGAAATCGGTATCCCTGTTCACGATTCGAGCAGCGTTTCCCGGGGAAATGACTCACCGAAAGCTGTTGCTTTGGAGTGTTTTGCTCAGTATTCTGTGCGGTAAGTGAAAATGTTTATTACGTCTCAGCGACTCGGTTAATGTTGTGCGAAGTGAGCGGCAATGTTTTGCAGGAGTTAAGGAATGTGCATCGTAATCTATGGCATTACGCCACTTTGCCTGGTATCCGTTTGCCTTATTACTCTTCTTACTGTCGTTTATGAAGCTGAATTATCGATATTATTGATACATCGACCAATGTGGCACCAGTGTACCATGCACTACTCTTAACTCTTTACTCCTTCATCCCCCCGTTTCTTCTCCTTTCATCTATCTGTTTCCTATCCCTCTCTCCTCCTCTACCTCTGCATTCTTTACCCCCATCTCTTCTCCTTCTGTGGGACTCTTGTTTCATCCTGTATCTCTCCTGTCTGTGCTCCCAACATGCACACCTCAAACCTCAATACCGGGGCCCTCTCTACCTCCCCTCTTTCTGGCCTCTCCTCTCTCTATGGCCTCCCCTCTCTCTCTCTCTCTCTCCCTCTCTCTCTCTGCCCCCCCTCTCTCCCCGGTCTCCCCTCTCTCTCTCCCTGCCCCCCTCTCTCTCTCTCTGCCCCCCCCTGCCCCCCGCCTCCAGTGAGGCATTGCCAGGCGGGCTGTGCAGAGGTGGACTCGCTGACGGAGGCGGTGGTGGGAAAGAGCTTCCTGCTGGGCTGCATTTCCTGTAAGAGGCGGGAGGAAGTTCCTGCTTCCACCACTGTGGACTGGCACTTCAGGCCCCAGGGAGAGACGGACTTCTATCATGTGAGTACCAGCATGGCCGTCCTGCAGTATCCCTGACATGTGAGCGGTCCTTGTATTACTGGCATTACTTGCTGTTGGTTTTACATGTAGTTTCGCAATGTGTTTTGGATTCTGTGATGTATGGCATTGTGCGCACTTGGTTTCACAAAGCATATTTACCCAAGACTGAACAAAGGCCCTGATGTCTCATTTTTAAAGATTTTGGTGGACCTGGAAAGGCTCTGTGTGCAAATCAGTGCTGAGGGCTTCAAAAACCCAACTGTGAATAGACCGTTATTCACAGCAAGCCTGAGGGTTTTTAGTCTAACTGTGAATATGAGAAAGGTTCTACGTAAACGCAATCCATAATAATTACAGGAGTAATAATGGCCGTGATTCTTGCTGGGACTGGGATGTGGAGAGACAGGTTGTTCAGTTTGCAGTAGCGGTAATGTCGTGTCAGAGGAAGCTGGAAACACTTCTCACGTTCCTCTCAGATCTTCCACTACGACCACCCCACTCCCAGCATCCTGCATGAGGACTTCGCTGAGCGCCTGGAGTGGGAGGGCACCGAGGGGCCCGACGTGCAGATCGGGGCCGTCCGGCTCCACAACGTCACCCTGAACGACACCGGAACGTTCCGCTGCACCTTGGAGCGCACGCTGCGGCTCCCGCTCAGCACAGAGCACGTCAGCATCAGCAAGGAGGTGGAGCTAAGGGTGGTGCTGGAGGGTGAGCGTCTGCCACGCTGTCTCCCACGCTGTCCCCCACGCTGTCCCCCACGCTGTCCCCCACACTGCGCACGCTGTCCCCCACACTGTCCCCCCACACTGCGCACGCTGTCCCCCACGCTGTCCCCCACGCTGTCCCCCACCCGGCGCACGCTGTCCCCCACGCTGTCCCCCACGCTGTCCCCCACACTGCGCACGCTGTCCCCCACGCTGTCCCCCACACTGCGCGCGCTGTCCCCCACACTGCGCACGCTGTCCCCCACACTGCGCACGCTGTCCCCCAAGCTGTCCCCCGCACTGTCCCCCGCGCTGTCCCCCACACTGCGCGCTGTCCCCAGCACTGTCCCCCACACTGCCCCCACACTGCCCCCGCACTGTCCCCCACGCTGTCCCCCGCGCTGTCCCCCACACTGCGCGCGCTGTCCCCCAAACTGTCCCCCGCGCTGTCCCCCGCACTGTCCCCCACACTGCACACGCTGTCCCCCGCGCTGTCCCCCACACTGTGCATGCTGTCCCCCGCGCTGTCCCCCACACTGCGCGCGCTGTCCCCAAACTGTCCCCCGCACTGTCCCCCATGCTGTCCCCCACACTGCGCACGCTGTCCCCCATGCTGTCCCCAGCGCTGTCCCCCGCACTTTCCCCCATGCTGTCCCCCCGCACTGTCCCCCATGCTGTCCCCCGCGCTGTCCCCCACGCTGTCCCCCGCGCTGTCCCCCGCGCTCCCCATGCTGTCCCCCGCACTGTCCCCCATGCTGTCCCCCACACTGTCCCCCGCGCTGTCCCCCACACTGCGCACGCTGTGTCTCTCTCTTTCTCTCTTTTTCTCTCCCTCTCTCTTCAGACTGTCTCACACATAGAGCAAGGCCTGACCACCAATGCTACAACTGAGTTCCTGTTTCACTGCAATCGCTGTTGAGCAGTTAACGCAGATATTGCAGCTGCAGTCTGCAGGGGTGGGGTGTTTGTGTGACGGCCGTCTCTGCGCCCGCAGCCAACCGGGAGCTGACGGCGGTGATCTCAGAGATCATGATGTACGTGCTGATCGTGGGGCTGCAGCTGTGGATGATTGGAGTGCTGATCTACTGCTACAGGAAGGTCTCTGCAGAGAGGGAGGCGTACGAGGCCCGGCGAGCACTACGCCAGCACAACCTGTGAGCCCCTCCACCTCTCACACACACACACACACACACACACACACACACACACACAGACACTCTCACACACTCACACACACACACACACACACACACACACACACACACACACACACACAGACTCTCACACACACACATACACACACCTCTCTCACACACACACACACACACACACACACACACACACACACACACACATAAACACACACACACCTCTCACACACACACACGCACACCTCTCACACACACACCTCTCACACACAGACACACACACACACACCTCTCACTCACACACACACAGACACACACACCTCTCATACACACACACAAACCTCTCTCACACACACACACACACACACACACGCACACAAAAACCTCTCACACACACACATACACGCACACACCTCTCACACACACACACACACACCTTTCACACAGGGAAGACCGTGCCGGCCCAGGAAGCGAATGCAGTCCCATCCAGCAGACTGGCAGGGTCTGCCTTAGAACTCGTGCCAATGTCCTTTTATTTGGCGTTTTTTTCACAGACACACAACATACACGCCATTTAGGCCTTTCCTCTCTACAGCCAGCTGAAAGCAACACATAGCTGAACCTGACGGTGCTGTGTGAAGTATATGGCCAAACCCAAACCAACAAACCCAAAAGAGTGGCATAAGACAGATCTCTCAGTCCAAAGTAGCAAAAGGTGAACTCACCAACTCTGCGGGTCCCCTCACAGGCCAGCTCCGTCCTCACCAGAGGTTTGCTCAGTTTCTTTTCATTTTAAATCGATGGGACAGCAGCGGCAGTCCAAACGCTGGCTCCACAGAAGCGACGGTGAGCGGAGAGGCTGCCTCCGGCTGCAGAATGATGCCGCTGCAGGTGCCCAATAAAACCCAGAACTGCAGCTGTGTGTGTGTGAGGAGAGAGTGTAGCCTGGCCCTGACTCATCTCCCCACCAAAATGCCTTTTCTTTAATATTTCATGTTTTTTTCACCCAAACCAACATGCTGCAATGTATTATCATACAAAATTAACATACGATTAGGGTGACATGACAGAATGAAATGAATCAGCAGTATAAACTTGCTCATGTTTCCAAACTAATGTTAGCTACACACAATGCAAACACAGCCAGACAACGAGTTCAGCAATTAAAAAGCCTCATGCAGCAATACACAGGCCTGTCCTAGCGGATAAACCCAAGCAATCCTGCGTCAGCCGTAACTAAACCAAACCACTCAACGACGCAACGTGCTGTGACGACGCCCATCCATCACGACCAGCTTCCCTGGCTCCACACAAAGGGGATTGCTCCAAGCCTGACTGGGTTTGTTGGTTTGGATTTGCATCCAATTCCCACAACTCCCACCAGGTTAAGCCACCCTTCACAGCCCGATATCATCAGTTTCATCCTTTCTGCTGAGCCGGGGAAGCTAGTCGCAGTTCTCATGGTGAGGGAGCAGGACGTGATGATGTAAAAGAATGTAAAAGGGAAAAGGAGAATGAGAGTAAATGTCTTTTTCACTCTTACCACAGGCCTCCAGACTCCAAAGACAACTGCGATGGAGTACATTTGGAATAACAGATTTCTGGTAAGAAGGTTAATAAGTTAATATGCATGTTAACAAGCAGCCTCACAGGGATCAATGACATCATTAACAATTAAAGTATTGCTGTTCTCTATATGGACAGTAGCAGGAGGTCCATTCAATTCAAAATTGCTCACATTTTTTAAGTGTTGAAAATATATATCTACGATTTCAGGCCAGCAATCTTATCCTAACACTTCAAAGGTTATAGGTTTTTAGCTTATAAACATTCTGAAGAACTTATTCTGCTTCATGTCTGTTTTTGCAGGTAAATGTGGACAAAAGCACAGACGAGGCTTCAGTTGAACTGTTTTGTTCACAAGCAGGGACAAATATGACAAATAGGGTTACAAAGCAAAAACTGCTGAATTCCAAGCATATTCTTGTGCTAAACGTGTGTTTAGTGATGAGAACTATATCTGCTGTTAAATATGCAAGTGAAATATGATTGGTAGACACTGCAGTATTGATTGGCAGAAGAAGCCCAACAGCGCTTACAAAACAACACTCCACTGACTATGGACACATCTCCAAATAGTCAATCCAGAAGTGAAAAAACAAAACAACATGAAAATGGGGTAAAAGTTGCATTATTCATAAAGCACACAGACCTGTGAGTGAGGTAAGCCCATCTCCAGTTACAGAAAAAAATCTGAATCATAACCAATGGGAATAGATATGAGGGGAGAGGCGTTTATTATAATTCTTTGTTCTAACAGAGTACATGACTGCCGTAATCAGCTTTTCAGTACACACTATGAAACACACTACTAAATGCCTGGTGAAGTTTTTTTTTTTTTTTTTGCTTGTGTCTGGCTGTTTCCGCTGGGTCAAGCGTGATTGCGAGACTGTTCTCCTGTAAAGCAGAACACAGGGTAGTCCAAGAGAAGGTGAACAGCACACCTAACTAAATAAAGCCACAGTATGCTCTACTGTTTAACTAGAGGAAAATGCAGAGATCTGGTTTTTTTTTTTGCAGCAAAGCATGTTCTTCCATTTCCTGGGCCTCGCTGTGGAATACTTAAAGTATTTTCCCCGGGGGGGTTGTTAAATAACTGAGAGGAAGGGCCCCAGCAATTTTATGCCTGCTACCAAAAACCAGTTTTGCTGGTTCAGAAAGTGCTGAACAAAGGGAGTGTCTACAAAAATGAAAAATCAGAATGAAATTTATCTGATTCATAAACACTGTTGTCCCATATAAAACAAACACCTGCTTTTGTCTGAACTGCGGTTTCCTGATGGGCTGTAAGACAGGGCTGAATGCAGCTGTGACTGCAAGCAGCCACATCTGCCCGCGTCCCGGGAAAATGGCTGCCGCCACACTCCTGTTTTGGCCCTGAGGCACCAGAACGGCACCTTTCCCACAGGTCTTTCACTGCGTTGAAATCTAAATTTAGGACCGGTGAGCAAAGCAGTAAAGCATGTGACCTGAAGTAGCAGCACAAATGTTGTCCTTTACTTTGAGCAATGCATATGAAGTGCAATGTTTTGTAAATTAACTAACAATATTTTTGTGATTTCAGAGACCACAGAACGTGGTGATGATGGTTATAAATCAAAAAAGTAATACTGACATTGACAACTTAAAGTCAGGACAGTAAACCAAAGGACAGTAGAAACAGGACTGAATGTCCAAAAGTTCCAGGAGTTATTTCTCCCTTTCACCAGCAGATGGCAGAAGGGCTCTGTCAGCCTGCTGTACTGAGGACAGCAGAGTGATGAGCTCTGAATCATGGCAAATCAAATACCGCTGTCTTTCACATGACCCCAAAACCATAACAGTTCAGCCTGGTTCAGTGCACTCCTTACCGCCAGCGCTGTTTGCATTGTACACTACATTTGCATTTGTCACAAAAATCACACATAAATGAACATAAATAATTACCTGAATATGCTGCAGGGCTTTATCTTGTTCCAAATAAAAGGTGTGAATGATGATTCTTGGTTACAGTGAAAGACACAACAGTAACACCTTAGGTTGCACAGGCATTTAGTTTATTTAAAGAGTATTTTAGAAAATGGAAGCCACTGAAAATGTGAAGACACTGAAATTTAAATGAATTTTACAGTTAAAATTTATATACCTCAGACATTCCCCTTTCCAACATTTCTACTGAACTTCTTTAAAAGGAGTGTACAGTTGGTCCTTAATTATAAAAACAGCACCAGTAAAGTTAATTTCAGAGAGAAGAGAGAATTTCAGAGAGAAGCTGTGATTGATGGAGGACAGCCTGTCTCCGGAAGGCGGGACCATCCTGTGGCGTCTGTCAGGATCTCGCTGCTCTTACTGCTTGCTGAGGTCATTCATCAGGTAGGGCTCCAGCTCCTGCAGGATGTCGTACAGCACGTCTTTCCCGAGGTTTCCGCTCGCATTCATGGGGCCCATCAGGAGGTTGCGCATCTTCCGCACGGAGCCGGTTTCCGCGACAATGTCGCTGTAGCTCATCTGGGTGATGACCCCCCTCTCCAGCAGCCGGTCCAGGATGCTCTCCACCTGACTGACCCGCTCGATGAGCGCGGTGCGGTGCCGGTCCACAAAGTGCTGCCCTGCGGGAGAGCGGGGAGAGGAGCAGACCAGAGAGCTCAGGCAGGCAGGAGGACAAGGAGTGAAAAATAGCTGCACAGGCTTATTCAGTGTCCTACAGTACCTATAATGGGACATAATGTAGCATGTTATTTATAGATGCGGCTGTAAATGTTAGCATCCTCTTTACTGCAGTTTTAGGGGATCATTTCAGTCTAACTGCAAAGCCTTTTGCCCTGAAAATACTGATGAAGTACTCAGTATGCGTTCCTGCGCTCAGCCATGGCTGAAATGCAGCCGGTATGAAGTGTGTCTCTGTGCAGAAATCACAGCACCCTGCTGTGTTACTCACCCAGCACAGCTTCACTGTGCGCTGGGGGCAGCGACCACAACTCCACATGCCTGCGATGATGCTGAATCAGCCCCGGACTGCACTAAATCAACAGGCACTGAATATATCTGACACTAACGCCTGATCCGATGCTAAGACAGGTGGTCCGAGCTGAATGCGGGCATTAGAGCAAAGCTCCAGGGATGTCTCCCACTTCAATGAAACTCCAGACAACACAATCATCACTGTTTGGCAGTTTGCTATTTCTGACTATGTGAATATTCTGAAGGAAGCGATAAGAGTTCTATAGCTCATAATGACGGCAGGAAATGACTGCAGAGGTGATGCTGAATAAGACCAAACCAATAACAACGTCGTGCTTCTCAACTTTCCCTCAGTAACGTGCGTGTTCGCATTTCGCCGCATGGGTCACTGCTTTGCTACTTTATGAATAGATTATGCTGCCTCTCCGTCGCTGTGGGGTGGAGCGCTTACCTCCTACCATGTGCAGCGGGCCGCCTGCCGCCGCCGCCGCCGCCGCCGCTCCACCGGCGCTCTGCTCTGCTCCGCACACAGACAGAAAAGCGCGCAGATTCACTGTTAGTTCCGTGTCACATGGAAACTTTAACAGATGAGACCACTGGGGTCAGGCCCAGATTAAAACATTGTCATGTCCCTGTGCTTCATGACAGTACCTCCCCGTAATAATATTGGCAATAGCAGAGGGATGCATTTATTAAGATATTGTATTGTAAGATACCGTATTTCCATAATTCTGTAATTTAGAAATAGCCTACATAAAATATGTGCACGAAGGTTTCGTGGCTTGGTGGCACATGTAGTTTTAGCTTTTACTTTCGCTTTCAATAGTCAATAAATCGAATCTTTATTCTTCCGCATTTTTGTGGAACATCCTGTACACATCTTGCTCTCGTGCCTGTTGTTTGCCCACTATTTGCACTTTTGTACGTCGCTTTGGATAAAAGCGTCTGCCAAATGAATAAATGTAAATGTAAATGGATAGCTCACCATTAAAGCCGGTGTTTTGCTTAAAATCCGACGCCTCTTGTGCGCAACCAATAGATTCTAAAATTTCGATTGTAATTTTCACCGCTCCTTGTTCCGTGTAGGTGCTAATAAGTTTTTCCGTAAGGTCCAAATTATCCGCGCCTTCGATAGCGCCTTTACGAATCCGAGGTTCCTCCTTGCGATCACACAGTTTAGTTTTGAACTTTTTAAAATTTTTCTCCCCTAAATCCTCCAGAGTGTCAACTAAATGATCTCTAGTGGTTTTGGCCATCGTGATTCAAACAGGAAAAAAATGCGACTGAACTCGTTTGAGAGCGAACTTTGGTATGTATGGTTTATACTGGCAGCTCCAAGAGTCCACACACTAACCCTTCCCCCCAAAAGACTTGACGTAACGTGTCTGTTCCGTGCCTGGGCCTGTTTTCGCGATAGCGTGTCATCTTAGAAGGTAGGGAGGGGTTTTAAGTGAATCAAAATTAACTGAAACTGAGGGGGCAGTTTCACCCGTGAATCAGGTTCAGGCTACTGTTGCACAACTCAGTTGTAACCTTCCCAAACCAGTCCTGCAACACGCGCTTCCCCGCAGGTGAGTAACACTGCTACAATTTGCCTCTGAAGGTCACTGCAAAGATCCCGGATTAGTTTCTACAGTATTTTCAAAAGCGGCTGCATTCTTGCCGTTCTGTTCGTGCAGCTCCTGCGGTATGCCTGGCTACTGGTCTGGTCATAGAGCTGCGATACTCTGGCAATTTAAACACACTAGATTACGATAATCCACAGGGCCAATGCATCGCATCTGAAATCCTGTCTGCCCACTACCCTGGACCCCCATCAATTTGCCTACCGCACCAATAGGTCAACAGAGGACGCCATCTCCACGGCACTCCACTCTGCCCTGACCCACCTGGACAGTCCTAACTCTTGCGTCAGAATGCTGTTCATCGACTTCGGCTCAGCATTCAACACTGTGTTCCCCTCCAAGCTGATCTCTAAGCATAGCCAGCTCGGTATTAGCACATCCCTCTACAGCTGGACTCTGGACTTTCTGACTAACAGACTCCAATCTGTTAAGTTAGACAGCCTCTCCTCCTCCACTCTCACCCTGAACACCGGCGTGCCACAAGGCTGTGTGCTGAGCCCTCTTCTGTACTCCCTCTTCACCCACAACTGCATACCTGTACATGGTTCTAACACCATAATCAAGGTTGCAGACGACACCACGGTGGTAGGCAGATCAGAGGGGACAACGAGACGGCCTACAGGGACAAGGTCCAGCAGCTGGCCGCGTGGTGTGCCGACAACAACCTGGCCCTTAACACCCAAAAGACCAAGGAGATCATTGTGGACTTCAGGTGAGCTAGGAGCCACACACACGCCCCCATCTACATCAACGGATTTGTAGTGGAGCGTTTATCGAGCTTCAAATTCCTTGGCGTCCACATCTCCAACAATTTCACCTGGTCCCTGAACTCCTCCATCCTGTTCAAAAAGGCACAGCTGCACCTTTACTTCCTGCAGAGCCTTAAGAAAGCTCACCCGTGTCCTAAGATACTGGTGGACTTTTCCCGCTGTACCATTGAGAGCATATTCACCAACTGCATCTCAGTGTGGTACAGCAACTGCTCTGCATCAGACCGCAAAGCACTCCAGCAGGTGGTGAAAACTGCCCAATGGATCACCAGCACCCAAGTGCCCACCATTGAGAACACTTACCACAAACGCTGCCTGGGGAGGGCGAAAAGCATTATCAAGGATGCATCCCACCCTAATCATGGACTTTTTACTCTCCTCCCATCAGGCAGGCATTACAGGAGCCTCCGCTCCCGCACCAGCAGGCTCAGGAAGAGCTTCTTCCCTGAGGCTGTGACCCTGCTGAACTCCACACCACAGTGCTAAGCATTATTGCACTCATTACTGCAGTCTTTTACTTTTATATTTGCACTGCTCATTCTAGCACAGGCTGAACTTCTCAAGTTCAGCTGAACTTATTTATATTGTACATACAACCAACTGTACATATCTTGTCTATACTGTACATACAACCCCTATATATACACTCCACTTTCCAACTCTGTCCACTCCACCTCTATGTATAACATACTCAATAATATTATACATATATAATAATGATCTGTATATATGTTGCTCTCCACTGTCAATACCACTGTACATACTGTAAGATAAAGCATCACTTATGCTGTAGTAATTACTTTTACCTGCACTTATCTGTAAATAATACTATTCTTTTGCACTTCTGGTTAGATGCTAACTGGATTTCATTGGCTTTGTACCTTTACTCTGCACAACGACGATAAAGCTGAATCTAATCTAATGAGGATAGATTACATCTTTCAAGGCACTCACGTAGCACCCAGCAGAGTGAGGGTTATCTTTTGTTCTCGGAGTTGGCGCGCACTGCCTACATGATTACGCAGCGAGGCAGGAAGCCCTCCTCCCCCGCACACACGGGTCAGAATTTAGGCCCCATACTCGGCAGAGGGTTTAGCTGTCCTAGGCTAGGCTGGGCAGGTGACGTCACCAGGTGCACGGGTTCAGAGAACTGGCTCCACGCTGCTGCCTGCCAAATCGTTACGACTACCTTCCTCTGGGGTTCGAGAACCAATGGTGAAATGGCTGTGAGAATCGGTAGGCGAACCTGCCTGTGTGATGTGCGAGTGTAAAACAGCATCAAACCAACCCAAAGTGGCACGCGTCAGACGTCCCAATCCAAGACAGCCAAAATTAATTTACTGACTCACCTGCCTCCTCTGGGCTTTTCAGTCGCCGGGGCTGCAGCGGTGGTTTCTTCACTTAAATTCACCGTTAATTAAAACCGCAGTCCGACGCTCGGCACCAGAAAATCGACGGCGAATAAGTGACTACAAAACACAGTCTTGCGGATCCCAGCGTAATAAACAGATTTTTAAAACCAGCGCTAGGATCAATGTAGGTGCCAAACAAGCGTTTTATACCGGCGTCCCGGCGAAAGCAACGCGACAAAAAGACCGAAATCGTTTCACGCCTGAAGCAGATGCTGTCAACTGCTCTCCCCATCCGTTCTGCATCCAGAACAACAGCCACGAACTTCTCCGTCGCGCTCTCTCCTCTCTTCCTTTCAGCTGCTCACCTTTAAAAGCTCACCTGGAAGAGAGGCGTGTGACGTCAGCAGCAGGTGCCAAATTAAAGCAACGAAACAAAACGTGTGCGCGTCTAAGTTGTGTCCACCCTTTGGTTTCACACGTATTATGATTAGTTTATTACCAAAAACGAACAAAACACGAATAAAATATATTCAGGGTTTCACATTTATACACAGTTTATTTACATGTTTTCTCCAGTTCCCACAAACTTCTGTAGCCAGACAAGAAATATTTTTAGTTTTATATGGTAAACATTGATTAGCTGCTGTAGCCCTGACCTTGCAGCAGAATGCAGTTAAGAATTACCACAGGAGGTAGATCACCTTGACCACATTTGATATTTTCACGGTACTTTTGACACCCTAAGGATATATTTTCCTGCATAATCTCTATATATCTTCAAATATAACAAGTTAACATTTAAATAGGAACATGTAGTGTTGGTACAAGAAAAAACCACTTTGCTCAGTTTAAATGCTGCCTTTACTGGATGGGTCCACAGTGAGCAGGATATATTTGCTCCATTTTTTGCCATTGAAAATATTTGGTTCCTTTGAAGATTTCAAAATACTTACATTATAGAATAAGACCATTAATAGTGCTTAGTTTACCTGATCAGAACAGATTTTAATAACAGTCTGTGCAGGTATTAATCTTCACTAAATCAAGTCAGGTCAGAGAAAGTGGGCCTTGGTACTCAGACGTATGAATGCAGTTTAGGGGGGTGCTTATATCCTCCTCAATCTGAGAAGTCTAAAAAGCATTCTGAAGCTTCAGTGCTGGTGAAATGACCTGACTCACTTCCAGACCTGCAAGATCCCACAGGTCCACTCCACCACTGCCTGCCAGCACGGCAGGAGCCAGTCTGGAGCACTGAGCAGACGGCCTGAGAAAGTTCTGGAACAGAATGGATCTTCCCAGTGCATGTGGGAGAGGTGCAGAGCTGAACCAGCGCAGTCACTGCTTCAGCCATGTGTCACTGCTTCAGCCATGTGTCACAGGTGTCCTCAGATGTTTTTTTGGGGACGCTTCCTGAGTGCTGGTGTGCACTCTCTGCGCCCGCAGCTGGAATGTTCAGGCTGGCCAGCACGTCCTGGGAGCTTTTTCCCAGCATTCCCTGCAGGTCGCAGACAAAGCGGTAGACGTAGCGCTTGCCGGCGGTCTTGTGGATGATGTTCTTGTGGTAGTAGTACCTCAGGCCTCGGCTCAGCTTCTCATAGTTCATCTTTGGCTTGTTCTTGCACTGGCCCCATCGCTTAGCAACCTGGAGAGGGGGAGGGGTTAGGCGCAGTTTAAAGAGGGGCACACACTCACAGGACGTCGTCACAGGAGCAGGAGGGCCGGGGGGGTTGTGCACAGACCCTCACCTCAGCAGGGTCAGACATCTTGAACTCCCAGCCGTCTCCTGTCCAGCAGATGAAGGTGTTGCAGGCGGAGTCCAGGAGCAGCTCCAGCAGAAACTGCCAGAGCTGGATGGGCCCTGAGCCTGTTGTTGGGGGCAGTTAATAACAAAAATGGACAAACAGGCACAGTCGTGTCTGCATCCCTCACCCTCCCTGCTGTGAACTGCAAGCCTGACTCACCTGTGTAAGCTGACATTGCTGCGATCTCGCCCTGCTGCTCCCATTTCTGAGAATGTGTGCTTCTGCGTTTGGCCACACGAGGGCAGTATTGGTCTGAGGGCTGCAGAGCAGGAGAGGAGGCACAAGATGGAGGATGGCTCTGGAGGGGCAGGCAGTAGCTGGGGGAGGGGTAGTTGGACCAGAAGGGCGGGGCCATGCTTTGGGTGTCGGGTTCAAAGACCGCCCCACTGTGGTGTGTGTAGCTTCTCTCAGGATCGCCTGTGTAAGAACAAGCCATGATTAAGATCACCAAACATTTCAAAACAAAGTATTGCATACTATACACAATATTTCAGTCATTCTAAAGACTCAATAATGAACTTAATAAAAAATGACTGAATTATGTTTATTCCCCCCAACAAAAAGATAAAACTAAAAGGTCATTAATTGCAGTGAAGTGTTAGACTCAGTATGAGCACAGCTCTGTTACAGACTTAGAATCAGCACAGCTCTGTTACAGACTTAGAATCAGCACAGCTGTGTTACACACGCAGAATGAGCACAGCTCTGTTACACACGCAGAATGAGCACAGCTCTGTTACACACACAGAATGAGCACAGCTGTTACAGACTCAGCTGTTAGACTGTGTTTGCCTTACGGAGCTGCTCCATGCGGATGGTGCTGTGTGTTGCAGGGGCTCTGAGGGTCTCTGCTGCGCTCAGGCTGAACGGGGAGCTCTGAGCAGGAGCACAGGAGGGCAGGAGATCCTGGTACGTCTGTGAGGATTCCTGGAAGCCGCCCTGTGATTGGTCAACACCAGCTGCACCTGCAATTTAATCAGGAGGAGATCAGAATTACCATTTGTTAACTGTCAGGATTATTCTCACCTGTACTTGAGCAAATGTCACAGACATGTGCATTTGTCAGCCACAAAGTTGATAGGTTGCTTTTGTTTGGAGAGGTAATCTGATTGGGTAAAATAAAAGGAAGTGTGCAGCTCACCACTAGAGCAGGTTGTCCAGAAGTTCAGTTCATGATATGCATCCAGATTAAACAGCCCAGAGTCACTGGAACCTGCTGAGAACAGACACAACCATGCAGATAAATGCAAATGCAAAATAAAAACGTATCTAAACCCACAATGAAACTCAAAATAAAACAGGACTGGGATTAAAGCAAAAGATTCCTTCGCTCATGATTCTGATTTACAGATACATTAGACTAAATCATGCTTGTCAGGCCAGTATCAGGTTTATTTTGGCAAGATTAACGCTGGCAAAAATATTAACACATGAAAACACTGCTACACTGCCTGGCATGGATTCCCTGCATACCTTTGGATCCGTACAGCTGAAGATCTTTCTCTTGTTCTGCATAGGTCTCTGTTACTGGCTGCTGCCCTGAAGCACCACTGTCTGACAGGAAGGACAGATCTTCACCACTCAGATCTACAGGCAGAGGGATTGCAGAGAGGGAAACTGAAGCACAGGCAGCAGCCAGAAACAGGCAAGGGCCTGAACTGGAACGGAGAAAAGACTGTCCACTGCGACTGTGGACTCAGGTGAACTGAAGCAGACTGAAGTAGCCAAAATAAAAACAAAACCTTCACAAGTGTCTGTGTGTGATATGAACTGTATTCACATCTGTCCACAGTACCTTTGCCATAACTACTGCATTTGCTGCTGTGGCCAGTGACCTGTAACCTGCCTGTAATCCATTGCATTCAGCCACTGTTTCTCATGACAGGATAATTACAGATCCACTGTCATATTAATCTCTTTTTACAGCAGATAATGGCACCTAAAACTGTGTGTCCAGCTCATGGGGGAGGCAGAGAGCTAGGGACAGGAGGAAAGCCCACAGGGAGGGGGGGGGGGCAGGGGGGTGCAGGGGAGGAAGTCTGGAGGAAAGGATTAGGGAAAGAGAGGGAGGGAGGGAGGGAAAAGGGGACTTGACAACATTTTTCTTCTGACTCTCTGTTTTAGACTTATTTCAAACTGAAGAGTCCTTTCAGCGGTTTCCTGCAGTCCACAGCCAGCATTCATGATCCAGCTTTGCTACAGTACAGAGTATTACATTTCTGGATTCATATTTTACAGACATGAGGCATCATTTTTACAGAAGCCAAAAGAAAACACACTAAAGTAAGCACGCAATACACAATAACCAACAAAATTCCTTTGTTTTTTTTCTTCTTTTTTATTGTAAGTCTTATAATGATAATAATGAGCTGTAGCAGTAATCGTGGCAGTGGTGATGGTATCCAATTGGTTATTACTTAAGTAATTAAGTTACTTAACATTACTCAAAAGAGGAATTACCGTATGAGGCGAAGTCAAATCCGGCCGGAACTTCTTGCGGTCTGAAGTCCTCGGTGTAGTAAGCAGCCTGATACATCTCCATCTGTGGAAGCAGCGAACACACCACCGCACTACTCTGTTATAATTTTGCCTTTATGAAAGTATTCACTCTCATAAAAAGATCAGTTTATTTCAATATGACGAAAACAATAATACGAACAAGTAAATATTCTGCAATTTTAAAATTTCAAAATAAACAGCGACACATTGTTCCCTTTGTAAATTCCATAAACCTATCCATTCAGCCGAATAATTCCATTCCATAAAATAACACAGCAATTAGGGAGCGCATTAATGTCTGATCCGTGTCACACATGACACACATACACGGATAAAATACATGTAAGATAAAAGAAATATCACCATACATTATAACAACTGTGCTATACAAACACCTATTGTATTACCGCGACATTTCACTTTCTGGCAGCTGTACACACGATATATCACATTCCGACACACTACAGTGAAAAAACTCCTTGCCATCAAAACCTGTGTGTTAAATGTAAAACAAAAGAACAATTCTGTACATGCATGCAGAATAAGAGCGCACCGTCAGTGTGTCCGTGCCGGGCGGTGGGGTGGTTTTCGGGGTGTCGGTCCCGCAGCTGTGAGGTAGAGTTCAGCTCTCTGTCCCTCCCGCACGGGACAGTTATAAAGGCACGCACGAAGGGCGTGGCGCGAGGCGCAGGAATGCGCGCTGCTTCGTGACTCCCGGCTCCGCGTGCAGCGCCTCTAACGTTCTCTGACGTCACATCGAGGTCACGAGCAGAGCTGTGGTGTTACTCAGGACACATCCATTCAGAAAAAGCCATCAGCGTTAATGGGGCATACAAATAATCTAGAGCTACTTAACATTCATCATAACCAACATATGGAATATTGCTCTAGGAACAATTAACGTCCACTGCGACTATACTAGACTGAAAATTCTGCAATCTCACTGAACAGTTGCTGCTTCTCACCGAACAATACCTTCTTATTCTTATCCTCACACTCTGCTCACTTTATACTTATATTTATATATTTATTCACTTATTTTTATTAATGGTGTTTTATTGTGTGCTTTCTTCTTGATTTTATTATTGCTATGACCTGAACCGCGACCTGAGTACCTCACTTCGTTCCCTTTCATGTACAACATGTTCTGGAATGACAATTAAAACATCCTTATCCTTACTACTTCAAAAATCAATTAATTAATTAATATTACTACTACTACTTCGGCTACTACCAATATTACGACCGATTATGATGGTAATAATAACGTCCTAAAATGCACAATCTCTTCTGAATAGATTTTCTCATGCGCTAATAGTATTGTCTCTGTTCAGAATATCACGAATTAAATATTAATTTATGCACCTCTGATTCAAGGTAGTTGAGTCTTAGATATAGTTTGGCGTCATCCTTGCGGAATGAAGCAGAAGTGCGATCATTCCCGAAGGGAACTGGAGGCTTCACACGGCCGGTCTCTCTTCAAACACATAAAATAACTTTTGGGTAGGCCCTGAATCAACATTATTTCTTGCGGTTCCTTTTCTTCCGTGGCCTCGCATAGTTTCTATCGACTAATATAATACTGGATTCCTTGTTGTCATTTGCTTTGTCTTTGTTTTTCGTTGCTTTTGTTTAATTCGTGGAGCGGACATTACCGGTGGAGATAATTTACTAAAGCCAATAATATTAGGATAGTATACTAATAATATTGCTAGTAGACACAAACAGTAACGAGGATTATAATACAAATATCATCACATGACAGTAGTGTGAAAATGCCACGCGTGTCCGTCAAGTGTAGTATTAAAATGAATGTTTCCATTATACTTGGGCTACATGCAGGACAATATAACAGTTATAATGAAGAGGGAGGTTTTATTCCGGGCACTTACTCAATATTTGGTGATGGCACTTAAAAAGACGTTCGATCCCAGTACACAATGCCAACTGTGTTTCAATTTCTGGGTATTCAATTTGACTGTTTCGTTGTGGCACAAAAAACTAATTACATTAAGATGAATTAATTTTTCTATGACTGCAGTTTACTGGCATTCTGTGGAAATATATCAAGCAACATAAGTAATGAAAAGTTTAAAAATATACACCTATACACTCGAAATACAAGAAAATCAATTGTTTATGGATCTGACTTAGCAAATTGTTTTCTAATTAACGTTGTGCACAACTTTAGTTTAAAAAAAAACTCACGAGGCCCATTAAACTAAACAATAGACAGTAAAACGCAAGTAGAAGGCTGAAATCACGGCGTGCGTGGCGGGGGCAGATAAGAGCGCAGTTTGCCTGTGAAAACAAACAGAGCTGCCCGCGTTTCGCGCTGCAGAAACATCTGGAAAAGTGCGTCTCGAGCTCCAACTCACGGCGCGCGAGACACGAGTCGTGATTGAGACCCCTTATCTACTGACAAGGACACAACCAGATTCAAGTTACAAACCTGGCCGCCCCGGCGGACAACAGTCATAAACTGACTGATTATTCGTTTTTTTTTTTTTTTTTTTTTAAGGAAACGTGGAGTTGTAGTTTGTTTATAACTTCTCAAATAACAGAGTGCAAAAAAATGAGTTTGATACTGGGAGGCACACACTGGAATTGCATTCATGTTAGGCCAAACATTTTTCCAGCCCCACCCTGTTCCAAATTCCATCCACAGAATGGCTCGGTTGGAATAAAGTGAATAACGTATTAATGGATTTATTGCACGAGATGACAATGCCACAAACTCTCTAAAATGATCTTTGGAAAATGAGAGGTGCGCCTTTACCGCGAGGTAATTCCGTTGATTAATATGCACGTGTCAGATGGACTGATGTGATACTGCACTGAAACAGCACGCGCACATACAGCCCTCCTGCCTTCACTGTCCGCGCGCCTCTCAATTAACATTACAAAATTAAGAACAATAAGAGGCTCGCGGGGCTGTAATGATCAGCTAGTCTAAGCAAAGCAACGGATATGAAAGGTGCACTTTTAAAACTCATCAACAGATGGTGGTTTGGGTGTGTCGGTTACAACTACAGGAATGAAAAGATACGCGCTAAATCACGGTTTGGAGGCCAATAATTGACACAATTTTAGCAGGACTGATATCGCTGTATGTCTGAGATTCTGAACTTCAAGTGCAGTTTCCGGGGCCATATTTTGAATGTCAGCAGGTAGTTAATTACGGCCTTCGTTCATCGAATGAGTCTAAAGATATTCTTAAGAGAATACATTTGCAAAACTAACAACAGCGCAACAATATGTTTTTTTCAATTACCTTCTGTTAGGGTTTCGGCCGAATTTATCAAGGTGCATGCATGAAAAAGGACTTTTCAGGGTTTTTCCCAGTGATAGTAACGCGACAACAACTGGATACCTGTCTATGAGTTATATTACATAGTGATAATAAGGCGAATTTCTTTAACTTATAAATCAAAAACGTACAGTAATATGACATCAATAATCACTTCCTTGATGCAAATTAAAATCTGACGTTCAAAATATCTTTACATTGAAATTAAAACACAAAAATATCAAGAAAAATAATAACACGTGTGTGTAGAGTATCGAGGATACAGTGGTTAGTTACTTATTTTAAATATCTACAAATTCGTCGCTTTCATTACTACAGGTTTCTGTAAAAAGACAGCAAAGATTACAATCTACCGCTACAAACTGCGAGAAGAAAAACGCTTGCACATTTCTAAGAAATTAAAATGACTTTGTTCACCAATAGGGCACCAGCTTTAATACTTAGTGTGACTTCACTTCCCAATTTTAGAAAAGAGAGAGAGCGAAAAAAAATCGTCATCCGGTTTGGTGTAATGAAAATTCTTGCTGCAATGGTTTGTGCCGAGGCATAAATGCGCCTGTGCGGGGAGTCGATGCGATTAAGGCAGCGTAACAAAGAAAATTAGTAATTAAGTATTTAAATAAACCTGCTACATGAGCTTCACAGACTGAGCGTCAACTGCAATGGACTGTACGATTAAGGTAGGCGTCTGATCTAGTTGTGCTGTTTTAATGTTGTTTCTGAAAATGAGTAAAGTCGGCGGCCACCCACTGATCGGTCTGCAGAGTGAGAGAGACGCGCGCTGATGCGCGAGCTCCCCACTCTTTCCTTCTTGTACAAAATTTCCTCTTCCTTCCCGTTCGTGGTTGTATGTCGGCTCTTTAATAACACAAGAAACCACTACAACATTTAGACTCAGATAAAAACTAAATGGTGTCCTGATCACAAGGGGGACGTTAAAACTTCATTTTCTATTTTTTATTTTACTGGCGCTAAAGTTTTTGATCTCGACAAATTGTCTAATGAGACTAACCCACGTAGAATCTTAATGATATAAAAGCAACTGTAAATAATTTTGACAAAAGAAAAAAAAAAAACAAAATGTTGAAATTATTCAAGTCATTATATAAAAAAGAATTAAAGAAAAAACAGGCGAGGCGACGTAGCAGCGCGCGCTGCAGGTGGAACCCGGGACCCGCTGCACCGCCGCGCTGTTCGGGAGGATTGAATTCTGCGAAGTGACGGGTACCTGCGCTTCACCTCTGTCTGCACACCCCTCACACACCGCTGTGCTTTACGGAGTTCTATTTAATTTATCTTATCATCATTATGACCAGTACACTATATCATGTTGGTTATGTTACGTACAGCTGCGGCGGAGAAATGCTTTATTTTGTTGTTTAGGAAGCACTTATGCGGTAAATTTGTATATTGGCCTCGTTTAGTTTAGTCGGGTAGAATATAAACAGTGATGAGTGTTAAACAGGTTATTTTGGAGTATTTTAGGGGAGAAAACGGCTGTTGTATTGCTGGTGACTGTGGCTGGCTTTCGTTGACCTTTGAACAAATCATAGACTTTCAGTCAAAGTTGATGATAAAAAGAATATGATTTATAATAAAAACTGGATAAAATAAATATTATTCTTTTCAGAAATCAGTCATTGTATTCGTTCCTTAATAACTAATTCTAAAAGTAGCGTTTCTATTTCCCGGTTTTGGCAGGTTATGTTGCGCGGGCACTGCAGGCCTGTTTCACCCACTGGCTTCACATTATTAACGGATTTATTATAGAAGTACCTTAAACTGTATAACATTTTCACAACCTTCTTAAACCATATTATGCAATGTAAACATGATCATAAGTATACAAAATTGATATGTTTTTTATATTAAGTTACAATATGAGATATTTTATTTTTTTGAGTGGCGCGATTAAATATTTGAAACCGTGTCGTATTTAAAATCAACATTACGAAAGAACAGCTTCATGCTGAATTTACAACGGATTCGATAAAACCGAATTTAAAAAATTAAAAACACGTAACAGGAAAAACATCTGACTTCCTTCATCTGAAAACACATTTCTTTCTGGTACAGGCTCTTCATTTCTAGGCCTAACAGTAAATGTATATCCAGGTTACTTTGTAGTTAAAGTTAACAATGTGCATGTGAGTAAAATACCCTGGAGTGACGGCCGGATGGGAGGCGGATCGGGGTAAAGACCTCTATTGTACATTGAATCGTTTATTGTGTAATACTGAATTGCGTTTTGGTCATGTCTGTTTTTCTCAGAGAAAAGCTTTTTCTTGGAATAGTAAGTGCACCTCAATTTGTGACTCGACTTGTGAAAGCCAGAAACGGAGAGATAAACTGCAGGCCTGTATCAGTGTGTTCGGTTTGGAAAGACACTGTTCGTCAGAGGGACAGCGATGTAACATCCTAACAAAAATCGTAGCTTTAAACAGACGGCTGCGCAACAACCATTTTGGTCAGCCTGCTAACTTTCAAACATTCGCGTCCAGCCCTTGCGGAACCAGACGGTGTTTTTCGTTGCGGTAGAGCTTTAAGTGACGTTTAACTGAACTGCTGCTTTAACATTTTACAACTTTAACACTACCTTTATCTGCTATTTATTATTGAATAAGATGCAATGCTGAAAATGTTATTTTGTTAAATGGTTAAATGTTAAATGGTTATTTTGTTAATATACCACTTGTACCACTAATAGACCACTAGGTTCTGGGAAACTCAATTAAACTTCATGAGCTGTTAAATTCATTGTTTTAAGCCCCATTGAACAAATAATTATTCTTAAAGAATAAGGTTTTACACCCGACTGTACGATTTACAAAGGACTAAAGCATTCAAATGCTGTACAGAAACACCCTTTGCTTTCAGTCTTCTCTTAAACAAGCTTGCCTCCAACCCAGAACGGCAAAAAAGCATATGCTTGTTAAATGGTCACGGAACGTTAACAACTAACTAAACCTTAGCTTGAGCCTTGGTCCACTCTTGGTTTTTGTTCATATTTATTTTGAAGAGTGCCCGCCCGCCATTTTCTTTTGAAGAGAGAACACATTCGAGGCTGTACCCTGAATTACGGAGCATTTAGAAACAGGGGAGGTTATTTCATTGTATGTCGTGCAAACCTACTTTATTCCTTACTGGTTTACTTGACATTATTTTTGTTTGTGTTGATGTTTTGGTAAACGATAGTGGAGTCAACTATTCAATTAGCTGTGTGTCTCATTACTTTCTGTCGGTGGGGATATTCGTTGAAGATGTTTAACTGTCAGTTCTCAGAGCAGTGTCAGTCCGCACCTACTCCACCCTCTTAGTCACACACCGAAACGCAAACGCGCGAGCACACGCACTCTGCAGCCCAAACACCTGCTTACGAGTTTCAAAACCACAAGTCAATGACGATTAAATTGAGATTTATGTAGAGTGGCAATGGGCATTTATGAAACAGGCAGCGCGATTACCAGTGCCTTTTTCCCGCTGGCTACTCGGACCATCCCACGCCAGTGTCTTGTCTCCTGGGCAGGCAGAGTTATTTTAAGAAAAATTTATAGTAAACTGCAGGCCGGAGCGCTTGTCAGGTGTCGTTATCTGAACTCAGCAGGCTTCCTGTCTCTAAACCTCAGACTTTCCGCACACATTTCCGCTCCCTCCACACCAAAAAAGCAACAAAGACTCAGAAAACAGAAAAGAGTTTAGATATTAAAATCAATAAACTGTTTTGTTGGTTAGGCGACAAGCGGCCTGATGGCAACGATTTAACGAATGCCTACATTTCTTAAAACTCTTGCAGGTCCGACCATCTTTTTGAGCAGCTCGGGCAACCCGCCATTTTTCTCGTGATGTCGCTGCATTTAAAATAGTTGTGAAAACCGCAGAATGTTTTGCAGGCTCGAGCGCAGCTGCGCGTCTCTGCGCAATCAGCTCTGCTCTGCAGCGACTTCTTCTTTCTCGGTCTCCCTGAAACACATTACAAAGGCGACACACTGGCAGAGAGACGAAAAAGCTCTAAAGTTATTTAGCTAAATTTACAGATTCATTCAGTCAGCCACACCTGTCAAAATAGCCAGACACGTCAATCAGTTTTTTTCTTAATTAGCACGCAGTTGTTTCCTTCCACCTCGCACCGCATTCTCAGTGATCATGCTGCGGTCATTCCGTAAAGACCCCCGAACTTCGGACATTTGCCAAAGCTTAGTATTACATTAATCATCAATGCGGTTTGCAGTACCTATTGGTATCCATGAATGGTGTTGAATTTGTGTGTGAACACATGCCATGTACTCCTGCGGCTTGTGTCTTTCCACAGACGCGCGCCGCTGAAGAGCCGTCACACGCAGCACTTTTTGCACTGAGTGTAGTTTATTAAGACCAATTAGGAATTCACTCCATCTAACAGCGGCTTCGTAAATATCTCTGTGGATGCGTCGCTCTCCAAACCTTTCTCATCAATCACCTGTTCATTGTTTATGCACACATGTGAAGTAAACAATAATGAAAGCATCTGCTGATACCTGCTGTGATGTCTACCGCTCAGAAAAAATTAGGCAGCAGTATAGTCTTGAGAATCACTAGGAGGTGCATCTGCTGAGCATCTGGCAACCCTGTTTCCAGGAGGGTTCTAATTCCCCAATGCAACATGGTGTTTGTTGGCAGGACAGTATAAATTTTATTTAATTGATACCTTTACTGATTCGTTTATTATTCTTAAGTACCAGTTTATTGCCATGTCCTGGCTGCAGCTTACATGTTGCAAATGTTATCACAGAGAAACACTGTGTGCCTTTCAATCAATGCATACTTATTTCCAATGATAAATCAAATATCAATCTATCTACATTAGCTGCCTTTCTGATAGTCTCAGAATGAAGCAGAATTCTATAGTCACACTAAAAGGTTAGACCTGCAACCACTCCCACTTTGCATGTTGAAATGCAGCAGCTATTGCACACCAGCCTGGTTTCTGCTGGCCCTGTGGGGTGCAGGCCACCCACAGTTATGGGAAAGACTTGTGTTAATCTGCCATTTAATTTTAATACAGATTTAGGTATGGTATCAATATGTTTCATTTTTAGCTGTCAATGTAGAATAGAGATGAAAAAATAAATTCTCAGTGTGGATTATCCATGACACATGCGTGTTCTGTCAGTGTGTGCAGTGCTTCTCTGTGAGCATGTGCAGTGATTCTCTGTGAGTGTGTGCAGTGAGAGTGCGCAGTATAGTGTACAATAGCGTTGATTGAGACGGTGATGCCTGGTGTTTGGTCTGTGTGCAGGCCTTTGTTGCTGATTATAATACTTTCCTTCTTTCAAGAAATGTGTCTATGTGTCTCAAACCAAATGCCTTCCTAAGGCATTTGGGAAGCTTTCAGTTCAACCAGTTAAAAAATAAATTATTCAAAAATATAGCTCAGTTCAGTCAAATTGCAAAGCTAAAATAGCTATTTGTCCATGTGAGGAATATAAATTTCTTTTTTTGTTACTTACATATTTTCTCTTACGTCTAGTTAACTGAAAAAAGGCAAAATTGTTGCTGTTGCAAAATGAGGAAGGACAAATTGTGAAGCCACCAATGAGATTGTGATTTCACTATATTTCAGTGCTTCTGCTCCTAAACAAAACCATTCGAAATCTGTTTGTGGGATGGGTCAATAGCAGATACCCAGATGATCTTTATGTAATAAATGCATATTTCAGTCATAACGACCTCACATATCAGCAGTTATGTTACATTGCATTATTAGCATTTAGCAGATGCTCTTATCCAGAGCAACTTACATCAATTACAAGTTTTTATATTATTATCCATTTATACAGCTGAATATTTACTGTGGCAACTGCGGGTTAAGTACCTTGCCCAAGGGTACAGCAGCAGTGTTCCAGCGGGGAACTGAACTGGCAACCTTTCTGCTACGAGTCCTGCTCCTTAACCACTATGTTACACTGCCACCCCGGTATAATAAACTCTCCATTTCCACAGTTACAGCTGCTGAGTATGTTACTGCAGCCACTGTGTGTGCATTCTGGTGCATCGTGTTCAGGGCTTTGGGTTAGTGCTGTGTGTGTTCAGGGCGTTGGGTTAGTGCTGTGTGTGTTCAGGGCTTTGGGTTAGTGCTGTGTGTGTTCAGGGCTTTGGGTTAGGCCTGTGTGTGTTCAGGGCGTTGGGTTAGTGCTGGGTGTGTTCAGGGCTTTGGGTTAGTGCTGTGTGTGTTCAGGGCGTTGGGTTAGTGCTGGGTGTGTTCAGGGCTTTGGGTTAGTGCTGTGTGTGTTCAGGGCGTTGGGTTAGTGCTGGGTGTGTTCAGGGCTTTGGGTTAGTGCTGTGTGTGTTCAGGGCGTTGGGTTAGTGCTGGGTGTGTTCAGGGCTTTGGGTTAGTGCTGTGTGTGTTCAGGGTTCTGTGTTAGGCCTGGGTGTGGTCAGATACATTTTCTCCCTGATATTTCACACTTACATGTCTAGGGCTCCAAACTCTCTCTGCAGTGTGTGTGTCCGGGGAGTCAACCCTGAACATCACTGAACACGGCGCAGGGCTGTGCTCTGTCAGGGCCTCGGGGACTTGAGCTGCACCTCTCGCACTATTTGTGCAAAGCGAGCGTGCGGGTGGCGTTGTTGTTTTGTGTATCTCGGCAACAGGGATTGCAGTGAAACTCATTGAACAGGAAGTCAGTTGTGGCATTGGTGGTCAGGCCTTGCTGTGTGTGTGACAGTTTAAAAAGGAGGGAGAGAGAAACAGTGTGTGTGTGTGTGTGTGTGTGTGTGTGTGTGTGTGTGTGTGTGTGTGTGATGAGTGT
>CM032884.1:357500-382500 GCA_019176425.1 Megalops atlanticus | reverse complement strand
AAACAGTGATCAGCAAACAGCATATGATCTGCAGCTGTCACGGTGACAGGAGCCGTGTGCACACAAACGCACGGTCAGTTTGGCGGGACCAGCTCTGGGAGGCGCCGGCGCGGTGCTCGTCACAGCGTGTGGGACGGGAGAGGGCGGAGTCGCTCCGCAGTGTGAGGGAGGACAGAGGGCGGAGTCGCTTGGCACAGTGTCACAGCCTGTGCCAGTGGGACTGTGGCTGCATGTGTCAGGCATGCCAGGCTATTATTGGGATGATAATACCTGGATGTGACGTCAGCAGTGCGTGCACAGGAGCCGCTGCACCACACGCTATCCCACAGTGCATCACTTCCCGGAGTCTGCCAGTAAAGCACTGACATCACTCCAATGCTTTATTCACATAGGGTTAGTTGGTTTCAAAAGCCACCAAAAAAAGTGTAGGTCAATGTGCAAGGTGTGACATCATTCATTCACGAGATTGTATCAGCTTTGCAGATACTCAGATCATCACAGCAGCTACTTACTTGGTGTACAGAATGGTTAATGCTGGAGTGCCACGCCCGCTAAGTGCCACGCCCGCTGAGTGCCATGCCCTCTGTGTCAGTCACAGCGGCAGGGTTTTTCCAGGGTAGAATGAGGCTCCTGACGTGAGTACGATCCTGACGGCGTTCGGCTTCATCTGACAGGTCCGTCTGCTGATGAAGTTTCAACTCTGCTGCAGGACGTTTGCTCACAAAATAGCTGCAGTTACCATTTCAGCCTGCAGTCAATCAGCATATTTGCTGAAATGAAGACCCAGATGAGTGCTTAATGAAGTATAATGCATGTTAAAGTTGAGCTCACCTGTGTGTGCTGCTGGCTCGTTACCTGCCTCACTGTCCCAAGAGGTTTGCTGGGTGTCAGCTTGGCTTGTTGCTCCATGGCGATAAAGGTGAATTCATGACAAAAAGCAATGGAAATATTAAAATGATAAATAGCTGGTAAAATTTCTGTTCAGTGGACAGAGGGGCTCCCAGAGCATTTTCCCAGTGTGGCTGTGGGGGTGTTTTTGACTACTTTGCTTCAGTGAAGTGATCATTTGCAAGCTAGTGTGCATCTCTGTTTCAGCTTGACGTTGCTCAGACAAGACTTTTAGTTGTGGATGCTACTGAACTGCACTGAAAAGCAACCTTTAAAGCAAAGATTTCTCCTTTTGAAAAAAATATGTAGGTATCTATATGAATATTCTATGTCCATATGAATATTGTGTGTATACGTATAGCCCTTCTGTTTAGCCAGGGGTAACGCGTTCAGGCTCTGTTCCTGAGCGCAGTGTCTGCAGAGTGCTCAGGCTCACGTGGCCGTGTTTCTCTCGCAGACCCGGAGGTGTGGACGCAGGACCATGTGCGGCAGTGGGTGGAGTGGGCCATTAAGGAGTACGGGCTGCTGGATGTGGACGTGTGCCTCTTCCAGGCGGTGGACGGCAAAGCGCTCTGCAAGATGACCAAGGAGGACGTGATGCGGCTCACCTCCGCCTACAACACCGACATCCTGCTGTCCCACCTCAACTACCTGCGGCAGAGTAAGCACACGCGCTGTTCCCTCAGCACCCACAAGGGGGCGCCGCACACTGCTCCCCTCACTGTGCAGTGCAGGCTGAGCTCCAGCTCGGGTTTGAGACCCGCCCTGTCATCTGCCGACAGAGACCTGGAGCTCACTGTCCACTGGGGATGGTGGGGGTTCACCACCAGCCTTGCAGGTGCTCATGTGACATCAGTGGAGTGGCATCTATCCTCCAGTTGGCACCCACTTTACTGTAGTGCACCATGGGACTTGTCGTTTTTGGCTGCAGGACTGTTTTGGATGCATGTGAGTGAATTACAGGATCACATTCATCTCAGGAGGTTGTCATGATGACACAAGTCTAATGAAGCAGAGGAAAGACTGAGGAATCTGCAGCTGTGACATTACCCTGTGATCAGCCTTCTCTCATTCTAGGCAGCCCAACCTTCTACCCCACGACCCCAACCAGTACAGCACAGCAGCCCCGCCTACAGGTCAAAGCAGGTAAGACAGGGAGTGGCAGACACTGTCTGAGGCTCATGCACTTCTTTCTGTGAGCGTGTGAGCAGCCTGTGAGAGTGTGGGACAGACAGCCCAGAGCGCCTCTCAGACACAGTACATTATAAACTGCAGTTCTACTGAACGTTAAGGCTTGATGCGAGTCTACATCTCATTATGGAGTTTGACAGGAAGCAGCTGCTCTGGGACAGGAAATAAGGGCTAATGGTTCCACTTTGGGACACAATAACAACCTTGTGGCAAAAGATGTGACTAAACAAAGGCAACTCCCAAAGGAACCCCTCTCCTACCCTTTCTGTCTGTCTCTGAGTTTGTATCCCTCGGTCATTCCCCCATTCTCTGATGTGTTCTTCCTCCCATGGTGCTCTCTCTCTCTCTCTCTCTCTCTCTCTCTCTCTCTCTCTCTCCATCTCTTCTTCTTCATCACCTGTTTCCCGCTGCTTGTGTTCTGCAGAGAACAGCTTTGATGACATCAGCAGGAGGAGCAGCTGGTCAGCAACAGCTTTACCTGCTGTTCCCAAAGGTAACACACCGGATACTGCAGAGTCTCATTGCCTGAAGCCTGAGCACATCACAGCACTGACGTCAGAGCCCCAACACCAGGGTGTCGCACATGCAGCCGAGTTATAACTGACTCGCCTGAGTTATGCAGCCTATAGAGGCTGCAACTGTGCAGTACTGAACAGAGGAACAGGAGTACAGAGAGGGAAGATTTACTCCCATTTTCAGCCATAAAATGTACAGCGCAGCCATTAAACAGCAAACATATCAAAAATAAAAGCTAACATTTCCTTTAATGCATTTAGACAAAGATGTGATTTTGCCCTGATGGGGAGTGAGTAACAGTACAGGGTTTTATTGTCTTTGTCATGCTGAAAGTGGCGGACAGGACCTGTCCACAGTGAGGAAGCATTTCTTTTTACACAGTGCAGCAGACACCCCAACGCCCCCCCCCCCCCGACCCCCCTCCGCCTGCCCCCTCTGACTGACAGCTGTCGCTGCTGTTGCAGGGTCCCCTATAGAGCACCAGCACGGCAGAGCTGCTGAGGTTCCAGCGAGGCATGTGCCAGGTACCTTTCCCTCCTGCAGACCTGCAGGGAACATTAATGACATAAATTATGTTTGTTGATGTATGTGCGCTGTCTGGATCCTGGCTGATGTGTCTCTCGGATTGTTGTGTTTACAGATCCTTACCAGGCACTAGGACCCCTCAGCAGCCGATTGGCTAATCCAGGTGAGACTCCGCCTCTGCCGGCAGGCACACACCTTCGTCACGGCCACACAGGTGTAGGAAGCAGTAAAGCCAGAGTCACCTGCACACCCAGGCCACACCCGGGCCACACCCCGGCCACACCCAGGCCACACCCGGGCCACACCCCGGCCACACCCAGGCCACACCCGGGCCACACCCGGGCCACATGACTCACCATCGCAGATAAAATCAAAACGCTCCTGAAAACAGGCACTCGTTACATCCTTTCTAGAGGAGTGTGTGACACAGTTTTTCCGTCTGGCACTAAGCATGCACTAAGAGGCTATGCTAACCCCTTATGAGTGAGCAGTGTAGGACAGAGGCACCATACTTTCACCCAAATCTCCAAAATGTGACCTTTTACTGTCTGCTTTGATGGCTGTATTTAAGCAGCCTCCTTTCAGAAGCACAGAAGGGTCACAGACTCCGGGGCCGGAATGATCTCAGATCAGTGTGACCCCTCCCTGTGTCTGTCTCCCCACAGACTCCCCTCCTCTCCTTACCAAGAGCCGAACAGCCAATCATAATGCACACAAGCTGCCCGACTCCAGCCCGCATAGGATTGTGGGTAGGTGGCTGGATGACTGATGATAACATTAGAAATGTCATTTCCAACACAAGTTTCCTTCTGATTCTCTAGAAAGCACACAGCAAAAAGGTCACATTTGTTTAAATCAAGTCCCTGGAACTTACTTTACAAGGGCTTGGCGTCACCTAGAAGCTCTCGTTTATGAACCTGAGGTTTCCATGAGTAAATTCACTTACCACCCCTCTCTGCAGCGCAGTGTATAATCAATCCAGGTATCCAATCCAATCCAGCTAATCTGCAGAGCCACAGACAGCCCCATGTTAACTGACACAGTGACAGCTGCCCCTGCAGCCCGGCTGAGCCCCCCCCTCCCCCCCCTCCCCCCCCTCAGGCTCTGGGCAGATCCAGCTGTGGCAGTTCCTGCTGGAGCTGCTGTCGGACAGCAGCAACGCCGCCATCATCACCTGGGAGGGCACCAATGGCGAGTTCAAGATGACGGACCCGGACGAGGTGGCCAAACGCTGGGGCGAGCGCAAGAGCAAGCCCAACATGAACTACGACAAGCTGAGCCGTGCGCTGCGCTACTACTACGACAAGAACATCATGACCAAGGTGCACGGCAAGCGCTACGCCTACAAGTTCGACTTCCAGGGCATCTCACAGGCGCACCAGAGCCACGGCAGCGAGGCCGGCGTGCTCAAATACCAGGGCGAGCTTCCCTACGTGCAGCCGTACCACAGCCACCAGCCCAAACTCAACTTCATGGGCACACACGGCGCCCCCATGCCCGTCTCCTCGGGGAACTTCTTTGGGTCTCCATCCACGTACTGGAACTCTGCCAGCAGCGCCATGTACCCCAGCGGCACTATGCCCCGCCCGGCAACACACTCACATCTCAGCTCCTACTACTGAGGCCCCACCCGGCAACACACTCACACCTCAGCTCCTCCTGCTGAGGCCCCGCCCGGCAACACACTCACACCTCAGCTCCTCCTGCTGAGGCCCCGCCCACGCACCCGCATCCAGTGACTGCATCTCTTTAGTGGCCAGGTGAAGCAGGGCACCAGAGGGAGCCATAGTATCGTTCCTGTCGCCCTCGCTGTGGTGAACAGCATGCTGGGAACTCAAACCACCGCTCCAAAGTGCCGAATGACCAACACCACTGAGGGGCTCAGAGCCAGACGGCCAAGTGATTCACACCACATTCTTCCCCATGAAAACGCAGAAGCCTGCGAGGCAGTGTTCTGGATTGTAAATACATCTTCAGCAGCCTGCATTAGATGTGTGGTGAGCTACGTTACGTAAGTTATTCAGTTCTCTCTGGTTTCAGTTACAGACTGAAAATAATGACCATATATTGTCTTATCAAATAATCAAACCTTTCCACACCGCTGTGTCAAAGGTCGGTTTGTAGGGCTGACTGGCAGATACGTACACACACTTTGGGAAACACGTGGCACATATTTTGCATCTGAAAGTTGGCTTGTTTACCTTAAGACACAATGTGCAAATATAGTATACACTGTACACAATGAAGACAAAGACCTTTACAAGTCTGTAGCAGTTTTACACCCAAAAACCTGAAAAAAAAAATCTATAACAAATGCTATTTTCTGAGGTTTTTGAAAGAGCATTTAAACATTCATGTTTGGCAGAGCTTTAGAGATGGGGAATCCATTTTTTTGTATGGGTTACTTTCACATTTTTATGTATGTATAAAGGTTTGTTTTGTACAGAAATCAAAGCTGTGTAGCTGTGTTTCCATATTCATTCATTTACTATCTATAATGTAGCACATTTTCTAAATAAAATTTGTACAGCTCATATTTGATTCATTTTATTGTTTTATTATAAATGTTCCTCTTGGATAGAATTAAAGATTTCCATGTAGGGGGAAGGAGGCACCCTAAAATTCAGGCTTTGGGGGCCAAATCCTTTTACAGGTGCAGCTAACAAGGCTCACATTTCACACAGTACAGCACAGCCCACACATTCACATAAAGGCAGAACTGATTAACACACAGGTTCCAGGGCTCTGTGCTTTTCACTGGGCTCAGGGTGATCACATGATCACACTGCCTGCACAGAAACAGCCCGGCTCCCTGTCACCCCCTCAGCACCAGAGTCTCAGCCAGGCCAGCAAACAGCAGCGGCGACAGGCTACTTCCTTGTTTGATTGAATTTCTGTCTCCCCGCCTTCTCTCAGCAAATGCATCAGATTTGGACTGGAAATGTGTAATCCAAACACGCAGGAATCTGCAGACTTTCTGTAAGGGCTTTATTTTTCATCACAGGGTGAGGGATGCAGACACACAAGCAAAAGCAACATTTAGCTGCAGAAGCCAGAGCTGTGCAGGAGCCAGATGAACAGTAGGCAGCTGCTGCATCACATCAGCTGCAGTTAGGAGCAGCCAGTCTGGGACAAACCTCATTTATAGGATGCATTTCATTAACCTGCAGTTGCTGTTAGAAACATTCAGAGATGCTCCTTTTCATTTGCTGAAGGATTCCAAAGCCGCCAAGCTACTCTGAGGGAGTCACTGACCTCCTCTGCACCTCCTTACTCCTCGTCCTGGTCTGGCCTTCGGTCATCCTCCTGCCAAACGGCAGGTTCTTCCTCCACCCTCTCCACAGATTTCTCCCCTTCCACTGGCTGTGCCTCCTTCTTGCGCTCTAGTGCTCCTTTAGCCACCTCCTTCTGTGAGAGCTGCACCTCCTCCTGTGAGAGCTGCACCTCTGCTCCCTCATCAGCCTCCACACCCCTCCTGACAGACCCCTCACCTCTCTGCACAGACTCCGCCCCCAGCCCCACCCCTCCCGCACCCTCAGCCGGCAGAGGCCCCTGCCCCCCAGCAGCTCCCCCCTCGTCAGGCAGCAGGGGGCCCTCGAACGCCCCCCCAACAACTCTCCATGAGTCACTGGTGACCAAGGCCCTCGGAGACAGGGACAAGGATGACGGCCCTTTCAGGAAAAGAAGGTTGTTTAGTGATGAAAGGTAAGGGGAGTGGCTGGGTGAGGGGGGGTGCATGGTGTAGGAGCATGCATTCTCCCCGGGGATGATAAACTGCACCATGGAGTGGCAGTGAAGCTGAGGTTCAGGCTCTGCTGCTCGGATACTCACAGTGCGCGCTTGCCTCACACGGAGAGTCACAGCAGGAGCAGACAGAGGCCACACCGTACAGCTCCTCCCACCTGTCAGAGCACAGCAGAGGCCGGGTGCAGCTCAGCTACAGTCTACCGCAGGGACTGCCAGCACAGGACTCATTCATCCCTGCATTCTCTCACATATTCACCCCCACCCCCACCCCATTCTATATTAGCTCTTTAAGTTGCTCTAAATGAACAGAAATGCATATTACAGTCTGTAATCATACAGAAATGAACAGCATGCAGTTATGCATCAGTCTCCGGAGCAAACGATGGCTGACTGGCCTCACGGCCCCTCGGTTGTGCAGGGCCCCGCTACCTGCTCATCCTGTGGCTGAAGGTGCAGGATTTGGTGCTTGGAGACGGAGAGGCGTTTCCCACCGTTATTGTACAGTGTAGAAATAGCAGCTGCAGAAAGGAGAGATCGCAATGGGCCAAAATGCAGCCAAACCAGTAGATAAAACATGAATGTATAAATCACCTCAGATGAGACGCCTGGGAACATAAAAGCATCTATGGAGAAGCGAAGGACATCTGGCCTGTAGAGGAAGAACCTGGAGCGACTGCCTTCTCTCCTGCTGTCTGTCATGCACCTGCAATACCCACACAGCCCAGAGCTCAGAGCTCAGAGCTCAGAGCACAGCCACACAGCAGAGAGCTCAGAGCACAGCCACACAGCCGAGAGCTCAGAGCTCAGCCACACAGCCGAGAGCTCAGAGCTCAGGAGCATTGGCTATGGGCAATATCAAAGACGAAAGATGAAAGATTCCATTACCCAGAGTTTTCGATCACATCCAGTCGAGGTATGGAATTAGGGTCGTTAGATGGTGTCACATGACAGGAAGTGGCAAAGAGCCTCTCACTTCTGTAGACCAAAGCGGCTGTAGCTTCAAAGTACATCGGCTCTCCAAGCACATAGCTGTCTGTGGAAGTGAGCTTCTCCCAGCGAGCTGAAAACGGCAACATTTGCATCACTCTCATCATTAATAATGAGACTTATTTCTGCTCCTTGCGAAACGGCAAGCTTACCATTGCAAGCAGTGAGCCGGAAGCTGCGCTTGCTGGTAAAGGTCTTGAGGAAAGTGTTTTTCTCCAGTCCGGGTAAATAGCCAACCTTGTAAGAATAGTGAAATCTGGAGAGAAACAGGGTTTGGCCAGAGGAGGTAGCGCTGCGCACCCGAAAAGACGGACAGACTCCTACCTGGCGTAGCTGCAGTGGATGGGCAGAGCCAGTGGCAGGGCTCTGAGCACGAGTCCCTGCGGTTCCGGGACGTAGCGGAGGGTGTTGGAGTACACCAGCCAACCATCCACAGTCTGCCAAAGTCAGGGTTAGATCATTAAAAAACTACAACACCAATTACAATTACAAAATAATTTACATATATGGAACCATCTTAGGCTCTCTGTACATTAACCCACCGCCTCCTCCGTCTGGACGGACAGTTATATTTGCGGTCCTGGAGGAGTCTGAACTAGGCTACCGGACAGAAAAATCCCTGTCAAGGTAACGGGACTCATTCCACACCCCGGCGATCATACAGGCAGTCAGGACGAGACCAGAAGGAATCGGAAAACTGAATGGTGTAGCAGGCTGATAACTAAAACGGAGAATTCCTCTAGCTAAGGATCTGCACAGGCCTGAAACTGACACCTGAGCCCGACCCGACATGCACTTTAATAGCTGAACCGAACCTGGCATGAAGACAAGGCTCTTCTGAAACCGCTCCTTTTCGGTAAAATGCAAAGTGCCGAGTTCCACAGTGTAACATTCAGCAGTTTAACAAACGAACAGAATCAGCCCGTCCATGCTGGCACAACAGAATCAGAACCAAAATCAGCCCGTCCGTGCTGGCACAACAGAATCAGAACCAAAATCAGCCCGTCCGTGCTGGCACAACAGAATCAGAACCAAAATCAGACTTTATTGGCTATGTATGCTTTCACAAATACAAGACTCACTCTGGTCTCTCGTAGTGCTTTCATACAATGTCAAGATGACAACAACAGTGCAGCATAGTGGTTAAGGAGCAGGAATCGTAACCGAAAGACTGCTGGTTCGATTCCCCGGTGAGGCACTGCTGCTGTACCCTTGGGCAAAGTACTTAACCCACAATTGCCTCAGTAAATATCCAGCTGTATAAATAGACAAGGGCGTAGGAGAGTTTGATATTGGGGGGGACACAACCTTAAAGGAGCATATATTTTGATTGAAGAATAAAACAATATCAGGATGGCTTGAAATAAGAAGGTTAAATTTTATTGTACAAAACATTTTTACAAACTAAGTTAACTATATACATATCTATCATATACACATAATGCATACATGTAATACATACTGTATAGGTTATATACATAGGCCTATATGCTGTTTCAACCAAATGAACCAAAGTGTTACTTAAAGTATGTACATCATACTGCATACTGAATTAAGATTCTTTTGTGACGTGTTAACGGAAGTGGCAGCTCAATGTTAAACCACTGAAGAAGGCAAATCTACGCAACTGTTTACTGTCCGGGTAGCTGACCTGTCTTAACACCACAGCTTCAGTGTCAGATTTTGTTGCGTAAAAATAAATAGCTATGTCTATGACTATGGGTTAGTCCTACTGTTTTTGTCAGTTTACAGCCAACTATTCTGTCCAGGTATCCTTTTACATTAACGTTAGTGCCCGTAAAGCTAACGCAACAGTTGACACAGAAATTGGTCCCTGGTTGTCAGCATAGCTTACTGAGCTGTGATACTTTCAATGTTCAGGGTACATGAGCACATAATTCTCCCAGCGGTATTACTAGCTAGCTAGCTGATACTAACTTTACCTCAGCAATATGTCAGTGACAAAACAGCTGACTAGCTAACGTTAGCTTGTTCATTAACGATCAGCGAAATAAGTAACAAGCTAACGTTGTATATGAAATTTACGACATACTCAAACAGAATACTGCTCAGTAGTAGGCTATAGAGAATGATACCGAAAATAGCGTGCGGAGAGTAGCCCAGAATACTTCCTCCGTCCTTGTTTTGCAAAGGCGGTTACCTCGTGAACTCAATGTTTTAGCCCAGTGCCCTTTAAACGACTGTTGTAGCCAGCAGTGTCGTCCCAGTTAATCTGCTGTCAACGAGCGGGAGCCCTGAGTTATCTTCGAAAATAAAAACCTGTTTAATGGCTTTACTGTGAAAATTGTGAAATCAAATTTCATTTAACGTACAGTAGTTTCAACAGTACAGAAACCAGCTAACTAATTGCCTAGGCTACTATCACTGTTGCCAAATTATTCAAAAGATGACTAACGTGAAACTGGTCGCTAAATAAATCAACACAAGCCTATCACTATCATCTACCATACTTACAGTAGTCTTTACTCCAAAAAACGACCTAATGTCTTTTTCTTCCCGGGGGCGGGTCCATGTTTAAGGCTTAGGTTCAAGTAGATTGTGCTTGCGTGTTTTCTGATAATGTTCAGTCAGTAAAAGTGGTGTGCTCACAAAACGCGATCAGGGAGAACGATATTCCGTTTCCAATTAAACTTTTATTCTAAATTTGCCGGTTGTTGTGACACGACTACAAATAATGTTTTTACTCATTTAGAGAAATCAATTTATATACCACAGGCCTGTTTTATTGGGGAACTAGTTGGGACAACGACGACGACAAAAATAGCCCACACAAATATTGGGGGGACGTGTCCCCCCCCGGTTCCTACGCCCCTGTAAATAGATAACATAGTTAAAAACTGTAACCGACGCAAGTCGCTCTGGATAAGAGCATCTGCGAAATGCCAATAATGTATATCAACAAATACCATCCAGCAGTAGTGGTACAACAAATAACAAGAGCAGTGCAGGACACATACATGGAATGGAGTAAGGATGGAATGAATTAGGTATATAAAACAAATATGAACAGATACTGTACAATAAGTTAAAGTGTACATGAGTGCAGGTCGTGGGTCTGTACAGTGCACTAGACAGTAAATTGTCTGTACAAATTAATAAAACGGGAAGAATCTACAGCAGTTACAGTCCTTTTCGGAAAACGGAGGACATTTAGTCTACTTACAGAAGATCCTCAGCACGCTCGGGACAGTTTCTGGTCCAGACCCAGATTTTAAATGAAACAGTTTACAACAACTTGTGATCTCGGGTGCAGCCAAACAGCAATGAAATTCAACACGTAGCTAACTATGAAGAGCACCTGAGTAATTTGTGCGTAGTAAGTGTTGCTGCTCACCGTTTGCGTGGCTCCGCACTGATGAAGGTTATTGTGGAAGTAATAGTAATCTTCAGAGAACCGACGGACGGCGCAAGTTCCCAGGTACAGCATCGACGGCACGGTCCGAAATCCGAGCGCCTTCTTACTGACGCGCACGGAGACGGTGCTGCGCCCGCACCACACTTCCACTCCTCTGGGGTTACTGGCGGGAGGCGCCGGGCCGCCCGCCGCAGCGGGTGGCGGGGGCAGGAGAAGGTTCTTCACGATGTTCGGTAAAGGCCTCCCTTCGACACTGGGTCGGAAGAGCTGCCTGTCAACGAGAGGGGCGCTCGCGTGCTGGGACATGGGGAGGAGGTGGTAGCGCGAGGACCGGGGCACGGGGTGTGCAGGCTCGTGCTCCCTCACCTCGTACAGGTGCTGCTCTGCGAGGCGGTCATGCGGCCCCTGACTGCCCCAGCCGTCCGCTGTCAGCGCAGTCTCAGCGGAAACAGGAGAAAATAAGACAGACAAGAAGCACGTTGATAGACAGAACGGCCACATTACAGGTACCTTAAATTTCAAAGCCGCCAAAAAGTCAGATATCTGAAAGCGAGCGGTGGCCGACGAACAAGCCAAAAAACGGCATTAGTGCAGAGTGCAATCAGAGGCAGCAGCGGGGACAGCTGAATGAGGTCTGCAATCACGTGCTCCACTTTTACCAATTTCATGAATTCCAATAAGCAGCCTACACCGTTTTTCCACGCAATGGGTAGGCTACCACGCTTTAGAATGAACACGAGCGATCCGTGACCGCAGATTATTTAGATATTACTATTAATGAAATATCGTTTGTTGATATGACGCACGTCTTTTTAATCATTAAACATTTCCGTTTGTTTTAAAATGATAAAGTAGGCTACGACTCCGGCGTCTCACCGAATAAAGGGCTTTGTAGCCTACAGACGATATATCGCACACATAACTGGAGTATAAATACGTGTGACAGTAGTATGTTGCTTAAAATGTCCTTAAGTATTTTAATTATTGCTGCATCCCCACAAAGTCGTACACACTAATTATATTGGACATCAGAACCATGGACAGTCTTCAGTCCATATGTTATAGACTGCATTATATGTTGAAAGTAAATTGTTAAATCATACAATGAAAATACTGTTCCATCCGTGCATTGATGCACGTGTCTGTGCACCAGGATTTCTGCAAAGGTAACGCACGAGCGCTCCTCTCCTCGCGTCATAGCAGAAGCGCATGCGCAGTGCCGCTCTCCAACTCGCTCCGCTCCGCACTGAGCTGTTTTACGGTGAGCACAGTTATGGGATAACTCCCCATCTGTCTCAGCTTCCTGCCGATTTACACTTGGAGTAGCTGGTAAACTTAAGTTCTGTTCGAATAATGACGTAAATCCTGCGCACCCTGCAAGACCTGGCGCCGAACGCTACGCTCTCTGTGCGCCAGGTGGCGGCGTTTATCCACCCTTCCCGGCTCCGGGTTTCACTGAAGTCAGGCCTCGTTCTCTGCATTCCAGACCGTGAGTCTTACATCCATTCCAACGGATAGACCTGTCTGCTAACTGTAAAAATCTTTTACTCGAAGCCGGACAATACTTTTTGCGAAGAAGTGAGTGAGACTCTCTGCAGAGGGGTCCGGGCTCGGGCGGGTGGGACCCTGTCCCCGCGGCGGATTCCCTGCGTTACCATCTACATGTCATTTAGGATTTGTCATGTCGCTGTCTAAACATAGCTCCATTTTGCTTTTTTTATTCCGTATTTATTTTGTACTTTTTTGTACGCTACACTCTCACATGTGATTTTACAGCCGGGTGGCTGTAAAATAAAAATGTTCTTATTTAAGGTTATTATTAAAAAAGACTTGAGTCTAAGAGTTATGGCGTTTAATATAAAGACAATTTGGTCCCTCGGGTCTAGCTAGAAGAACCGTGGTCAAATGTGGGAAACACCGAAGAGTATGTTTTAAATAATGCAAGTTTAAAGAACTTCATGTAAGTACGGTCCCCACCCGTTAGGACTTCCGTCTACGACAAGGTGGTGTCAGGTAAGGAATGTTGCATCTGCCTATAGACCGGAAAACTATAATTAACTTAAATGTTACACTGTTAGGTTACTGGGCAGAGTACGCCCATCGACAGCTTGGATAGGCTCCAGCCAGTTTAATGTGAACACATAAAGGAAGTAAATTAAAATGGCTAAACAGACACTTAAGTAAACAGACTTGAACTTGGCTGAGTTCAGAAATGTAAAGCTAATGTTATACAAAGCAAGACAGGGTAGATTTTGTTGCAAGTAATAAAAATAGTGTGTTAATTGCTTTGTATAAAACAAGGCTTAGCATTGATCCTAGGCCCACTGAATCCAAACAACACAACGTAGAGTCATTTCACACTGAATTGTACTACAGACATGAGAACCAGACCACCTGTCTGAGCATAAACTACCTGGAACCCAGCAGGTATGGCTAAGGGCAGATACAGTCA
Organism: Megalops atlanticus; assembly: GCA_019176425.1. Classification (NCBI taxonomy): domain Eukaryota; kingdom Metazoa; phylum Chordata; class Actinopteri; order Elopiformes; family Megalopidae; genus Megalops; species Megalops atlanticus. Next base: position 368,818 of record CM032884.1, on the reverse strand, counting down.
CTCCCAACAGCAAAATCTCCATGGAGCTGGAGAGGGAAGCATGGAGAGGCAGAGTGCACATTCGGGTCCGCTCTTCCCCCTCTGCACACTCAGTGGAGAGGTCCAGCCGGGGGAGCACAGCTTGGCCTGCCAGTTTGGTCCACACAGTACGTGTTGGTTACCCACAATTCCTTTTATTACTACCATTCACAGAAGGGGGAAGGTGCTGAAAGTGAGCGTGAAACAGGAACACTGAGCAGAGCACCAGCTGCCATTAGCTTACCTCAGTGTGGAGTAACGCAGGGACACACAGGGACCGCAGGTCATTCAGAGACTTCAGCAGCTCCTGTGTGCCGCTTCCCACACACACTCACACCTCTGCTGTGCAACTCTCACTTCAGCCCGAGGTCCTACATTATTGGTACACGATGTCTTCATACGTGACTGTAAGCAGTGCTGTGTAAAGTGCTACTGGATAATGAATGAATGCACTTCTTTAGCCAGGGCTGGTCTGAGCCCAACCTGCAGCTCTGGGTGCTGACCCAGAGGAGCAGCTGCAGCTCAGAGCAGACAGCTCTTTCCCAGCATCCCTCCCTGCTGCCAGAGACGACAGTGTGCTCATTTTCATCCCTGAACACTCACGCTCAGAACTGCTGCATTATGGGTAGGGTGCAGTCTTCAGAACTCCACAGGTTCCCCACACTTCAGCCAAATCTGTCCCTCGAATTTCACTCTGTTAGCAAAACTCGCTTTCAGTGCAACACTTTGAGGCTTATGATTTCATGGATCCATTTTAACCACTAGCATGAAGCGAAGCAGCAGGAGTGTGACTGAAGATTGAGATCAGGGAGGGGGGCCTATCCTCTCAGACAGAATGAAGGCAAATGCCTCCACTGGAGAACGGCAACCATCAGCAAACAAAACCTCAATTATGCCATATATCTGTGCCTGTCATATTGCAACTGAATGATCAGGTAACACTTTACAGTGAGAGTAAGGAAAGGAGTACAGCCATACACCTGTGAACCACACAATCACAGCAATCAAATACAAACACATTCATGACTGTTAGTGCAATCGCTCGGTTTCATTTGTGCTGCTGTCATTTCAGGTCATATGATGGTCATCAAAATGGTTTGGTCACATAAGCCACATAAATATGTCCAACTGGAATCTGATTTTTAGTAATGGAGCGAGTTTGGAGAGAACAGTCTAACAGTAAGGGCTAAACTGGGAGAAAAGGGTACTTCAGACATTCACCTGCACTGTGGAGTTTTGCACTCCTTGCTACCCACAGTCCCTTGCTCTAGCAAACCAGGAAAATGATTAGCATCTTGTCATAAAGTCTCCGGTAATATCTGGCCACGCTGTCACGCCCCTCACTGATGCTTCCCTCGGCAGTGGTGCAGTGCTCTCACTGCTGCACAGTGGAACAGCCAGTTACAGGCCGTTACAGGCAGGGAGTGAGAGGGCCATGGGGTATCCGTGGGACGCGAGTGCTGGACGGCGACCCGGCTCACACTGCACTCCTCCTGTTTCTGTGATGCTGAGGAGCGACTGACACACTGAAATGAACCTTTAAAACACACACACACACACACACAGTCATACAGCACTGCACCCTGCTGCTGGAACAAAGCAAAACCAACAAAAAAAACAGCAGAAAACGGTTTCATTGTTTTCTCTTTTTTTTCTTGTTAAATAGTAATAAATACATGAGATGCAGTGGTTTATTTTTTAATTTTTTCTGAAGCAGGAGGGTTAAAAAGTTTTTATTCATTTATTTTTATTTATTTTATTTCTCTGTCTGTTTTTCTTTAGCAGCAATCCGAACATGGTTGAAAGTGGAGATAGCAGCCGAGAGAGAGAGTAGTTTTCTTTTTGACTCGATGGCAAACAGCACTCACAGAGTGTCGTGAAGGAGGGAGGGGGAGAAAAAGAGAGGAGCGAAAGAAAAGAGGGATGAGGAAGGTGAAGTCAGAGAGAGGGGGGTGGGTAGGGGCCGGAGGGCGTGTAAGTGTCCCCTCATACCTATTTAACCCCTCCCTCCTGCTAAATATTGACCCCCCTCCTCTCTTCCTTACAACAGAAACCAGGGGCAGAGAAACAGAGACAGTGAGCGAGATTTGGCTTCGCATCCAGAGTTAATCCAACCCACATGTGTTTTTCTGTGTTACTTTGTAGTTTTCCGTCCGAAGGAGAGCAGGTGGTGATGAGCGGTAGAAGGCAGGACTATTATTCAAACAGACAACAGGGAAGCATTTTGGTTTTCCTTCAGGCAAAATGTTGTTTTTCGTCGTTTTCGTGTATTTTTCCTCCTTTGCGTGGTCTGAATCTCCCTCTCCTTCCGAAGCGGCGTGTTTCAGCAGGCGCCTCGGCCTCCGTGGGTCTGGCCTAAACGTCACCACGTCTGTCATTCTACTCGTTTGATTTGTTTTCATTGTTTGAAATATAAGCCAGTGTGTCAAGCGAGAGAAGATCTGAAATGTTAAAAAATGTAACAAAAGTGTGGGGGAAAATTACCAAAATGAACAAGAAAACCACAGAAGCCCATTCTATTTGTCTGTCTGTGTGTGAGTGTAGGTGTCATTTGTCCCTCAGGAAAGTTTAAAAAAGAAAATAAATAAGATGAAATTAAAAAAAAAACAATAAAATATTGAATAAATAAACCCAGAAGAAACAAACTGCTCATTTTCATTCGTGTCCAATTCCCACAGTTACCTCCTCACGTAGTGACTTTTAATAAATTAACAATTTACAATTAAACGCCTAGACTTCAGAAAAAAAATAAAATAAAAAATGAGATTTAAAAAAATAGCATGTGGGCACTCTCTCCACGTCTCCTGTCCTCTCCCAGCGGTTTCCACAGACCAAATACAACCCAAAACTACAAAACAAATCTCGCTGCAAACCTGTCCAGAAATCACATAAAATCAAATAATATTAATATTAATAATAATAATAATAAAAATAAAAACAAACTTTCTGAAACTTTCGCTTCCAACTACTTAAGCCCCCTTTTCCTCCCCTTCAAATAAAGAAAAAGGAAAAAGAAAGTGAACAGAAAGAGAAGTGTCTCAGGGGCTGTCTCCTTCCCCATCCCTCTCCCCATGCAAAACAAAAGCTTCCTTTGATATTTCACAAGTTTGTCTCTGTATCTGTGTGTGAGGCCATATGTGTATGGATGTGTGTGTGTGTGTGTGTGTGTGTGTGTGTGTGTGTGCGTGCGTGCGTGCGTGCGTGCGTGCGTGCGTGCGTGCGTGTGTGTGTATTGTCAGTGTGTGTACTGTCAGTTGTGGTTGTGTTGCTGTAGAATTGTATGGCTTTTGGAATTTGTTCAAGATTTATCAAGAGTTGGCCGCATTTTGAGCGCCCCCCCCTCCAGTGCCGCACACCCCCATCATGGCCGACTCCTCCGAGTCCGGCCGCCCCCCGCCCCCCACGCCCCTGGGCGTCACCCCCGTTAGCATACTGCCCCCCACCCCCACGCTCCCCTGGGGAGGGTTGTTATTGTTGTTGCCCGGGTAACAGGGCGGGATGTACCCGAGGCCGGAGGCAGCGACCATGCTGTCCTGAGAGGGGGGCGGCTGGGAGGCGGCGGGCGGGGGCGGGGGCGGGGGCTGGGGGGCCATCACTGTCCTAGTCCGAAAGGCGGAGAGGCCCAGGTGCAGGCTGGAGGAGCCGTACTGACTGGAGTCCAAGCTCGCGGGCGGGGCCATGGAAGACTGACTCAGGTGGTGGTGGTGGGTGAGGCTGAGCTCGATGCTGTCCTGCATCTGCGGGGGGGAGATGGGCAGCAGGGCGGGGCCCGTCTGGCCCGATGGCGCCGGGTTCTGTGCCGCGCTCTGCGGCTGGTTCTGCTGCTGCTGCTGGCGGAGCTGCCTGCCGTTGCTGTGGTGAGCGCCGTAGATGGGGTGGGGGTGGTGCGGCTCCATCATGCCCCCCAGGAAGTGGCGCGAGTGCTGCGTGGCAGCCGGCTTGTGCAGCAGCAGCTGGGGGTACGGCGGCTCGGCGCTGTTGGACAGGGGGCCCATGCCCCCGTCTCCCCCCGGCCACAGGCGCAGCTGCTGCTGCGAGGGAGCCTGCAGGAGGACACGAGCGGTGAGCGCGGCGGGAAACAGCGCGGCGGGAAACAGCGCGGCGGGAAACACACTCACCTGTGGGCTCTGCATCTCGTAGTCAGTGTGAGTGACCGCACTGTTGTAGTAGCGGTTGCTGTACCGGTAATTCCGGTTGTCGTTGGAAGAACCGCTGGACCCACCTGGAAAACGGGAAAGAGAGACAGAGAGAGAGAGAGAGAGAGAGAGAGAGGGAGAGAGAGAGGGAGAGAGAGAGAGAGAGGGAGAGAGAGAGAGAGAGAGGGGAGAGAGAGAGAGAGAGAGAGAGAGAGAGAGAGAGAGAGAGAGAGAGAGAGAGAGAGGGAGAGAGAGAGAGGAGAGAGAGAGAGAGAGAGAGAGGGAGAGAGAGAGAGAGAGAGAGAGAGAGAGAGAGAGAGAGAGAGAGAGGGAGAGAGAGAGAGAGAGGGAGAGAGAGAGAGAGGAGAGAGGGAGAGAGGGAGAGAGAGAGAGAGAGGGAGAGAGGGAGAGAGAGGGAGAGAGAGAGAGAGAGGAGAGAGAGAGAGAGAGAGAGAGAGAGAGAGAGAGAGGGAGAGAGATTATTCATTTACCTTCTTTCCCCGTTTCCTCTTACCTTCTTTTCCCTCTTTACTCTCTTCCTCCCCTCTCATAAATTGTATATGTAAGTGTATATATGTATACATTTCTGTGTATATGTACACACTGTGCCTTTTTACACAGTGTAATTCATGCCAATCAAGCAAATTTCAACTGAACTGAACCGGGAGAGAGAAGGAGAGAAAGGGAGAGAGGGGAAGTTAGTGATGCTTTCCCCAGGGCCTCTGTCAGAGCTCTGCCCTGCCTCCTCTCCATGGTTACCCATACCGCTGCAGGGCATGATGGGAGATGGGGGAACATGACAGGCTAGCTCTCCTGCACACATCCTCTAACATACCTGCCCCAATGCCCTGCCCCTGGGGAGGGCGTTCAGGGGTAAGAGCACCATGGCGGTTCCCATATGGCTTTACAGGACAGACCTGCTGATGTGCAGGGACAGAGCCTCACCCGAGCTGGAGACGGAGCTGGTGGTGGAGGTGGAGTGGCTGTGATCCATGGCTGGGCTGGTGGAGGTGGAGCTGCTGGTGTTGGTTCCTTCGTCAGTGGTCTTCTTGAAGAAGTTGTGCTGCAGGGCGTAGAATGGCGTGATGCGGGTCTTGGGGTCGTAGTCCAGCATGCGCAGAATCAAGTCCTTGAACTTCAGGTAGTCGCAGGGGGCGTGGCCCTGCTCCCCGGCGCGCCGGCCCCCGGGCCCGCCTGTCTCCACGCCCAGGATCTCGTGGAGCCTGCGAGTGGCGGGAGGCTTGTACTCCTGCAGAGAGTGACAGGCTTTACCCCCGCAGAGCTCACAGAGCAGCATCTCTCACAGAACGTACTCTCACAGAACATACTCTCACAGAGCAGCATCTCTCACAGAGCAGCATCTCTCACAGAACATACTCTCACAGAGCAGCATCTCTCACAGAACATACTCTCACAGAACAGACTCTCACAGAGCAGCACAATCTGCATATATATATCTGAACCATACAATCTGAGCTTACATTCTTTCATATTAACAGAACAGCACAGCACAGCACAGCACAGCACAGCACAGCACAGCACAGCACAGCACAGCACAGCACAGCACAGCCATGAAGGGACATGGAAGATGTGGGAGGGCAGAGTGTGAATGGGTTCCTAATGGCAGCATCATGAGCACTGAGTGCCAGAGACATGCACACACACACAAGCACACTCACAGAGACAGAGAGACAGAGAGAGACAGAGACAGGCACAGAGACACACACTAATCTTGCAGCTGGGTTCCCCTTTTCTCTGTGTGAGAGCCGGGCCCAGGGTGAGTGCGGAGGCATACAGCCCACTCGCTCTACTCTCAGAGCCAGTGTGTGAGTGCTGTTAGCCTGTTAGCCACTCGCTCTACTCTCAGAGCCAGTGTGTGAGTGCTGTTAGCCTGTTAGCCACTCGCTCTACTCTCAGAGCCAGTGTGTGAGTGCTGTTAGCCTGTTAGCCACTCGCTCTACTCTCAGAAGCATCTCTCATCACTGTGAAATGAGCAGACTCGCGCCTCGCACTGAAAGCAGCAGCACAACACTGCTGCCGGCCGTCCCGAGGGAGTCCTAACGGAATGGGGGGTGAGGGGGTGGAGGGGAGACAGACACGCTGCCTCTCCGGTGCTCGGGACACAAGCAGAGGAAGAAAGCAGGTTTTACTCACGGAGGCCGAGGGATAAAGTACCTTCTTTATGTCCTTGTTCTTCTTGACGGTCCAGAGACCGTCTGACAGCTTGTCGAAGTATTTGCGAGCTTTGGGGGCCTGGTCCAGCATGTGGTTTGGTGGGACCCCAAGAACCTCCACAATCTTATTCATCTGATCCACCTGCGGAGGAGCACAGTGAGGTGAGCGCGTCTGCTCCGGAGGGGCGCCGACACTGTGCTGATGCGCTGCAGTAACGCCCTGCACTGACGCCCTGCGGTGACGCCCTGCACTGACGCCCTGCACTGACGCCCTGAGTGCCGTACCTCGTTGGATCCGCTGAAGAGCGGCTCTCCCGTGTGCATCTCCACCAGGATGCAGCCCAGGGACCACATGTCGATGGCCAGGTCGTAGGGCATGCCCAGCAGCACCTCCGGCGAGCGGTAGAAGCGGCTCTGGATGTACTGGTAGATCTGAGGGGAGAGGAGGAGGATGCAGGCGCAGGTTAGGCAGCAGCACCTGCACACAGCCGCAGCTGCAGGCCTCTGCCACTGGGTGGCAGCGGCCCCTGTGTGTGGCTGTGGAAGCTGCTGCAGCCCTGCACTCAGGCTCTTTGTGAGGCGTCTCCAGAGTGAGTCGTTAACATCTTATTTTCCATCTTCAGACAGCTTTGGGTCCCACCCTCCGCCCCCACCACGCCCCTCCCCACAACCCCCTACGCCCCCCCACGGCCCCCACGGCCCCTCACCCTCTGGCCCAGCTGGCAGGAGCTGCCGAAGTCGACGATCTTGATGGCGCTGCGCTTGGGGTTGCAGAGCAGGATGTTTTCAGGCTTCAGGTCGCAGTGGATGATGCTGAGCTCGGGCGTGGCCAGGAACAGCAGCGCAGTGCACAGCTGCTGCGCAAACTTGCGCGTCAGATTGAGCGACACGCCGCGGAAGTTGGTATTGCGCAGGAGGTCGTACAGGTTGTAGGAGAGAAGCTCAAACACCAGGCACAGGTGGTTCCGGAACATGAAGTGCCTCTTCAGGTGGACTGCAGAAGGAACAGGGCTGAGCTTTAAAACGCGCAGGAACGCTAACAGCGCTAAGGTGTAGCATACCTGCATCTCACCTGTACAAACCCAGCTGAGTACATGGACCCAGGTATGAACCTGGAGCATTCTGAAGGTCTGCTTAGCAGAGTGCTCTCCCAGCTCTCCCCTGTACTCCCCCTGCCCTCCCCTCTCTCTCTCCTCTCTCCTCTCTGCTTCAGCTGCAGATGCATTGGCTCTCACTCACCGATGTAATACTTCATCTCGGTGTCATGTTTGTTCATGAGCTCCAGGAGGCGCAGCTCAATCTGGGCCTGGTTCAGGAAGGCTTTCTTGTTCTTGATGATCTTGATGGCCACCCACTCCTGCTCATGGTGGTCGTATGCTTTCACCACCTGCCCAGAGACACAGCGTTCAGACACAGCGTAGATACAGCGTTTACACACAGCACTCACACACACAGCTTACACAGAGCTTACACACAACGCTTAGACAGAGCACTCACACACAGAGCTTACACAGAGCTTACACACAACACTTACACACAGAGCTTACACAGAGCTTACACACAGCATGTACACACAGCGCTGCCTTTCACCTTCCGCTTCCTCTGTCCCTGTCATTCTGCTGTCAATCACTTCTACACTGTTAACCCCTTCCCCCCCTGTGGGAACAGCACAGTTGCACTGTCCCATCCGGCTCTCCTCTGCGCCTGTAACGCTGACCTCATCTGTCATGCAGTCATGTGACCTGTTCTCTCACCTGTCCGAAGGAGCCCTTTCCGATGAGAGAGTCGATTTCGTAGCGGTCCAGCCACTTCTCCCCGTTTTTCACGATGTAGTCATAGTTGTCATCGTCGTAGCCGTCGTTGTACACCTTGCGCTCCTTCTTGGTGCTGGAGTCCTCCGGAGGCACCTGCTGGGCACGCCGCTTCTTCTTTGTGTAGTACACCTGCAGAGAGAGAGAGAGAGAAAAACACCTGAGTGCTGCTACAGCTGCAGAGAGAGAGAGAGGGAGAGAGAGAGAGAGAGGGAGAGAGAGAGAGAGAGAGAGAGAGGAGAGGGAGAGAGAGAGAGAGAGAGAGGGAGCGGGAGAGGGAGAGAGAGAGGGAGAGAGAGAGAGAGGAGGGAGCGGGAGAGGGAGAGAGGGAGAACACCTGAGTGCTGAGTGTTAGAACGCTGCCCTGGAGAGGACCTCGCAGACGTGCCTCACAGACACGCCTCACAGGCCTACAGTGGCTCCGGCTGTCGCCTCTCTCACCTCATTGATGTGCTTGTAAGTCTTGATGAGATCAACGGAAAGCTTCCGTAGCGGAGCGCTGGCCGGGTCCCGAAAGCTCGGGGGGATCCTCCTCTGCAGTATGGTCATATCTGACAGCACCTGGAGAGGAGACACAGCCGATACACAGCTGATACACTCCCACACAGCCAGTACACACACACAGCCGATACACAGCCAGTACACACACGCACAGCCGATACACAGCTGATACACTCCTGCACAGCCAGTACACACACACACAGCCGATACACAGCCAGTACACACATGCACAGCCAGTACACACACACAGCCGATACACAGCCAGTACACACATGCAGACGATACACACACACAGCCAATACACAGCCAGTATACACATGCACAGACGATACACAGGTGATACACACTCCTGCACAGCCAGTACACACACACACAGCCGATACACAGCCAGTACACACATGCACAGCCAGTACACACACACAGCCGATACACAGCCAGTACACACATGCAGACGATACACACACACAGCCGATACACAGCCAGTACACACAAGCACAGACGATACACAGGTGATACACACACTCACAGCTGATACAGAAACACAGATACACACACAGGTGACACACAGGCCCATGGCTCTGCTCAGACAGGAAGTAGTAATACTGTGGCCACCTCGTCCCATGTGGTGTTGGGGTGTGTGCCGTACCTGCTGCTGCTCGGCCATGGAGTGGATGTTGCTGAAGGAGGGGTGTGAGTGCTGGCTCGACATGCTTGGCTCAGCGGGGGAGAAGCCCAAGGCGGCAGGCTGGCAGAGGGAGGACGACGGGGCCTGGCATCCTGAGCTGCTTCCACCTGGCAGAGAGAGGGTTAACATCAGTGCAGCAAACAGCAGGGGGCGCTCTCACACACAGGGGGAGGAGCTCATACAGACTGCCAGCAGAAATTCCTACTGTCACTCACTCCTCTGCCCGACACAGCGAAGCACCAGCGAACAGGCTGCCTGCACCTGCGTCTGCACCTGCACCTGCGTCTGCACCTGCATATGCGTCTGCACTCCCCTCCACCAATCACAGCTCTCACACAGGCCACCCTGTCCTGCATTCCTTGCGAGCGGCAGCGTCTCAGTGCCGTTACTGTAAGAATCAGCAGCATCAGCAGAGAAACAGCACGTCCCCCATCTCCTGCGAGTCTCACCGCTCCACGACGACTGTACTACACTGCTGCTCAACACACCGTGCTGTCTCTGCTGCTCAACACACCGCTGTCTCTGCTGCTCAACACACCGCGCTGTCTCTGCTGCTCAACACACTGTGCTGTCTCTGCCTCACACGCCTCTGCTGCTCAACACACCGTCTCTGCCTGCTCAACACACTGTGCTGTCTCTGCCTCACACTCTGCCTCACTCACTGTCTCTGCCTCACACGCTGTCTCTGCTGCTCAACACACCGCGTCTCTGCCTCACACGCCGCTGTCTCTGCCTCACACACCGCGCTGTCTCTGCTGCTCAACACACCGCGCTGTCTCTGCCTCACACACTGCGCTGTCTCTGCCTCAACACACCGCGCTGTCTCTGCTGCTCAACACCTGTCTCTGCCTCACACGCCGCGCTGTCTCTGCCTCACACATGCCGCTGTCTCTGCCTCACACACCGCGCTGTCTCTGCTGCTCAACACACCGCGCTGTCTCTGCCTCACACACTCCTGCGTCAGTGACGCTCCCGCAGGTACAGCTGGCAGAAACATGCTGCAGGCCTCAGCTCTGCATTTCCTGTAGCAGGAGCAGCCTGTCAGAGGGCTGCTTCAATATTAAACAAATCATTTATCAGCGCTACAAACTGAAATAGCCACATGATGGATGTGTAGTTTAAACAGTGTGTGGCCAGCACCCCCCAACCCAGTACTGCGTTACTCTGGCTGAGAGAGGAGAAGTATCACAGGGGACATTCTGTGATTTCAGTCTCTCAGCCCTGACACCACGGCAACAGCCAGGGCTAAACCATCATATTCGCTCTCTGAAACGCTTCCCAGCAGCACAATCACCACACAGCAGCAGCAGTTCTTTCACTCAGAGATTTTTAAACATTCAGCAAACAGCAGAGGGGAAGGGGCTTCAGCCTGTGCTCGTATTCAGGCTCAGTGTGCAGCATTAGCAGAGACGCAGAAATGCCACACTGCACCTTTAAATGCTGAAGCGAACACAGTGAGAACTTCCTGTGTGTAACACCCCCCTTCCTCTCCCGTGATTGGAGGAGCCCCCCTCCCTCTCTTCCTCCCCATTGGCAGCTGGTATCCAAGGGCTGGGCGGTGAGGTCTCTATAAATAAACCTGGTAGCTTGTGCTGTATCAGCAAGCCTTCCCACAATGCCGCTCTCTCCCCTCTCCCTCAGCCTGGCCGAAGCACTTACACAAACGCTCAGTCTGAGAGGAAACGGGGATGATATTAATAAAATATCGCAGGTAAGGGCAGGCAGCCGTGTCTATAGATACACAGGAGCAGGATTTCACTTATGTAAGAGTCAGATCCACACACTGAAACAGATCAGGAGCCTGAATTAACATTTTCAGCAATTATCCAGTACCACACAGCTGACCAAATACAGCTGCCAGCTGCCAATCAGGGTGTCACCATGGCAACAGACCAGCCTACTCCCTGTCTCTAAGGAAGGGGGATATGTTATGGCAGCAGCCCCCCCTCCTCGCCGACCCCTCTCTCATTTCCTCATAGGGTAAAGGCAGCAG